>CM019183.2:42895154-43292189 GCA_009739505.2 Apolygus lucorum | reverse complement strand
TGCGTCCCAGCTCGACTTGTTCTTAATCATCTCATGTATGATTGTCTGTGGACGCAATGTTCCGATGACCTCCTCCGCACCCCTCCTCATACTCATTACAAATTGTGGTAAGTATGTGAATAGTGACCGTAAGTAGAGCGAATATTTCAAAGCGTCCATAGGGTCAAGATAACCCGTTTCAAGATGCAGAATAGAAAACGACGAATTCTTGTAAATAGTTGAGAGAGAAGTATAGTATTTGAGCAAAATATTTGTTGTTATATAAAGGTTTGTTGGATTAATATGTTAACAATAATTATGACAACATGAAAATTTGCGCAGGAATTAACATAATTATCATCATTCACAATCTTAACAGATTAAGACACAGATGATTGGCCTAAAAATAATACACAAACCATGGTACATAGAACGACAATTTAAGGGCCGGCTCAAAAAAAATCGTGTGAACACTAGGTAAGTATTTGAATACTGGATTACTTCCGTGCCCAAGCTATATCTTATTATTAATTGACTGTGAATAATAAATAAGGGCTAATTAGGTAATTGTTTCTGACAACTTCGTCTATACACCAACCCGCACAATCCCTCAAAATTTCATAGAAATCGGACAATAACTTTGAATAGTTATGCCCGTTACAAGGAATTCATGACAGACACACAGACACGGAAGCAAAATTGTTCAGAAAGGTCTAAAACGCAAAACGCGAGTGAAAATTTTGATTTTGGAGAACTTTTTTTTTCATCCTTGAAAGGTGAAAACAAAGCTTCCGCTACCTTGGTAGACTCGGAAACAATAAACCAACATTAGCATATTGGAGTATTGGTCCTTTTCCCACCCTGTAATGATGTGGACATTAGAAAATCTAATTGGAGAAATAGTTATGAGCCGATATGATGGGAATTTCTTTTTATGCTTACATGGTTTCAATTAGTGGGTTTATTTGGAGTTGAGCAATTAACTCGTGGATTTCTGCAGCAAAGTTTGTTTTCGTCATTGGCAAGGTCTATTGATATCGAGAAAATTACGATGAGCCAATCAACGTACGATCAATCTGGGCAATGAATTTTCCTCGAGCGATCTCGCCGCAATTACCCGATACACGTGTCACATGTGAGAGAATACGTGAGCCGTCCTGAAACGGAGGGATATACGTGGGTGCTAGTGTGCCATCGGGAAAAGGGTTCTCGGGTAATGACCACACAACGGACCATCGGAGAAACGAAAAACCATACGGAAGGCACCTATGAAGTGGTCTGGGGTCACACAGTTTTCGGGGGCAATTTACATTGTGTTATCAAGTCCGGGAGACCGCTTAATGGAGTTTAATTGCGTGTAATTGCTCCCTAATTGTTCTTCTAACTCGCAGAAGGGGGTCGGCCTTTTATGATTCTAATTAATGAAAACCACCGGTGGGTCCTTCCTTTTCGTTGTGTTCGGTACCGCGGAGGCGTCGAACAGCTTCGGGAGAAAAAAACTCCTCATTACTGCGACTTTTACACTGCGAAGAGATCTGTTGATGGTATTATGATAATACCAAGTTCAAATATATTATTATGAGGTGGAATTTCATTCATTATGAGGTGGAATTCATAGTCATAACTTAATTTGGAGCCCCCAATCCCAACTCTGCATCAATAAGGGTTGGTGAGCACTCAACGGTATTCATAGTCAAGATTTGAGGGCGCCCTGAGGACACACCCAGTGCGATTTGTAAGGGTATTCACAAACCAAACAAAGCGTTGAGTTGAGGCTCACTCTTAACTTAATGGTACAAATTCCAGAGTGTTGACGGAAGTTTCCTCAAAAGCCCCTTAGCCCCATCTATTGCTACTATTTATATTGTTTAAATACAGATGTGGTATACGAGTTTTTTTTTTTTTGGAATTTGACAAAAGTCTCGCCACCGATCTCGATACTCATCCTTTCTTTTTTTATCTAGGCAGTAAAGAGTAGGTAGGTGTTTTCGAAGTATACACCAATTTATTCAAGTAGGTAATGAAGTACAAGTTGAATGAAAAACATCCATGTTTATTTCGGACTGTGTCTACTGTCCTAGACAGGGAACTGAATAAAGACGTAGGTAAGAATAGTTAATGAGTATTCTTTCTTGAAGATAATGTTCCTCCATTCAGCCGGGAAAAGATGTTTTTGTCTGCAATCAGAAACAATGTATTGGTAGATTGAAAGAGATTATGCACCCACCGTAGTTGTGTCGTAGCTGACCTATTTTTTCAGCTAAAAAACGGATAGTGGTATCTTTACTATGTAATTTAGAAAATCATGATTCCTTCTCTTCTTTAGAGAAAAATGGTTGAGTACGATGCCACAGAACTCATTCCAACTGAAAAATCACTGCAAATTATAACTTAAAGGTTTATTATTTTTCTGTATACATCACTCGACTGTTTTGCCATTGTCACCATCTACCAACCGTAGATAGTTGGACTACCTACCTTCCACTTTGGAAGAAATTAACGCTTCACAATCAGTTTAAAAAAACAGGGAGTCCCTAATTGTTAGGAAATTTGATTACTGGTTGCTAAGGACGCAAAACTGAGCACAACTCGAAGAATCGAACAACAATCGCATTTTGGTTAGCTACAATTTGAACGGAGATTACGCCTCTTTGGCGATTCACACTCGTGTTTCTGATTTGTAGTAAGTTCGACCCTTAAGTTCTCGTAGGGAGCAAACGGTTTGTCCTGCAGAGTTGCGGGTGGTCTCTAAAAATTCCAAAAATGCAATAGGTATTATTTAAAATTTGCGAAAAACCGATACTTTTATTTCGAGCTTTCGAGCTAGGAAAATCGCTATCGAAAATTTCATCAAAATTGGTACAAGGTAACTAATTAAAGTGCCGCGTACGGCGGTCGGACGGAAAAACTTTTATTTGATTTTCGGATTCTACGTATCTACCTTGAAACGTAAATTCCCTCAATGCCCCTATCAATTTTACTGTTAGTGCGTTTCTAGATTCCATCTAGACCACCTTCGCTTGAGATATCTGAGAGTACCTGAAACTAGTAGATCCTTAGTCCAATACTGAAGAATCATTTATGAGTCTGTTAATCTGAGAACGTAGGTAAGTCATCAGTATCACGAGGTATTCATCCTGATCTTCTACTACTCCTGATCTACTTTTTTCAAACTACCTACCTACAAATTCAAAAAGAGTTGAACAGCTACTGAAATAAGTAAGTACTTTTCTGGAAGTTTGAGGTTTACTCGTGAAGATTGTCATATTTTGCTCAAAATAGCCAGATAAAATAATTGTATGTCGTCAACTCATATGAGTGTCTATGAATTCCGCCCATAGGGATCTCAGATTGTCCTTAAGTAATTTTGTGTCTTATACGAAATTTGAACTGATTGCAAACTTCCTAAATTCTATCCAAGAGTTCCTCACCGTAACAGCTGAAACTCGAAGACCTCACCAAGAGACGAAAGTTATCCTTTATTTTGCTCTTCAATAATTTACGTGATTTTCCAAAAACTTCCATTATCCTGGACTATGTTTCTCAAAGTTCAAAGATGGATGGTTATTTGGGACTGACCCTAAGACTATTTTGTTACAATTACGAGTCACGGAACACAAAACAGAGCAAAAATAATGTCAATATTTGGAACAACTCGTCCTAAATGCTTGTAACGATTGATATAGTTTTTTTTTCATTTTTAGCAGAAATACTTATTTGTAATATCGCATCCAATCATTCCTACGAGAAGGAATCCTATATCCATGCCCTCTTCAATATATTGTGAGAAAAATCCTATATTATTCACATACACGATGTTCCATGTGGCTTTGTTGTCTACTGCCCATCCAACTTTTTGGATGTTCTAAGATGATATCCGGCGTTTGATAAAGTGAAAGAATTCGAAGAATAGAATACCTAAATATCTTTTGATGAGTCGTTAGTTATTCCCAAAATTGACTTTTTCTGGTGGTTTTCCCCACTTTAATTTTGTGAGACAGAGTAGACGTTGAAAGAATTGAGAGAACGTGTTTACGATAATTTAGTTGTTGTTCTGTATTCCTGTTGCATTCAGTAGTAATTCATATTAATTTTTAGTGGTTCAGTTTGATGCATTCTGTTTAGTTTTTGGTCCCCTAACGAATTTCAGACTAGATTACTGAAAAATTCTAGAGGGGATCATTTTAAATTAGAGCTCTCTCACCGAAAGGAGAATGGTCGACACTGGCAAGAGGACGTGAAACTGAACCTGACCTTAAAAGCATCGGACGATTTCCCCTTGGGGGAGCAATCCCGGTGTCGGGATAGTTTGATAGTCGTGGACTGACGGAAAACGGACGGATGGTGTGAAGCGGGGAGGGAATTAATCAGGGCGACTGAGGTGACTCCAAGCGACGGCCAGACGGGGAACCCTCCACGTTGGGGTTGACGAGCGGTCCAGAACCTACCGCAACTCTGGCTCAGCTTCAGTCTGCGGTATCGTTCGTTTCTAAAGAGAACGTCCTTCCAGTTTAGAATAGGCTTATGACTTTCTCTCAAAGTTTTGCTTTTTCCGTGTGGGTCCAGTTGAAACATAAGAAACGCTGCAAATTATCACACACTTGTTTATTATTTTTCAATATAGATAGGTAACTTCCCTGCAAAGAACACGGCTTTTCTTTTATCAGCAACAACCAGATATATTTTTTCTAAAGGTTCACAATCAATTTTATTTTGACAGAAAGTACATACCAGTAAAACATTGTTACCTGAAAGTTGAGGGTGCATATTCATAACAAAATTTGACTCTTGGTTGCTAAGGAAGCACAATATTACCCAAGTGACATAAAAGGTATATTATTTCTCCGTGTAGATCATTCTCCTCCAAAGAACACATATTTGCCATTGCCACTAACTAATAACCATATTTTCGCATCACAATCAAGTTTATTTTGAAGAATAAAATATTCGCAATCAATTCAAAGAAATAAATATTTCCGGGTGCCTTAATCAAGAAATTTGATTAATGATAGCTAAACTAAGGTCGTAAAACTTACTCGTACAACAAGAAAGGAACGACGATCGCATTTTCGTCACATAAAATTTGCGCGGAGATTGGGCCTCTTTCGCGATTCACTCTACCTAGTGTTTATGATTTATAGTAGATCAACCCTCATGAGGAGCGAACTATTTGACCTACAGAGCTTTGGATGATCTCACTTGTTTATATAAATCAAATTCTATTTAAAATTTGTGAAGAAATAATACTTTTGTATTCGAAAGTTTTCGAGATTTTGGAAATTACGACTCCTATTTTCCTCACCTTAGCAGTTACTGATATTATCCAAAAGCCTCGCGGCACAACTAGACCCCAATTGGAGCCCATAAGCCGAATTTCATTGCAAGAGGTCCTCGGTAACAAAGGAAAGTGCTGTGTACCGGTGATTTCCGGATTCTTCTCACCTTGAAATCTAAACAATCAAATTGCGAAGCGGATTCAGGATTTTTTTTCTTCAGTATTGGAAATATGCAAAAAATCGCATTCTTAATTTCGTTAGCTGAAATTTGAACTGAGATGTAAAAAAGAACCTAACTTACTCTCAATGACTTTTCTTATTTCTTGAATCTTCCTGCCAATAAATACATACCTTTCTACCTTCTTGTTCAAATGGAAAATCAAACTGATATAATTCAGATTTGTACTACGTATTGAAAACTTGGATTGAGAGGAATTATTTTATTTTGGAGGGAAAACGCTGATCTGCCCTGGACAGCTGCTCATTTTCATAGGTACCGATTCATGAACCCCTATGAAATCCATCGATTCTCAAATCGGCATGATTCACAATATGTCTGCATTCTCTAAAGTTAACCAATACTTGCTTATTTTTAGATCCAAGTTAATCTATTACGGATGAAAATTTCACCGAGTTGAAAAAAGTTTAATACGTTGAAACAGCAAAACTTCCCTGTTAGCGATGAATCATAAAAGTACCGAGAGAAAATAGCAGTGGTAAGGGGATGTAAGGGGTTGGTTTGTTAAGGGCTGGTGGGGGGTTGAAAAAATCGGGGTAGCAAATGGGGTTCCCAACCCTCACTTATACTCTGGAACATTATTTTTAGTTGTTCATTTGGAAAGAAACCTCAGTGCCCCCTCGTAATAACTTTGGGTCGGGAAAGAGAGACTTGGGACCCCCAGGTCCCTGCGGTCTCGAGCGAAGTAGAAAAAAGCCACTAGCTCTCCTCTCCTTTTTACATATTCGATTCATGAATTGCAAACTTAGATTTGAAACAGATTTTTGATACAGGTATTCAATTGTTTCGTTTCAGGAGGAAACGCCTACCTTACTTGTTCGAATATTTCAACCACTAATGTTTACTCCGTTGACAAAAACTGGAAGCTTCGGCTCACAACTAAACCACGATTGGAACCGACAATTCATCACGTTCATTCACGTTCATCAAAATTGGCCCATGGTGACTAAAACAAGTTAGTGCTGCGTACGGACGGACGGAAAAATTATTCGTTGCTTCTATAAAACCATTAAATTTTGATGAGGGGTTAAAGTTTTTGCTCGATTCCAAAGATTCATTATTGGAAATAATATTATAATAATTTATGGCTATAATTAGTATGCAATTTGAAAATGGCTAAATTGAAATAACAGTCAACAGTACTGGAATATAGTGTGATTCTGGACTACAGAAATCAATTAATCAAGTAGCTAATAAATCATTAGGAACAACCATCTCCAATTTCTTTAAAGATTTTTTTTTTTCACTAGATGGTATTTTCAGCGATTGTACCAAAAGGTGCAGTCACAGTTCACGTTGTGGTTCAATAGTTACAATTACATAATTATTTCTTAAAAATAAACCAAAATGAATAAAATAAAAATTTATAAAGACAAACCGTAAACCCTTCCGAGTACAAAACTTTTTTTTTCTATTTGGAAGTGCAATGTAGTGGCCGATATGGTTTATTATTTTAGATAATAAGCCTTTGGAATCGAGCAAGAAAAAAAAAATCCAACCACCTTGGAAATTTGATGTTTTACGTTTCTCCGTCTGTCCGCCGTACGCGGCACTATTCTTAGCAATTCTGGACCGATTTGGTTCAACTTTGATATATGGGCTCCATTTGGAGTCTTGTTGTGCCGCGAAGCTTTTGGTTCATGTCAGTCACTTCTAAGGGGTGAAAATTAAGGATTAAAATTTTCAAGAGTGCTCTACCTCGAAAACTTTCGAAATAAACGTATCATTTTTTTACCAATTTTAAATAGTATTGCATTTTTAAACATTTTTGAGACTACCCGGAGCTCCGCAGGACAAACCGTTCGCTCCCTACGAGTACTTATGGGGTTTTCTTCGATAAAACAGAATCACGAGTGTCAATCACAAGACATGTATGATCTCCGTTGAATTTTTAGCTAACCAAAACTCGATCGCTGTTCGTTTCTTCGAGTTGTATTCAGTTTCGCTTCCTCAGCAACCAGTAATCAAATTTCCATATGAAGCTCCCTATTTTTTGAATCAAGTGTGAAGCGTTTAGTTCTTTCTTATAAATTTCATTGTGAAGGTGTGAAGGCAGTAAGGTGAGGTAGTAGGTAGTACTTACCAATGGTTGGTAGGTAAAAAAAAACGCTGCAAATCATTGCGCAAAGGTTTGTTATTTTCTGTTTACCCTTCTGCATAGATCCCTCCCTACCAACCATAGGTACCTACTACCTATTAGGGCATTTTCGAAAATTTCAACCCTTCATTCCCATTTGGTTGATGGTTGGGGTTGAAATTTTCATAAATGCCCTAGTAGGTAGTAGGTACCTATGGTTGGTAGGGAGGTATCTATATAGAAGGGTGATCTATACAGAAAATAATAAACCTTTGGGCAATCATTTGCAGCGTTTTAGATTCATTCCCAGGATGACTAGCCTCAACGTGTGTTCTCGTGTTACACTATAATTTGATTGTTTGCATCATTATATCACACTTTTGTGTGGTAATTTTTATTACATTCCATCGTTATATCATAATATTTGATTCTTATGGTTAATTTTGTTTAAATTCGTTAAATTCACAATTTTGAAGGAAAGACAAATTTCAATTACCTATTCTTTTTCATTCATGAGAAGACTCTGTTCAAGAATATAAAATTACTCCAGCCCATTCCCCATTTATTTTGTTGTGTAACTCTAAATAGTTATGTGTAATGAATTCTCAGAAATGTTGTTTGAGAGAATAATATTCTCTGTGCATATTATGCACAATCGAAGATGCTGCACTTGATTATTACAAACACATCGGTATACCTACCATAATAGAAGTCAGAGTAAAATTGAAAATGCAGTAGAACGGATCAATAAACATGAGGGAACAACATATTCCATTGGGAGGATCTGACTTGAATGCGTCATGAATACCACTCTAAAAGTACATCTAATAATATACATTATAATACACAATGCACATTAATATACTAATACAGTACAGTATACATCCACGCCAATATAGATGTTAGCTGAGAGAAGTAGGGAGTTGGGGAGAGCGAGAGATACTTCAGATAGTGGAGTGGATATTTCGTATATCACATTGTTCAGATATTTTACACATAACGGAATACTTGGGATGTCTCCGCAAATTGCTATCATTTGAGTGGACCAATGCTACAAAATTTCTCAGTTGGCTAATTCATTGAAATCTCGACATTGTATTCCAAGATCTCATCTTGTAACAACTACACACGAAGGGAACTTGACATCTTTACCAAACTGCATAACCACGTCAGACAGTTTGAGTACCTATTGTCGATGAGGATAGTCAGATCGGAGGTTACCAGCTCAAATAAAGAGAGAAAACGTTTGGAAAATTGAATACTGCGTGGAGGTCACCCAGGTTCACGAGAAATGAGGTTCATTGTACCTGTGCGGGAAAGATAATATTCAGTAGTCAAGGAAGTAGATACGAGTATACGATATACGTAGAATCTACGTATCGTAGAATCTACGTATCAGATACGATATACGTAGATACGATATGTAGTAGATACGAGTATTTTGAAAAAGCAGCATATGCCTGGAGCATTGCCCTCGGGATCCGGAATTACCAATACAGTCTTGGAAAGTATCAAAAGAGGTAGAGCTCCACACTGACATTGCTAAACCGTTTGAGGAGCCTAATTCAACTTCAACTAATTTACCGTTTGTGGAGCCTAATTTAACTTTCAAAAAATCTGCCTCAACTAAGTGAGTCAATGATATTTAAAAATTGCTAATAACTCTCCAGTCCACGAGGAAATATTTTTGAGGTTTGGGTTGTTAAGAATGATTGGTTCGTTTCACAGCACTTTCAGGACTGCTGCAAAATAAATAATGTGTAGTAGGGTCAACTCCATATTCCATAGGAAAGGGTAATAGGCTGTGTGGTAACGGTAGTATGGGTCAAACGTCTTGAAGAAGTTCCAAAAAGAAGTGATCAATTTAAAGACCTCAAGAACTCGTGTACAATATAGAGCTCGTCAACGGACAAGAGTCAGTAGGGTTGTTAGTTAACAAAGGGTTAACATTTTCCATAATGTATTTGAATATGAATATAATCATCAAAAATAGTACTTTCTCCTTCACTCCTAAGACGGTTCTCAAGTCGGTAAAAAAGTGTCACCATGATTGACATGGTGTCTTTTTTTATGGCCGATTTTTAACCCTACTTGGACCATGGTGTCATTAGTGTCACCGAAAACATCTCTCGAACTTATGGATTTGGATTTAACCAAAATTGAATTGCAATTTTAAACTGTGGCCCACTAAAATTGTTCTTGGATCATTTCAAGTTGTCTCAAAATAGAGTTATAACAAAAATTTCCGAGGAAATCGATGAAAACATTTAAAATTTGTTTCACATAACATAATTTTTTGACTTTTAATAACTCTCATAAAATGGTTCAAAAAGTTCAGCTCTATCAATTAATTTTTGAATTGCAATTTTATTTTGGTTATTCCTGTGACACTTTGAGTGTCAGCTGTGAAATTCCTAAGATGTTTTTGGTGACACTAGTGACACCATGGCCCGATTAGGGTTACACATAGAATTTTTTTTTTTTTTTGTAAATAGAGAGTTTGCCAACGAATGCATATCGATCTTTGTAGATGGGAAACCAACTGATAACAATAACCTTGTCACTAGGTTTTGGCATTCTTTCGAACATTCTCTATTATTTTTTAACAAAGGGTGGTTGTGAGGTGAAATCAGAAGCTCGATTCCTGACGGTTTTCACTGTGACTAAAGCGATACCGTAAACGCCTACTCAGTGCAAAGTCATTTCACAATGTATCGATGTGTAAAGTTGATTTGTTGCGTCGGAAGTTGCTGAAATTTTAGAGAAAGTGGTTTCGATGGCCAATTATTAGTCACAGAATTCAGCATAATTAGTGATTCTTTACTCTGCTCTCGTCAATTTCCGATGAAAAGACCTAAGAATGTTTACGATTACGGCCACCGTAAATGTATTTACTGCCGTGACGGAACGTTCCAGAGTAAAACTTTAGAGGACGAAAAATCCCAGATAAGAAAAATGGGTCTCATGTAAGAAAATTGTTCAGAATGGAGGTCATATTTTAGAGCCGGAAATAAAATAGGTGCTATAGCGTTCCTTTTACGGCTGAAAACATAAAATAAAATCACAGGCGTGACCTAATAAAGCCATATATTTTCGGTAGGTGGGTTAAGAGGGGGCAAAAGCCCTTCCGTCAGGCGCCTCCCTAAATTGATATACTGCTAAGCCATGATGGTTTTGGGGGGTGTTGGGGCGGGATTTCATGTATTTATAGTCATGCAACCCCTTTCGTTCTCTTTTGATATTAATGGTCTTAGTGGTGGAGGTTGCACGGGTTGTGACAAGCGCGCCCTCTATCTCGTTCGCGGAGACCTTCGAAAGCTTTTTCTCCCCTTCGGCGTCCACGCGCTTGAAATTACGGGGGCGGGTCGAGCGGTGCGTCGGCAAGGGGGACACCGTTGGATGCGAAGAGCGGGATCGTAAATAAGTAACACGTGCTGCGCGGCTACGAACCCCTTCAATCTAATTTCAGCTTCTTCTTTCTGCCCCGCATCTCTTTGATTCTCATGAGCTGTGGAACACACCTGTCATTCGTGATTTTACACCAGTGGCTCTGAGCATGAATATCCTGGTCAGCTATGCATAAATATCCTGGATACTATCGCCACTAGCATCGTTGACGCATCGAGGTCCAGCAACGAGGTCAATTCCGGATCAGCTAGAAGTGTAGCCTCCCTCAATTATATGTTTGAAGGTTTCCCCCAACAATTCGCTCAGAACTTTGTTAATTTGAGATATTTTTACTCAAAATAAATGAAGAGATTCGGGCAAAGAACGGGGCAGAAATTAGCGAAGATACCCATACGCTGCTGATCGGTGCCCCGCTAGACCAGAACGTCCACCTCAAACTGAGTGGGCTCATGCTGAGACTGAGAGGGGAATTCCGAAGAGCTCATCCCGAGATTGTGTTATGAAATTCATCCAAAAGTTGAATAAAAATCTATAAAATTAAAAAACGTCTGCCAAGTGGGTGTGGCACATAGCTTCATCGTATCCATAAACCGATTACATAGATGATCCGATGCATAGTAGTTAATCTCGAAACACCAATCTCTAAGTACCTTTCACTACCCTCATAGGGGACCATCTACACGCTAATATGGACAATCCTAGAAAATTTCATCGAATTCGGATGAAAAATGTAAGTGTCATAGCTGTTACAAGGATTTTACGTTTGCGCATGCGCAGATGCTTTTGTAAATTTTGAGGCCTTCATTTTCATTGGGGACCATCTACAACCTAATCCGCGTAATAAAGTGAGTGGTTATTGGATGAAAAAATGTCTTGACTTGGCTGGGAGTGGAACCCAGGACTCCTAGGTGGGAGTCCATTGCGCTACCTCTGAGCTATTGGGGCCTGATGATGGAATGTATAGGATTTGAGATTCTCACGTCACACATGTGAAATTACGCTGGGAAAGAATTGGGAGGGCGACAAATGCACGGCTGTTACAAGAATTTTACGTTTGCGCATGCGCAGAGGCTACTGTGAATTTTAAGGCCTTGATTTTCATTGGGGACCATCTAAATACTGTAACATCCCTGAAAATTTAATTTAAATCGGATGGAAAATGTGGAAGTTATGGCCGTTATAAGGAAATTCACGTTTGCGCATGCCCAGTGGCTACTATCAGTCCGAAGGTGGTGATTTTCATAGGGGACCATCTAAACACTAATCTGTAACATCCCTGAAAATTTCATTGAAATCGAATGGAAAATGTAGAAGTTATGGACGTTACAAGGAAATTCATGTTTGCGCTTGCCCAGCCACTGTGGCCCTACTGTCAGTCCGAAGGTGGTGATTTTTATAATGGACCATCTAAATACTAATCTGTAACATTTCTGAAAATGTCATTGGAATCGGATGAAAAATGTAGAAGTTATGGCTGTTACAACGAATTCACGTTTGCGCATGCGCAGTCGCTTCTATCAGTCCGAGGATGATGATTTTCATAGGAACCGTCTGCACACCAACCCGCAGAATCCCTGAAAATTTCATAGAAATCGGACAATAACTTCGTATAGTGATGCCCGTTACAAGGATTTCATGACAGACACACAGACAGACACGGAACCAAAATTGTTCAGAAAGGTCTAAAACGTAAAACACGAGTGAAAATTTTGATTCTGCTGACTTTTCTTTTTCATCCTTGAAAAGTGGAAACAGAGCTTCCGCTACCTTGGTAGATTCGGAAGCGAAAGGAGCACTTTGAACTGGTAAAAAAAAGGGCGAGGGGAAAGTTGTTGCAAATTAGTAGCAAAATCGATCCTTGAAGTACTGTTCATCCGACTTGGGACACCCTATATACATGCAAAAATGAATAAATATCTCGCTCTCCTCATCAGACTCATAAATATTGACTCTGGTTATGGGAGGACGATAATAATATTAGGCAGTGCATATTATGCACTTCTAATAATCCTAATGGGTGGTCCAAAACAGGATTCTCCAAATGTAGTCAATAGTACCTACCTGAGTAAATACTTGACCAGAAGAGGAACTACGAAAACAAATTCGACGAGCGGAGAGTAAACGTATCAACGCTAATGAAATGAGGGTAGTGCGACAAATGGGTGAATCTGGAATAGGTATATTCACATAAAATCAGCCAAACGATTAAATTGCCCATTTAACAGCGATGCTTTCATGATTAGAATGCTGTTTTAATTTCAAGGGTGGTTCACAAAGAATAAACGTTCCATACTATTACATGTTGTGTATAAGTAAACATAATATCATCAAATTACTGTGAACCAGAGAAAAGTTCAAACATCGTTAAGTATCTAGGATTCCAAGATCAATAATTGTATCAATATGTATTGTTACATGAATCAAACAATCACTTGTACTTTAAAAGTTATTGATATCGAAGTTTTTATTTATCATTGTCAAAATTTCACTTGAACCAATCGTGTTGCGCTTCAATAACTGGTAAATTATATTCCACAATAATTCCTCAATATGGATTGGAGATTTTCCAGTCCTACCCGAATTCCACTCACTCCTTCTTTAAACAACCAATTTTGCCGCCATGGTCCATGCTTTGGTTCCAAGGGATTGTCCATGCTTATCTCATTTCTATGCTAGGACATAGATATATGGAGACTAGATCCATGTTTCTATGATAATTATATTGTTACAGTATTGTAAGGAAATTTGTCTGGTTGTTTCAAGATAATATTTTGTTACAGTATTGTTGGGGAAATTTTTCTGGTTTGCAAACTCTGTTCTCTCTTTTCTTTAACAGAAAAATTAAGTGCTCAATGATTAGGAATCTACTCCTGGTCCCTGTCCCTTCCCCCCACATCGTCAATAACCTTTATTTCAGGATTAAATGGCCCAGTCCTGATTTCCATCATTACCCGGCACTGATTTTAGGACACACTTGTAAAATTTACAAGTCTACTGCAATTAGATGTAAGATTTAAGTACTAGCGCACAACATTTCAGTATAATTTAATTATACTGAAACGTTGGGCAGTAGTACTTAACCCTCAACGGACAGATAGGCGGCACTCACATGAAAAAGAGCAATGACTTTGAGAAGATGCGCTCTGCAGACCCCTTTATCCCCATCTAACCTCTATCCCAGCATCCCCACCCAGACCCATGACATCACCCAACCCTTGAGATTAGTTATTGTTCGGCACGTGACGGGTTAAGTTCCAAAAAACGTCTAGACTGCACTCCAGGTGCCTGTCTGTCTGCCATGTCCCACAAGTTGACGGGTTGATTTGAGAACATTATCATGATAAATGGCTGTTCAAATGGATTTAAGTTTATTGAAATCATTCCCTTTCATCTTAATTATTTGAGAGGATTTTCAAATTCAAATATTTCCTGATACCTATTTTAAAAATTGACACATACAAATTTAAATTTCGTTCGATTTGTCACGGATTTGAATAAATCTAAGATTGCAAGATTGCGGAAAATACCATAATGAGTAGGTATAACTATCCTGAACAAAAGGATTTAGGACGTATAATCTAGAAAAAGTTCGAATATTAAGAAATTCACAGTTCTTGTGGTTTATTTTGGAGAAATAGAGTTCTTGTTTTAAGTAAACAGTCTTTGAATCCTTGAAAAGAGTAAACCACTACGGGGGACAATGGAGTTCGAAAATAAATGTGGGAATTTCGAATAAGGCATGCGGCACTGAGTTTTCCAATCTGACCTATTTGTGACACTAAAGGGATCTGTCCGTTGAGGGTTAAAGCATCCCACTTCAAGTGATCACCCTTGAAGTGATTATCCTTCCAAGGCGTGTGTTTTATGGAATGTGACTGGCAATTCCAGAAACAAAAAAAAAAAATTGAAAACGGACAAAATGAAAAAAAAAGGGAAAAATCCCCGCCGAGACGGATGGGATGTTATCGAGGAGTGATATTGAAATCGTTGCAGCACTTAGTGGGGCTGGATGGGAAAGAGTCACGTTCAGCAGAGATCCCCGTGAGCAATAACCGGCCGATAATGGTTCGGGGCCTTCAAGGACAATAGACGCCAGACGGAAACTCCTGGGGCCCGCGGCCAGTTGTAAACGAGCCTGGTAGGGTTTATGGTCGGAAAGTGACTGCAATGGAGGTGGAAAGTGAAAAACCGCTGAGACTTGAGATTGCTGGATGGTTTTGTTTGGAATGGAGCCGTACCCAAGTTTTTTCAGGACGTGGAAAAATTATTATCGGAGGTTTTAGCCGTGTTTCAAACAAACGGCTCCTGAACTCGTTCTAATAGATGTGACTCTTTTCCTACTCATGCCGTACTATTCCATATCGTGATGCGGTCTTCGTTCCAAGGAAATACAAAGTTATGTACATATATGTTTCTCATGCGATACTACACATATTCATAAACGAGAACTTTGTAATCACCTATCATCATCTGATTCCGTTTCTTTCGCCAAACTAATCAATACCCCAATAATGTGTAACTGCAGCTTGACAAAACAGGTTCGGCAAAGTCTTGATCCTTATCTCTCAGTCTTGTGAATATTGATCAAATCTATCTTCACAAATATTTTATGTAACTTGTGTGTAGCAAAGACAAGTTTGTGTAACTTGCACGTAGGCCATGAATTACGTAGGAAAATAGTGAGAACATGAGATGAGTGAGAAGATGAGCACTGGAACCTTTACACGATTAATTTTGTAGAGAATCATTGAAAGTCTTACATAATCTCAGTAAATTCCAGTTCTATTAAAATTGAAGAAATTGAGCTAAGATGACATTCTCACCAGGTCACTCAAGACTAATAATTTTTGATCTCAACGAAATTCTTGAGAAATTATCGAACATTTCTGGTAACTGTGAGATGATGTGATTTGAAGAATTTCAAGTTTGAGGGTAGTCAAACTGACGAGGATACTAAAATGATCCAATCACGACAACATTTCCAGTAGTTCGTTATAATCTCTGAAATTGTTATTTGATATTCATCAACATTAAGAAAGTTATGTATTTATAGGTATGTAACTGATATTGTTCGAAGATAAATTCACCCTCCAAAGGTGAACATCGTGAACTATGAAGCAATGATTAGCCCTTACGAATCTTAGATACTGGAAGAGACTACTCCAAGTGGTCCGTATATGAGCGACTAAATAAGCTCTGGAACTGTATCAGAAACCCATTAGGTCAAATTGCAATAAGGGGACTCCACTACATGATTCGAGCGACTGATGTAGAACGGTGCCATGAGACAGGCGAGTGATCCCATCCAGTTAGGAACGGTCCTTGTGCCGCGCGACTATCAATCCTCCTACGTAATATCAGGCCGTAGAAGGCGTCCATTCAACTATGATTGTAGATGGTTTGTTCATTAACGGTTATATGGGGTTGATGGAGGATCAATAAGGGCTTATAAAGGTAAGTAAGTGATCAACAGAGGGTAATCTAAGGTTTATTCCTAGGACTTATCAGTGATCCAAAGTTTTTATGGGTATTTGTGGACTTATTTATTGGGTCTATTGACGTATGGTAATAATAAATACATTTTATTAATCTTAATAATTGGATAATAATAATGGTAATAACAATAATATCTTTTTTCGAAATCCTTTCACAAGGATAGAATGCGTCCCAGTAAGGTTGCTCGCCGGGGCAACCTCGACCCCGCCCGAGCCCGCCCACCATGGTGGTGTCCTGTATCACAACGCAAACCAGCACCTCAACCGAGGCACCTGGCCAGCCCATGGAGACCATCCCCGGTTCAGAAGTCAGTCCTTCAATATCACAGAGAAAACAGGCAATAGTCAACATCATAAAATAACCAATTATATAGAGCAAAAACAAGTAATGACTAGATTATGACTTTTTTTCTTACCCCTAGGAGGACACACGTATGTTTTTATGACATAGAGGTCACAGTGGGGTCCAAATGATTAAGTTATATAATGACCTCGAGAACCAATTATAAAATACTTTTTTCAACTTGTTCATCCATAAGATGTTCCACTTCAAAATTTGAAACCTATAAAGCCCTAAAGAGCCACTTAGGTGTCAGTGGGGTCCAAGAAGCCCCCCCCCCCTCCCAACACCACTTCATAGGTTTCTCACACGAGACCCAGAGCACTACTGAGCGAAGTAGGGGCGTTCGGTGGACTACCAACATAATTTACAAAGAAGGTTCATTATTGAAAATAATAAACCAAAAACCGTCCAGCGGGGAACATTTTTTTCCGAAAGATATGCTCCAAAAATGGAAAGGTGGGAGGGACCCCAGTGTGACCTCCTAGGTTTAACGACAAGATAATCTCAAATGAGCCTCAGATAAACTAAGTGACTAGCTGATTGACTTACTTACTTATTGTCTACTTCATCACGTATAAGGAAGGGTATCATTCTTGCCTACACATATTGCCTTACACACATAATAAATATGGGTCATGAGGGCGTTCATGAATAGAAACTGTGTCTATTTCCGCGATAGTTAAATCGTTGCCGACAGTCAGGTTATTGGTAACAAACAAAAATTTAGTTTCAATTTTTCTGGAAACAGACATGGTTCTACCTACTCCAAATTTCATTGTAATGGATTTCCAAAACTTCGTCATAAGTGGTTTAGGGATTCATAAAGATGATACATGAGTCAGATAATGATAGATTTATGATAAAAGGTTAGTAGGATTGTTTGTTTTGAGTATGGATACGCCTTCTCAATGTTGGGTAGTGAATAGATTTACTATTTTGATGAATGTTTTGACACAATAAATTACTAACTTTGAGTAAGTAAGTGTGAGTTTTAATGGAGGAATATGCCCGATCCTATGAGTATTACCCTTTCTGGGTTTGATTAGGATAGCCTTTGGAATCGAAGCTATTGTAGGTATGAAGGATATTTATCATTATTGCTTCTATTGGAGATAGTCAAATTGGCCCCTACAAAATTCCTACTCACTAGTTTCTGGCTTGTAAAAATGTCACCCACTTGTTGTCTTGAGTTGGAATTGTTCCTCTAATGATTGATGGTTTTGTTGTTATTAGGTATATGCTACTACCTTCCTTTGAAGTCTGGTTGATTTCTAAAAATAATTTCTTGTTGGATTTGGAGTTGCGGAAGCAGTTACAAAGCTTTTTGTGGATCAGTTACTGTAGTATACCTGGTCGGTATCGGTCTTCATCGTTGGTTCCTTCCTGAATTAAAGTCAGTTCTTCTCCAACCTTCTGTACCTAAATGAAATGCTCATCCGCTGTTCACAGACCCTGTTTATTTGGACGAATGTAAGTCAGCAATCAATTTAATTAGTGTGTAAGCTGGTATTGGTATTGATTGGTATTGTAGGAGCATGACTTGGTTTTAAATATGGCGGTGGTGTCTGAAAGCTCACACATGTGATCTAACTCATGCCATGAACAACATGCTGACATATGATAGTACGACAATCACTGACCCTTCTGTTCAAATTCTCATAATAGTAGGACACAAGAAATCAGCTTGTAGCGTCCGGTGGAAATTGGAACACGATAAGTTCGATAGTAATGTCACCGTGGAGGAACAACAGAAGTCTCGATGTCTCGAGGCAACAGGTCGTCAACCTTCCTTCGCTCTCCATGGTGAGATTCTCACTTCAAAGCTGGGGGTTCACTCGACAGTTTCGAGCCAAATGAACCGCGATGAAAGGAATATGGGTCGTCTACGCGAATAGAGACACGTTTCCGCTCCCGAAATGTATCCTGACCTACAAACTCGGGCTTGGTTTAATGCGGGTGACTGAAGTCTGGATCGAAGGGCAAAATCATCCGCACGGCATCTTTCGGGAGCTAGTCTGCAAGTTTTATGACATTTAACGGAGAAAAATAATGTGAAAAGTAGGGAAATACTACTGATAGGTGCCTATTCATCGCACGATTTTTCGACTCTTGAGTGTGGTTCTCAAAAATTCAGGGGATCAGGTGAGGCACCTGGTACCATGCTTAAATTTTAATGATTCTTTGAATCTGCTAGCATTTTCACACTCGCTCATCAAACTGGGTGAACAGAACTCTGTGCTTGATCATCCAGTTTTTCTAGATTACCCGGCTCTAGACGTTCCATATTCCTGGCAATCTAAATATTCGAGCTACATTAAATTTCCAAGAAGTGAACTCGATGTGCCTAGTTGTCAATAACAGTACCTATTAGTTATTTCGACGTTGTTCTCAAACTTTGAAGGGTAGCCCCAAATCACCTTTGGCAATGACCACTCAAACATTATTTGTTTTATTTCCCATTTCAAAGCAGTTTTTTTACATTTTCATGTCTTTGCTTTGGCACATAAACTGAAAAATCGTCACGAAAACTAAGCAAGTCTTGCTCACGCGACCAATAAATAAATAAAATAGACTCACTGTGTTGCGTAGGGAACAATCAACTGTTTTCTCATTTTGATGCTTGGGTACATGAACTAACAACCTTACTTCACTACCTTGTTGTGTAGTGGTTGACATGAAAATGTTTCAATGTGTTGCAGACTCGTATGCAAGCATTTAAAATTGAGTTTCTTCAAGAGGCTACTTTCGAATCGAGTGTGAATTTCGTAGTTTCAAATTAAATGAAATAATGATTATCATTAGTTCAAATTAAACGAAATAATGATTATCATTAGTTCAAATAAAACGAAATTTTGGTTTTTAATTTACGAGAAAAAGCTTCTTAAATTTAGAAAAGAAGCAGAAGAATTTGGAGCTGCTTCTGCACGATGTAGGTTTTCTGTTGATAATTCAAACAATTTTGATAATGCTGAATAATTTTTAAGAGTGATTTTGCATCTTTTGAGGAAGCAAATACTTTAACTCTTAACTCATCATCTTCTTCGTGATCTCTGACTGCTAAACTCACGTGTTCTCCGTTGAAAAGGACGTAAACATCCCATATTTTAAGTGCCTACAACACGTGGTATTAAAAAACGTCTTAAAATTACGTCATTATCATAATGAAGCATCATTTTGGATTATACCAGAAAAATGCTTTCTAGAAGATGGAGAATACCATTTTCTGAAAAATATTTTGTCCCTCGCATTAAATTGTCGGTCTATTTGACTCATGATCTTGATTCGGTAAAGAATTAATTGGAGAACTACTCTATGTATAAGTGCATACGTATTGATCTCTCTCCATGATTCAGATAAAGATTTTCTTTCCAATGAACATGTACAGTTATGATTACCTGAGCTAAGTGAGACTTTCCAATTACTTACGGTTCATTTCGAGTACCAATAATTACAAACTCGGAGATACTGCATACAACGATTTTTAACGATAAATGGCGTTCATTTACATGCCGAATAATTCGAATTGACGTCGGTGAGTTTGTTTTAGAATTTGTTAGGGTGATTATCATCACCGTACTTCATCTCCTTTTTCTGACTACTTCCAATTATTTTTAACGATATGAAATAATCTAGAGTTCTTTCGCCCAGTCTCAAGTACGCGGTTTGATATGTACATTTCAATATCAAGGACACACCTCGACGTAGAATACGAATCAGTTGTAAAGGGTAATAATTACCTAATGGATCTGTACTCTGGTCAGTCGTTAGGATGTATCAGGTTGACATGAAACAGCGAAACTCGATATTTCTCCAACATTTATTTGATAAACGAATGAATATTTACCTATTGAATTGGCCCAGGAGTAAGTTTGTGGTTAGTTATGTTACATATTATTATATTTGGATTTCATCCGAATAACACACTGAATCAGAATAACTAATTCGATGGAACTCATTCTAAATTCATTTATTTGCATTGTTAGCCATTTTATGGATTAATACCAAAGAACTTAGCAGCCTAACAGAATTTTGAACTGAGAATCATGGCGTGGGGCCTTTGATGGAACAGTAACGCATTGAGAGTAGGTATGTAGGCCTAACCATGTTGTGGTTCCTGAAAATTCAATCATAATGTACCCTATTTTAGTATAATAGTAATTTTACTCATCTCAAGTAATTAACCTTTTAGCTTGCCCAGGGTCTAAGGGAAGCTTTTTTTTCCCCCTCAACGCCGTGCCCTTCGCTTGCTGATGATAAAATGTACTGAGCAGAAGGATAATAATATTGTCATGCAGCTCACTTCCTTGATAATTTCCAAATTTTATCAATTTAAAATGTTAGGAACTAACAAACCACAGTTTCCATTTTTCAGGAATTCACGTTCACCCATGTGCACAGCCTCTCAAAAGTCTATCATCAATGAAACTCATTGAAGACTATGCATGGACTGACCTAGGTACATATTTTCTAAACATTGGATGATGATTGCACTTTTTTTTTTTAATCTCCCCCACCCCCCCTCTCCACCAAATAGTTCTTGTAACTGTTCTGAAACGTAAAATGGGAAATAAAATTTCGATGTGGAAGGATTCATTTTTTAATTCATTTGGGAACAAATTATAGCTGGAAAAACATTTCATATACTTAGGAATAAGTTATGACTAGACTTCCTGGGATGTCCTAGGGTGACCAGCGTTCCTGCCAGGATGCCTACCCTGCACAAATTCTGCTGACCCATTTCCTAGCCGAGATTATAATCGATAGCCATGGGTTATCGAACCCATGGAACACCCTCGTCTCTTGAACACTCTCGTCTCACGCTTCCATCCTTTGTGTAATCTTGCTCGTTGTTTTTTAAACACAACGTTCAGTTGCGTCGATCTATTATATGTATATACATCAAAATAATTATTACACCACCTCTTTCAGCAGCCATGTTCATTTCCTTGTGCCAGCTTGGTTTCAGAGCCAGAGATCCGACTCCGGACATGAGTGGTGAGGGGCAAGATTGTATTAGCTTGAATCGCACGTCTTTGAGTAACGGTAGCCTTGAATGCTGATCAGATAAATGTCCCTCTTGTCAGAACTCGGGAAGTCATCCATTCTATGAACAATAGGTAGCCCGCTCGTACCAGATCCTTAGCTGACCTGCCAAACCTATCCAACGCCAAGTAATCGTTGCCCTTATCACCTTTATTTATAATAAATAATGTTGTTATATACCGATTCTGATGGGGATTTTTGCTGTAAAACGACTAGATAAAGGCCAGATTTTGCCCGAATTCGGAGGCGAAATCATCAACTATAATTCTTCTAAAAAGTCTATAATTCAACTATAATCTTGAACAAAGATATTGATATTCTTCGATTACAGAGCAACATTTCAGATCTGTAGGAAGTGTGGGTTCTCTCTAGTTCTTTGGCAAGCAAGTCTTGGAAGTAATTCTACCTATCTACCCACTTAGGACCCAACCTTCTTCCCAGTCCTTTCTTGGCTGGGTCGCTACCTACTTGCCTAATTGAGTGATCCTTCGATTAAAAACCGCTCAGCCTAATCCTGCCGTTTTGGCTAATCAATATTATGATGTGCCCATGATGCACACGATTACATTGATAAGTATACATACAGGATGGACATTTTTTTGACAAATATTCGATTAATTCCAAGAAAACAGGAAGAAATTTGATCAATTACTTTTTTTTCGCAAAATTGGCTATTATAGCTTCATTGATTTGGTTGAGATGAACTCAGATCACTTTGAAATGTAGAAATCGGTCAACCGACTGCTGAGATAGGTAAGTGTTATTAACTATTGGCATCTTCCCTCTCACTCTCACACTTGTCGTTCCCCATGGCCTTAACTACAGTCGCCAAGCACTAATATAGCTTCTAATAGTGCGTCAGCTTAATATTTCTGAATTTTTCCAGCATTGATGTTTGCAAGAAGTGATCTCTGTCCAGAGCCAAAGACTCTTAAGGTATCAATGAAGCAGGATCCTCTTGGTCTGACCACTAAGAGAACAGGACGATAACATAATTACACCAAAACATACAAAGCTGTCCTAACTTAAATTGTGAGGAAGAATGATTAATTACCTTGATTAAAAATACAACGTTACACATTAAGGAGAAGCACTTATACTTAATGATCCATTTAATTGTTCCTATTATGTACACCTATAATGAATATTGTAACATTTTCCTGCTCATTATTGCCCGATGTAGAAAAGCAGGGTTCAGAAGTTGATAAAACATCAATTTGGTAGCAAATCTTCGATAGGTGTTGCGGCTGCCTCGGTCGGTATGGAATTCACCGTCTGAATGGTCGCGTAAAGAGCGACCACAAAATATTCATGCGCTCGTGTTCACCGGTCGTTGTCGAGGGGCAGAAGAGAGACGGGCGATCTAATAGCTTCTCGATGGTCCGATATTGTTCCATGTACCCCAGAAATCTGGGATTTCCTCCTTCGTGAACGGGCAGTGAGAGGATTTTACAGCATTACAGCAATAGATAAAAACTGCTCTTGGAACGGTCAGTACGGTTTCTTTGTCTGTGATTGAATAAGTTATAGCATTTCTTGACTTTCGACAATTTGGGGAGGAGGAAGGCAGGCTCAAACAAAAAAATCCAAAATGAATACTTGTGGTCAAACATAACAGTGCACCTAATTCAACATTAAAACAAACCAGCTGACCGTACGACAAAAAGTAGTACCTATAGGTGACTAGGCTCTCGGTCAGCAATTTGATGACCATGTTTTTTCGTTAATCAATCCCAGAACTGAATGACGGTTTATAGAATTTAATTTTTTTAGTACCCATTTACTACAATGTGCAAATAGAAGAGTATTTCAATGCATCACGAGCAATAATGAAATGTTAAAAACCGGTGTTTTGAGAGGCAAGGGATCGCAGCCGCGGTTTGACAAGTTGTCAACAAGCGGTAAAGTGATTACAAAAGATGTCAGCTTCGCTCCCTCTTCCGGCGTTACTTTGCCAATAGATGTTTGAAAGGAAAGTTGTGATGGGGCCCACCCTTCAAAAGTCTGTTGGGAAGAAAGGCTTTCTGAGAACAGCGCCTGATACGAAACAAAGAGTAAATGTGCAGCAATGTACCTGGCTGATGTGTTTTTTAAATATTAAGCTGGAGAAAGGTCAGGTGAAAAATTTATCTTAGTTCAAATTCAACTGCATTCTTACTGTTCTTCAGAGGCCTACACCTCAATGTGCTGCATGAACTATTTTAGAGGGCTGTAGGACGTTATTAATTTCTTGGTAATCTGTCCAAAACTTGGAGAATTGCGAGTGCAATTTTTTTCAATTTAAATATTTATTTATTTGGTATTAACATTATTATTTTTTGGCTCAGGAGTTTGCGGTGTTAGAATTATTAAATTGTGGAAATTAGTGGAAATTGGAAAAGTTTGGATTGTCATCTGGCCAATATAGAGCAGAACTTGTTTTTGTGTTCGAATTACTGCTAAAATTAGAACATTAGACACTCACTACCAAAGTGTAAATACTCAGATAAGTGATCACGATTTGATTACTGATTTCTTTCAGTCATACCGAATTTTGAAATGTGTCCAAACCTCTGGCAGGTGAACCAAACAACTAATGTATTTCTTTGTTCAAACATACCTGTTACCTGGTTATCTACTATCGGCATTTCAATAAACACGCATTCATTTTCTTCTTAGATTGATGAAATTTATCGTAGAACGCCGCGAATTATTACACGATATTTGTTAGCAATGAACATTTTCCATTGCTCAACACAATCGTCAAAAAATATTAGCCCAGTACCCTTTCCACATGTTACAATCAGTCATCAATATTATTGTGCAAGTTAGAATGCTGAAACACTGCAAATCATTGCCCAAAGGTTTATTATTTTCTGTATAGACCACCCTTCTGTATAGATCCCACCCTAGCAACCGTAGGTACCTACAACCTACTAGGGCATTTTTGAAAATTTCAATCCCTACTCCAACCAAATGGAAATGAAGGGTTGACATTTTCAAAAATGCCCTACACAGAAGGGTGATCTATACAGAAAATAATAAACCTTTGGGAAATGATTTGCAGCGTTTTTTACTTACCAACTTTTCTTACCTACCAACCATTGGTAGGTATTACCTACCTCACCATAGGGCCTTCACACCTTCACGATCAAATTAATTAGAAAGAACTAAAAGCTTCACACTCGATTCGAAAAATAGACAGCTTAACATGGAAATTTGATTACTGGTTGCTCAGAAAGCAAAACTGTATAAAAATCGAGAAAATTAAAAGTGATCGCATTTTAGACAGATAAAATTTGAACGGAGATTAGACCTCTTTTGTGATTCACACTCGTGATTCTGTTTTATTGAAGAAAAACCCTTAAGTAATCGTAGGGAGCGAACGGCATGTCCTACAGAGCTCCAGGTGGTCTCAAAAATTTTTTTAAATTAAATACTATTCAAAATTGGTAAAAAAAGATACGTTTATTTTGAGAGTTTTCGAGCTAGGGCACTCTTGAAAATTTCAACTCTCTATTTTCACCCCTTAGAAGTG
This sequence comes from Apolygus lucorum, assembly GCA_009739505.2. Classification (NCBI taxonomy): domain Eukaryota; kingdom Metazoa; phylum Arthropoda; class Insecta; order Hemiptera; family Miridae; genus Apolygus; species Apolygus lucorum. The sequence goes on along the minus strand of CM019183.2, from coordinate 43,266,813 downwards.
ACTGACATCAACCAAATGCTTTGCGGCACAACAAACCCCAAACGGAGCCCATGTACCAAATTTGAACCAAATTGGTCCAGTGTTGCTAAGAAAAGTGCCGCGTACGGCGTACGGCTGACGGACGGAAAATTTTTTATTGGATTTTCGGATTCTACGTACCTTGAAACGTAAAACATCAAATTTTGAGGAGGGGTTAACATTTTTTTTTCTTGCTCGATTCCAAAGGCTTATTATTGGAAATAATGAACCAAAATATCACCATTGTTCTAGAGTTGTTTGTGCCGCCATAACGAAATTGAGTTCTGGTTTGCTAAAGCAGTTAGTAACATGAATTTGAAATTTTATAAGAGCGCAGTACCCTATTGCGCTGAGGAGTGTATTGAATGATGTCCATACACAGTTTGCAGCTTTAATTGAATTACTGGTTCGACGTTACCAAGTAAACAATACTGTAAAATGAGCTTCGTGTATTTAGAACGAGATGTTCTTGTATTGACAGCATGAGAATTCCAACGAGGTATGTCCTGGAATAATGCAGCAGCTGGCTTCGGTTTTTCCTTTTTTTTATGGTCAAATTTGAATGAGCGATGTTCTGAAGCATTGACAGCTGAAAATTCAATTTACGTTATAAAACCCGTGCTCTTCCCTATAGGGACCGACAACCAGTCAAAAAAAAAAAAAAAAAAGGTTACAATACCCACGTGATTGGAAGCGGAACATTTTCAGAAACCAATGGTGAACTCACGAGGTCAACCTACAGTCATTGCATCCCCAAAGCACCCCACATTTCAGCTAAGTTGGGAAACATTCCCAATTTTTGACTATCGATTATGCTCAAACGGCAGTTTCAATCCGAGCATTTGAGTTTTTAAATCGACGTAAAATTTTAAGCTAACCAATTTTGATATGAAAAGAAAATTCTGTGGAATGCGCCGTCATGGAGCTGTACGAGTAAAATTCAAAAAAGTGCTAAAATTGCGTGGTTTTTTTTTTTTTTTTTTTTTTTTTTGGCTCCCAATAGTTGACCACAACTCAGAAACCATCGCAAAATCATGTACACCGTATTTAGGATGCCCAGGATGGATTAAAATCAAAATTAAAGTTCCAGCGTGTGCGTATTTTTAAGGCAGTACTGGCCTTTTTTGGTCTTAGAATAAGACCAAAATAATTTGCCTGGGCTAAATAGTGAGGGAGCAGAAACATTGATTTCTGAATCTAATTGATTCATCCTGTTTTAATGTGAATTGCAATTGATATCGGAAAGTAATAAATAATATATATTTAAAAAAGTAATGTCTCTAAATACTTACCCTTAAGTTGGATGAGCTCCATCAAAATTTTCATAGTGGAATGCTCTTTTATAATAGCCATGTCCGTAGCCTATTGTGTTTTCATTTCTGTCGACATCGGAGTTTGAGCTCTGTTAAAGGATGAAGAAGAAGCTTGGAATTTTATTGCCTCAAAGCGCCTTTTCGCTCGTCTCTTCAAGCGCGAAATTGATAGTCCGCCTTCTGCCACTAAATATTTTTCTAATTGTTACAAAAAGCTGAGAGTTTCAAATTTTACTGAGTTGAGAGATATTAACCCATGAATAAATTGTCTTCAATTTCATTCTTAATTTAATTGAAAAGTCGGTTCAAAGCTGTCATGGGATTCCTCTATTAGATTTATTTTACAACATTCCTATAATTTATTCTCAAGAATCTCAATACCAAAATAATAATAACAATAATAATTGAATGATATTAAATAGTAAGTATTAAATAACTCCCATTTTTGGGATCCTCAATGGTTTGAATAAAAATAATAAACAATTCATCCCTCAATCCAAAACTGATTTTCCACTCATATTCAATGGGTCATCCTTCTCTGTCATTTAATTTTGAGCTCAAACCGTATAAGTAATTTTTCCTGGGGTTAACACTAGATAGAAGCAAAGTATAACTCATTATCCTCTTTTGCCTAGTCAATTATATATATAGATAAAACTTCTGTTTTGAAGGTTGTCGAAGTTACTATTCTGCCTGAAAAGGGCAACCATGATGATATTTCCAACAAGAGTCCCTTCTCGAAACTACCTGTTTTCTTAAAGTCTATGAAAAGGTCCTCAAGCTGAAGATTGATTCCTACTTTGAAAGTAACAATCATTTTCCTCACGAGCAGTTTGGGTTTAGAAACGGGAGATCAACAAGCGATGCTCTTTTGAGTTTCTCAAGTTGCGTTCTTGAATCATTCCATGCTAGCCAGTTTTCTTCTGCAGTATTTGTAGATGTGGCTGTTTGTCCTTCGACTGTATTCCTCATCATGCCCTAGTAGAAAAGTTCGAGAAGTAAGTATTACTTTCCCGATATCGCGGCTGAACTAGTCAGAAAACAAGCGGTCAGACACAGAGGTGATCTGTCTTCATCCCTTCCCATACAATTCAGAGTACCGCAGGTATCTGTGTTCGGTCCGCTTCTCTTTGTTATTTACATTAATGATCTTCCCCAAATAATGTCCAATCCAGTTGTTCTTTTCGATGATACCACAGTGGTAAGCTGCAGTGATTCATTAGTTGACTTACAGAATTCCAGTCGTGATTCAATAGGTGAGGTAACAAAATGGTTTAATTCTAATGACCTGTCGGTTAATGAATCAAAGACGAAAATTATGTACCTACTTTGGGCTCCATGACATATCGTTGATTGAGGAAAATCCAGTTAGTTCCAAAATTCTCGGAGTAAACGTGGATCCTCAATTAAACTGGAAGTCACACTGTGATGAATTAGTTAAACGCCTAAATAGTATAGTGTTTCTACTCCGCAGGCTCTCTGAAGGGCTCCCAGATGCTGCGGTATTGATGGCTTTTACGCAGTTTCTCAAAGCAGATCATATTATCCAATCTTGTGTTGGGGACATACGCCTGCTTCTTCGTCTATTTTTGGTTGTCAGCTTCGTGCTGTCAGAGTTATTTCTGTCTTGGATGATAGGGATGAATGCAGACATATTTTTGTGTCAAAAAAGATTGTATCCCAGCCACTTTTATCCGAGAGTGTTTGAATTTTGCCAAAAAAAAATCCTGCAAAACTTCAAAAGGGTTGGGTCACACCCATATAACAAGCGTGCTGCGAATGACCTTCCATTGCTTTGCCGTAGGATTCTCGCATCGAGAAATTCAGTAAATTGGTGGGCGGTTCGTTTTTTTAATTCAATACCGAATAGTGTTCGTACTCTTCCTGTTGAAGATTTCAATAATTTTGTTACTTGATTTTTACAAGAGTTGGCACCATATAAGTAGTTTTGATGAATTTTTTGCAGTAGCAAAATTTTCAAAGATCTAAGTTCCTATTGTTGTGTTCTTCCTTTAAATTAAATGTTTTTTTAAATTTCACGTCAACTAGGTATTTTGGACGAAATCTGATATCCAGACTTGGAGAGTTGTATTTTCTGTACCTATGTTTCTTAATGTATTTTTTAAATCAAGTTCACTTTGTTAATCATATAGTTTTTATTATTTAGTAGGTATACAATTTTATGAACATTGTTATACACTTTCGTGTAACGGGAAATAAGAAGTTCCCTCTCTCTCTCTCTCTCTCTCTCGCTCTCTCTCTTTCTCTCTCTCTCTCTCTCATATAAATATATATCCGCTAAAAATTTTGAGGGGGGTCAATTTTTTTTTCTCTTGGTCGATTACAAAGATTCATTATTGAAAACAATAAACCAAAATAAAAAAATCCAGGGTAAATTGATTTATTTTGAAGTTTTCCACATTCCCATTATGATGCAAAGATGTTATTTTATGTATTCCAGAAGTATTTAGTTTATAAACAAATAACTTCTTACTCTTTTTCATATATTACATACAGTTAGTACACAGTATTTATTTGGAACAGTAGTCATGAATACACGGCGTCTTGGGATTGAAAGGAACAGCGCGAGGAACTAGCGGTGAGCAGCGGGGTGTGAGACGATTTGGTGAGGGGTGGAGAAGGGGGATGAGGTACAGTCGGAAGTGCTCGGGTTCAATCAAAAGTTTTAACGAGGCTGGTAATTTGATGGGAGGGAGGGGGGTTGATGTAAAGTTGCCCCATCAAGTTGGTACCACTGGTTAAGTTGGTCGAGAAAGGGCGAGGAAAGGGCCCCCATCAAGTTGGCAGCTCTGTTGCGAGGACTGCCGTTCACAACTTACCTCCCCTTCAACCATCTTCATCATTTCTCCCTCCACGGCACCCCTTAAGATCCGTATAATACAACTAAACTTACACCGTTCCGCGAGTGCGTTGAGGTGAAGGCGCCTCTGTCAGTCACTTTTCAAAAGCTACAACTTCCTCCAATTTGTCGAGATTGACAGAGGTCAGGTTTTAGAATGTTGCTCATCAAGATTTCGTTCTTGTCAGGTAGTGTTCAGTTCGTGTTCTAGTAGGTATGCACGAATCGGGGCAGGAGGATTGACAGAGGTGATATTTCAGGTTTCTCATCAAAATTTCGTTCCTGTAAGATTGTGATTAGTTAATGTTCAGACGACCTGGCAGGTTTATGAAAGGCAGTTACATCAGTATCCTCTGCCTCTGTATCTTTACCAAATATCTGAAATCTAAAGGTACATTTCTACATCGAATAAATCTCTACCGTACCTAAAAATTTGACGTTATTTGAAGAATCCACTGTTAACTTGCTCCTGAAGTACAAAATCTACAGGTTAGGTTTTTGCAATACAAATTTAAAGATTGTATGTTTTGGTGTCTTGAAAGAACTGATTAAGGTAACTATCAGATATGTTGGAAGTGATTACTATGATCAGGCAATACTGATACAAGGAAATTCTAATATGCCTCTCTTTGGCATTACTTTGGCTGGTCGGATTCTCGCCTGACAATTTACGAGCCAATCCTGTCTTTCAATATTTGGGAGTGCTGACTTTTTTCAGACACCCATCGCTGGCAAATCGTTGTCTACTATGTCAATCCATCTCAACTTAGGACCCTTCTGCGCGTACCCTCCATCAGACACTCGATTTATTACCATGATAGGATTTATCTTGGGATTTACTTTATTCTCACAACATCTATGGAGTCGTATGGAGGGGCACTCTCGTTATCCATGCCCCAGGAATAATTTGCTCTCCCTCCATTAGACCCATAGTTCAGCACCCTGGATAAGTGTAAGAGAAAACTGCTACTATGTTGGTACAAGACAGTAAGCCAAGCTCGTTTTGCCAACCACCTTAGCCAATAAGGTTTGCCTGTTTGCTAACAAAGCTAAGCTTTGTTTGGTAAGTAAGCTCTATTTGGCAACTTGATGCGTTTCGCGAACTCAAATCATGTTCCGGGTGCCAATGGGAGTAACGTCCACCATGAACTCCCCAATGTTCACAGTACCATCAATCTGTTCTCTTCTTGCGAGTGAGTTGGATGCAATGAAATAACTACATATCTACTCTGTTTTCGGATGATTATCCCGAAGTTCTGACTTTTTTTATAACCTTGATGAACGCCCCAGCCACATCTTGCCAAAATGGGGGGGTGGGTGGGGGGGAGTAGTGCTTGCAATACAAGGTATACTGATATAAATTATTAAAAAGTAGAAGAAAACAGAAGTATAAAAACATTCTAGGTTGGATTTTCGTCCGACTGCCATTTCAGGCGTCGAGTACATCAAGTCTGTCTTCCAAAAGGAAGAATACACTATTCTTATTCTAGTGAATTCGCTAATGGCTTCCAACTAATCGCCTCACGCCCTTAAGAGGGATGTCACCTACTCGAAAAATTATTATGACCTCTGATCCTGCCCGCGAGCGGTCATAAATCCGAAAATACCCCGTCCCGACTGTCTCTAACTATGGTTATCTCACGGGAACTCGTTCTTCAGAAACTAAGGAGAATAGAGAACGCAATAGTTTGAATCGACCGAAGGCTAGTATGTCTATTCGTATTAATGGGTTTCATCAAGTAGCTTTTTTTCATGTTCATTTTCCAGTTGAATCTTATAGGAAGTCAACAAGTGCTTATCTGAGAAGAAAAGGACAACCATCATAGAGTCTCGAAGGGATGGAGGACTGCGATCTCAATTAAGGCGCCGAATACCGATCTCTCTAAAGACGCAGTGGTTGGGAGCCTCCTATAATATCAACTGCCCTATCAAGATGGAAGGGAAAGGCTTCCTAACCTCAATTAAACGGAGTTATGCAAATGCAGCCGGTGGAGAGGTGAGGGGGAAATGGTTAGGGCATCAACCCCAATAACGACCGAAATCTCGTTACCATTTTGAGTTATAGCACTTGGAGCCCCACCCCTTCCCCGCTAACTCCCTTGTTTTTACTTCTCTCTTCTTCGTTCTTAGGAGCCAATTGATAAGCTATCTCGAGCTTTAGGATTTGATTTGATTTCTTATCGCCTCCTAAGAGAAATCGATGGTCAGTCCGAATCAACTAGTTCATCGATGAACATTCTCATTCGATCGGTTCTCCGAATGAAAGGCGGACAAAAGAAAAACCACCTGATCACCCGTTTTAAATGCGAATTAGGTATGAATAACACCTAGAACGTTCAGTACTAACTTGTACCAAAAGAACCGTAAACCTATTGAATTATTGCGTGAATACCAATGCATAGAACTATTTCCCCATGAACTGTTTTAATGTACACCATTATTGTTTATTAAACCTTCGAAGATTGAATTACTGTACAGAAAGTGTGATACCTATTGAGTCTGTATAAGTAGTGGGTCGACTGTAATTCGGAGTCCCCTGTCTGATTTTTGGTACTTTATCAACCAAGAAATGCTTGAGCAAATTTTCAAGAAAAATGTAGCTATTACAATGGCCTCAAAATTTTTAGAATAGAATTCTTCGAGAAAATTGTTTAACTAAAATCCGGTTCGGAACATTCTGAAACAATCCCTAAAAACTGTTTAAAAATAAATTAATTGATTAAAAAAATGAAAATAAATAAATTGATTTGCTCATTAACTCATTAATCCATGAATGTACTTTTGGTTCATTGCTTTTGATATTGAACCTTCGGAATCGACCAAGAGAAAAAAATTTTAACCCTCTCAAAATTTGTTCGTTTCTGTTTGTTTGTGCCATACGCCGTACACTTTCCTTAGTTACCATCGACCGATTTTGATGAAATTTAGAATATGGGCTGCACTTGGGGTCTAGTTGTGGAGCGAAGCTTTCAGTTGATGCCAGTCACTTCTATGGGTTGAAAAATAATGGCTGAATGTTCCAAAATTTGAAATAGTATTGAATTTTTAGAATAGAATGAGACCAACAAGAGCTCTATAGGACCAACGAGTAGCTCTGTTCGCTCACCACGAGAACTCAAGGGTTGGACTTACGATAAATCTGAAACACAAGTGTAAATCTTCAAAAAGGCCTAATCTCCGTTCAAATTTTGGCTGACCAAAATGCGGTTGTTGTTCGTTTCTTCGATTTGTACTCAGTTTTGCGTCCATAGCAATCAGTAATCACATTTCCTAATAAAGTGCCCTATTTCATCGAATTGAGTGTGAAGAGTTCATTCCTTCAAAATTAACTTGATTTTGAGGTAAGTAGTTATGAGTAGTAAGTAGGAACGTACCTATGGCTGGTAGGTTGTTTGCAGGCGTGTGAGCTGTACAGAAAAATGATAAAACTTTGTCGAATAATTTGCAGCGTTTTTTAACTTCAGATCGATAAAATTTACCAAAAAATGGTCCGAAAACCAAGGTAAAAATTAAAAGACTAAATGGTGGAGAAATGTAGGATACCAATACGATCTCAACAAGCGTAAAACACCACCTCGCTGGGAAAGGTTGCCGCTCAATAGCCCAAATGAGAGCCAATCACAGTGAACACCTAACTCAACGTGAAAATGAGAACCAATACAACCAACAATGGAGTAATTCTTCAATATTGCAATCTTCTTTGCCTTCCTTGAATTCATTGAGAAATGGAAAGTAACCTGAATCCTCAACATAGCGCAACAGCTGGTATCCTCTCTTACGAAACTAACTACCTACTCGCTGTAAATAATAATACACAAATTGTTAAATATGGAAACACAAGCTGGCACCTCGCATAGGATCAAGAAAACGTACCTACAAACCAAGGACTCGGGAAATTGTAGTTTTTCTTTTCGTACGTAAGTACAAAATTTTCTGTAGTTTTGTTTGTGGGATGCCCAAAGATTAATTTTTATGAAAAAATGCCAGTAGTCGTCCACGTTTTAACAAAGGACGTAAGAGCTTGAAGGTTTAGTTGTGACGTACAACGGTTGTAATTTATATATATGACTCCAATATGTAAAATGACCGGAAATATTTGTGAGAGGAAATATATTTTTGTAACGCAATTTTAAAATTAAAAATGACAACTTTTTTAATCTTGAAACTTGGCTGACTGACTTTTGACTGTCAACGAAATTTCTTGAATTCAAAAACTGTAACCACAAATCCAGCAGGTGTGAAAACACAAAAATAAACGTTAGTAACCGCTACAAGCTCATGCTGGTGTGAAGGGTAACGAGAAAACAGATGGAATTGCTCGGAGGACATTGAACGAAGCCCCTATGCTTTTTTTTAGAATTAGTGTGTGGTAATTTTTTTTCCGTTGAGTGTTGTCCAACTTCACCCCAGATCGATCGCATAAGGACGCCCAAGTCATACTGTGGGACGTCCTGAAAAGGTAATCAAATTTCTCACTGACTCCGACATCAACATTTGAAGACAATCAAGATGTGAACATTTCAGGACATATACATATTCAAGACACAAGACCCCTTATTATTAATCTCGATCCCTAAAATCCTCCCGCTATGCTGGAACAGGTACATCCGTACAAAACCAATAAAACGAATCAAAAACGTTGAAGACATTTTAGTCTTTCTTCGAGATCGGTGTAGTACTCGTAATTCTGTATGTACTTTACTATTCAAACATTACACCAATCATTACAACACTTATTGAGTAACAAATCGATGGGACATACGTTGAAAGTTATTGTAGGCAAGATGCGTGCTGGCTTGTGAGAGAGAGGACATCCATGATGAAGTACCAAGAGCCCAGTAGGATGCTTTCAACCTTAGGGATATTTTATGAGATGAGCTTCCACTCCAAAAGAGAATTGATGGATGAATTGATTTATTACATCTGATTTTCTGAAAAGGCTATGAAATAAGAGAGATCGTTAGAAAGCCCTAGTTGACGAATGGGATGAGGAGGATGCTTGACCAGTTTAAAATAAGGAAGAATACGAAATAGAAAGGGGTTAAGACAGAATAAAACGAAGGCACAGAATGAAGAAGCTGAGAAAAAAAAAAGTTGAAGTATAGCTTCCGAGGAAGCTTTTCGAAGTAATTAAACAGCCTTATGCCTCCTCAGAGGAGTGAGTCGAAAGTCATGGGACTGTCAGGAGTGATGAACTCCCGTAACGGGGATGGTCCAGGAGATTAAGATCCCGAAGGCGAAGTAAGGACTAGAGACGAAACCACAAATGGACGATGAGTGGCGGATGAGGCCGGAGGGAGCTTCTCCAAATGAGAGGCCCACGACTCGTAATTGCTGGGTTGTTTACAGGTGGCAGAGTTTTCCCTTCTGGAATCAGTCGCTCGTACCTTCCATTTCCAAACCTTCGAGTTGGAAATTAGCCGTTTCGGCATCGTCATTCTCTCAAGATTCGTCAAAGTGACGTGAGGAGAAATTCTCTAATTTTTTTTTTTTACAGGAGCGTAGGAAAGCGAGCTGTGTACTAAGTATACCAAACCAATTTTGCTTCGTCGACCAGGACGTTTTATACGGCGATTAAGATGGTGATGAACAAGTTCGAACGGGTTTCTGTTCGAAAAATGAGCTTGTTGAGACTCAAAAACGGTGTCCTTTCCAGTCAGAAGCATGGGAACGCCTGAGGGTTAAGTATTAGATCAAGGAGCCCAGCAGTCTGCATCTTTAATGTTCTTCTCTGAACCCCATTACCTCGAAACCTCTCGTTTCATCCGGAAAGTCCAGATTCTTCTTATAAGGAATCGAGTTCATCTAAGACGGTCTTCTTTGCTGCATGATATAAATATATTTATCTCCGCAGCATCCACGTATTGGTAGAACCAACCTTTCTCGAATCACAAACTCATTCAATTTTGTAAAGTCCACACACAGACGCACTGACCCATCCTTTTTTGTGGCGGCAACAATTGGTGAGCACCACTCTGTTCCCTCGGTAACTTTTGAAATAATCCCGAGTTTCAACATTCTCTCCAATTCTGCCTTCACTTTACCAAACAGTGGAAGGGGTAGACAACGTGGAACTGCAATCGAGTAGGGCGATGCATAGTGATTTCAATTTGATGGTGTAAGGGCCGCCTTTTGAACAAGCCTGGGCTTTCGGAAAATACCTGTCCTGTACTCTAGATTGAATTTAATGTGAGCCCAACAGAAGGCGACTTGGAGAGGATTCACAGGGCTTTTATAGCGGGACGACCTAACAAGGGTTGTTTCAGATCTTTGATAACATGGATCTTCTCCTTGCAAGATAAATCATTGAGGGTTCTCACGTCAGCCTCAAACATCCCGAGACAAGTGAGAGCAATTTGCCCAGCTCCCCACATTTTTCCTTGGTAGGAAACTAGACTCGGTTTTTTCAAATCAGATGCCCAAACACCAAAAGGCACACAGAATACATCCGCTCCTGTATCCACTTTAAATACAAGTTGGGCATCTTTCAAAATCAAGGGAACCTTCAAAAGAGGATTTTGCTGGCCCGATCCGCCTCCTATGGATAAAGTTTGAAAGTTTACGCATTCGAGGAAAAGTTCCTCCTCCCTAGAATGTAACTGCTGCTCTCCTACCAGTTTTTTGATGACCTTCCAGACCACAGAAATTACATTTGGCCTTTAGTGCCTTACATGCATTACGTGGGTGATAAGCTTTGTCACCACAGCGATAACACTTGAATGACTTCTTAAAATCTGGAGTTCGACTACTTTGATCCATCCGTTTGCCCTGACTAGCCTTACGCCATGTCCTACGTGGACGACCGAAACGCGCGTTCGAGCGACCCGCGCGTGTGAGCGTGCGACCAGCTGATTTCAAACAATGTAAACCGAATGGAGCGTCCAACGTGCCGCCGCCCGACGTCGCGATCCGCGGTGAGGTCGCACGCTCGGGTTTGATTTTCAAACTAGTTTGTTTTTGGTCGCGCGCCCGCCTGGTCGCACTACCAATATTTGCCGTGTTTACTTTTTTGTTTACGCCCGTTTCGTCCCAGTTTTTCGTTTTTCAGTTTCGTCCCTAGTTTTTTTAATGGCTTCAATTAATACTGAGCTCCTAATAAGTGAAATCCAGAAACGGGAAGCTTTATGGAATAAAAAGTCCAAGTTGTACAAAAACAGATACGTAGTGGAAGTTGCGTGGGAAGAGGTGGCGAACGAATTGAACGTCCCAAGTAAGTACTACTACATATTATGAGCTTTTTTATTTATTATTGAAATAAGCAGGTGAGTGGAAAAAACTTGCTAACAATAGACTCAATTTATTTTTATTACAAGCTTTTATTACGTTTCACCTGCCCCGTTGTCTGCATGTAATCAAATCGTGCAAGTTAAATTAATATACTTCCCGGTTTCCGATTGAGAATTTTGCATGCATGTATAAATCGGATGTCAATGCAATATTATAATGACATAGAGCTGAGTATTAACAAATAGGTAGGTAATAAAAGCCTTTTTCAAACGATCGATTGTTTAGGTAGGTATACAATTTAGGATTGTTTAGGAGTAATAAAAGAAAATCAAATTTGTTTGATTGATTTAATCATCTAAAAGGCGATTTACAACATCGTGCGATAATACAATATTTATGCATCTCTTTGCATGAAATATTCACTATATATTTCCCTAACTTGAATTGCAGAAGCAGAGCACCTATTGTTATTGCGGGAAGGTTGAAAATTCATTAAATTTTGGCTGTTCGGGGGAAAAGGGTTGTTTCTCAACTCATCTGCTTCCTCTGCCGGTTCACCTTCTCGATCTATGATAATGTTGTGTAGTAGGGTAATTGCTTTAACAATGCGCACTGCATTTTCAACGCTAGTCTCTATAGGCTTCAATAAAACTCTGAATTTGGATGCCATAATGCCGAATGTGCATTCCACGGTCATTCTCGAACTGGAAAGATTAAAATTAAATTTCCTTTTTTTCAAGTTCCCCAACACTTGCTTAGCAGGATATGGCCGCATTAGGTATTTTCGTAGAGGAAATGCCTCATCACCTAGAAAAACAAAGGGAGCCTTCAGTGTAGAGTTGGGCAATGTGGCTTCGCAAGGCAGTACTGTTTTCCCAGATTCCAGGTCTTTATAAAACAGTGTATTTGCAAATACCCCTCCATCACTGTCCTTTCCGTATGCTCCGACATCGACCATCACAAACTTGTAATTCGCGTCAGCCACTGCCATAAGAACTATTGAAAAGAAATGTTTATAATTGTAGAACATGCTCCCTGAATTGGGTGGACATTTGATCCGAATATGTTTTCCATCTATACTCCCTAACACGTGGGGGTATCCCCATTTCCTGAAATAATCTTGAGCACTCTTCTGAAAACGTTCAACAGTTGGTTTTGGCATATGGGTAGGTGCCATTGTCTTCCAGATAGCTACGCAAACTTCCTTCACGATTTCTGAGACCGCTGATTTGGAGATTCTGAAGGAAAATGCCAGCTGTCGGTATGAAACTCCCGTGGCCAGAAATCTGAAAACGTGAAATAGGCATTTAAAATATAATATGAAACCTACGTACTTCATGCTAAACACGTTTCCACCCCATTTATTAAGAAGTTCCATCTAATTATGTTGATAGGTACCCACTTGATCTGTTAATGTGCGAATTTTCTCCAAAACCCAATATGTATGTACTTATTAATGAGCGTTTCATGTTTTTTTTTCTTTTCAGAGGAAGAAGTAAAAGCTAAGTGGAAAAACCTGCGCGACAATTTCAACAAGGAATTGAAGAAAATTCCTACCCAACGATCTGGCGATGGCGGGGAGCAGGAGAATTACTTCGAATACCCTGGGAAGTGGCAGCATTTCACACAATTGCTGTTCCTGAAAGATGTTTTAATTCCCAGAGTAACGGAAGGGAATTTAACCGAAAGCCTGGACACCCTGGGAACTTCATCGTTGCCGATTGAAGTAATCGATTCGTCTCAAATACCAATCCGCTCCGAAGAGTTCTCTTATGAGATCATAGAAGCAGAAGATGTTGTACTTTCACCGTCTGCAGGTATTATATCATTAATCCGGTTTCTTAAAAAAGTTCGATTTTTAAATTATTTATGGGTGAATGAGCGAATTTTCATAGAAATAATTTGACCGAACGTTTACGACAATTTTTCACTTTTGATGGGGTATCCTGATAGGAAATTTTACTTCTTTTTATTTTGAACTGATTGTTTTTTTTATTACATATGAACCTAAACTATATTCTGATTTAAAAAATTGGCAAATGGTATTTTGTTTTCATATTTGAAATTTAATTTTTGGAAATTTTAATTATTTGTTGGAAAATTTATTAACAATTATATTTCATTTTTTACAGACATTCCTTTGCAAAACTGTGAGCAGGAATCTACTTATTCTACAAGCTGCCCCCCTGCAAAAAAGCAGAAAAGGAAAATGTCTTCATTTGAAGAGAAATTACTCCAGGTGGAGGAAGAGAAACTTAAATTGGTCGGGCAGTCAGTAAGAAAAGAAGACGAGGACACTCGTTTTTTTGATTCCCTTCTCCCGTATTTTAAAAAGCTGGGAGACGTTGAAAAATTACGTGTGAAAAATTACGTGGAACGAATATCAGAGTATTCTGATAAGAGAACTTTCGCGAAAAGAGAGCTCTGACGATAATGTTGAAAATTGAATTGTTAATGAAAATAAATTATTACTAAATTAATAATAAAAGGTTTTTTAATGTATTACTTTCGTACATACCTCATTGTCAACATCAATCTTTCCTCAGTTCCGATGGGCCTTTGAAAATTAGTCACTTGATGATTGAATTCTCCTTTGATATGCTGAACAATATAATCGAAGGTGGATATTTTCATCCTGGAGTAAGCAAAAAATGCCGCCCCTTCCTTCCTGAGTTGCGGGAACAAATGGTGGAATTCTCCGTATTGTTCCCGCATTAAATATATTGTAGAGACTGTACCTCGTCTTGCTGAATTCTTTCTCACCAAGTATTGAAGTACGGCATTTGAAAGAAAAATGTGATCCATATTACTAACACAGAAAACAGAAATTCACTAACAAGATAGAGACAGATTTTACAGCATGTTACGAAGCAAGCAGGAACTCAGTACGAAGCAAAGATAACCTCGCAAGGAAGGATTTCAGACGCGTCTTGTGGACGCCTACTGTGGACACTATAGCGGCGCGCGCGCGCGACTTGAGGTCGCTCACACTCGCGGGTCGCTCGAACGCGCGTTTCGGTCGTCCACGTAGGACGAGGCCTTATGAGAGTCCACCTCATCGTACGGTACTGGAACTTCTGTATTAGCTCCACGTATGAGATTTTGGTGGCCCTTGTCTGCTTCAACGAGCTTGATGTTGGAAACTGCCTCCTCTAAGGTGAGTTCTAAGTCAATCTGCAACGTACGTGAGAGGCTGGCATCCGATATTCCAACCACCAAACGGTCCCGTAATAATTCGTTTTTCAAATTTCCGTAGCTACACGTTTTGACAAGTTTCATGAGACATGTAATAAAATCTTCAGCAGATTCGTGAGGTAGCTGGACCCGATTATTGAATTTAGCACTCTTGTAAATGACATTTACTTTCTTCTCATAAAATTTGTCAAAGTTCTCTATGACCTCCATGTATGAAGGGTTAGTCAGATTGAATGAATCTAACACGTTTTCCGCATCATCACCCATAGACAATAGAAGAGTACTCACTTGGACCTTTCGAGCCTGTTGATACAGCATCGAGGTAAACCTGTATCTCTCAAATTTTCTTCGCCAGGTAGTCCAGGGAACATATTTTTGCGAACAAAAACTTGGGAACGGAGGAGGAGAGTACGTGTACGTGGACCGTGGGTATCCCTGTTTATCCAGTCCTGACTTACTTGAGAATTTTGAAACTGTCTTCTGAGCGAAATGTTCATCGGATTCGTCGGAATCATCACATATATTGTCCTTGCGAATAGACCGCGTCTTCACTTGTTTCGAACTCCTAGGCATGGCTCTTTGTAAATTCTGACACCATGTAGAATAAGTACAAACGTAAATTCGGAACGGTGAAAACGATTTATTGAACTTAGAAAGAATTACAAGACATCCCCGGCGTTGGGCGTTTCCAACAACAACCACCAAAATTTGGTGAAAAAGCAAAAATAAAAAAGCAAAATGTGCTATAATCATATGTTTCGCAGGTGTTGTATTTGTATTTTCGATATCCAAAAATATCGGATAGTGCAGTATTGATACTAAAATTTCGAGTATCGGAACGAAAGTATCGATATTTTGAAACATCGAGTATCGATACCCATCCCTAGTACCTACTTGACATTTAGGATTCACAATGCCGCTCACGAATCCCACTGCACATATTACGAGTATTTTTAATCAAACTAGCAGGATTCGTACGAGGTCCTTATCGCAAAATACATGGTGTGCGAAATAATATGAAATTCAATTGCAGTTCTCAGCTGAATGAAACCAACGAATTCTCGGATCCGTCGGTCAACTTAGTTGCAGCTTTCATATTTGTTCTCTACTGCAAAAAGGTGAAACAGGATAATAAGAGAAACCCTCCATTTTCCCGAACATTATTTCACATTTAGAAGTTCACTGGGAAAGCTTTGGTCTTAGTAACCCAGAGGAAAAGTTTAATAAGAAAAAATGAAATAGAGATAATATGAATTTAGAGCAGTTTAAAGTAGTTTCGCTCGCGAATAACCCTTTCCCGCACCAAAACCCTTCCTACTGCCTCAAAGATAAAGTTAATGCGTAAAGTTTTGCACCTGACCCGTATAAGCGTAGGGCTATTTCGGTAGGTCCAACTGGGTTCAAGTTTACGAAGTTAATAGGTCATTTTCCGTTATAATTCATATAGATCGCGCAGGCCTGCTTTCTGAGCCTGAAACTCAGTTTCTTTGATAAACAATTCTAACCGGAGGATTTTCCTCTCGAGAAGTACCTAGGAGTAGTCTCCTTGGCAGTAATCCAAGTTAATGTATCGGCTGTATCTTCAAACCAACGTTGTTATTGAATTCTAATTAAGACTGGGATTAAGAATGTTCTGCGTACTAATATTTTGGAACTATTGTTTCAAATAATGAAACACATTTCTAAATTTACAACAATAAATACTGATAAAAACCATATGTTAGGGATATATTCCCAGATTATCTATTATCAGATGAAAATGTTCTTCCCACTAATACTTTGGAACTATTGTTTCAAATAATGAAATAGATTTCTAAACTTTGAAACTCAATATGTTAAAAGTGTGTAAATAGATTTCTAAACTTTGAAACTCAATATGTTAAAAGTGTGTAAATGGGTACCACAGCGTTAATTTTGTCAAACTATAACAATAACAATAAAATAATGTAACGTTGATGTAAAATAACGTTGATCATTCAAATGTTAGTATCATTCTATAAGTACTAATTTTGATTTTTCGGCGAAAATGACATGAAGACCAACTCATATCACATCAACGTTTTTAAGGGGATATTGAGGATTCCATGAGGTTTACTCGAGAGAAATGACCACTTCAAAATTCTGTTTTTACCTTCGATTGTTCGAAAAAGTCGAAAATGAACGTTAATGGTATTCTTCTTGGAAGTATTCTATTGACAAATTATTCTCCTGGTAAATACTTACATACAATTAAAATGAAAAAAAAACTGTTAGCTAGTATTCAATTAGTGTAGGCGCTACTCTGGGAGTTTTCGTACCCATTGCAGGAAACAACCAAAAACCTCTGTTACCGGAGATGTCGGTTCTCCCAAAGGTTGGTTCAACGACGTTGAAAAGGTCGATTCCACCGGAACATGTTGACAGCGAGAGTGAAATTAGACACGCATGTTCATCGGGAGGAAGTATGAAGAAGAGGAAGAGAAACTAACAAGAAGTTGAAGAAGGCGAATATAAGGACACAGAGGGCAGTTCAGGTTGTCCGTAGCTAATCCCCCTGACCTCTAATGAGCTTCTTAAAGTGAGGAGTAAAAAAATTTTCTGAAAAAGAGCACCGTCGGGCAGTCAGGCTGACTGTCTCACAAGAGAAGTGAGAGGTGAGGAGAATAATTTTTCAGACGTTCCAGGCACGATTTCGTTACTCCCGCCAACGGTAACGCTCTTCTGGTCTCATCAAATGCGGCCCCTGGCGAAGCTACCACGGAGTTTTTATGGAGAGGCACCACCACCCGCGGGCTCGGTTGATTGTTTTGGCGTAGGTTTTAAGCCCTTGTTCAAGCCCACAGCGGGGTGTTGATTCGAAACAATGGGCGGCAATCAACGGAAGTCATCTTGAGCTTAATCACCTGCAACTCACGTGGCAGATGGTATATTACCTACCTACATCTCGATGGAGCGAGATTGAATCGTGCTAGCCTCTTCATCACTATCTCCTGGCATGAATACGAGTATAATAGGCATAACCAAAAGGACTTAGAATCTAAGTAATAGAATAGAATCCAAGTAACAGAATCTACTATCTGATAGTAGCTATAGTACGAGCAACTAGGTACCACTACTGTCGATCGTAGTGATAACTCATTTTGATGTTACATTTCTATGTAAAACCTATGATTACCTTACTATCTATTGTGCCGTGAAGAAAATTTAAATCTTCCGCCACTTTTGAAATTGAGCGGTGACGGCGCCCCTGGCCACTGCCTTCTCCTTGGGTCCGGAACCAAATGACATATTTTGGTGATACATTCTCTTGTTTAGTGAGAAAGTTAATTTCTTTATTTTATTCGTATTATTTTCAAAAATTTGGAATTGATTTGGACCCGCAAAATGGAAAAAGCAAATTTGAAAAGCATGGAAAGCACGTGTACCTACGGTTCGGAGCTGCTGCCGCCTGCTGGAAGAAGTGGGAAAATTACGTTCCTTTGTTCTCTCGATCGCCGTTGAATGCCATCTCAACTCTCTTTGTTCTCTCGTCCGTTTTTTTTGCCGTTTGTACAAAATTTTCCGAAAGAAAATTCTTCCGTTCTTCTTCAGTTCGTGAGGATCATCTTCCTGGATACCGGGGATAAGACGTCCTACTGCGGCCTCCTCCATTCTATACTGAAAAGGATTCAACCTTTCGTCTACTTGATCGCCGAAGGAATCAAGCATCACTTCGCATTACTTCGGAAAGCATCGTTTTGGAGTCAACCCAAAACTGACATCGCCTATCCAAGGATTTAACATTATCGTACCGTTTCAGGTACCAGACCTGACCAGCCAAGATCGAGAGAAAATTTTGTTCCTGGGACTCCTTTCCCCTTCTCCTTCTCGAGGACTGATCTGCTTCTGTTCCGAAAATAAGTCATATTGTCTAAGTACCGAATATTCGAACAAATAGTATTAAATTCCACGGCCGTTGGAGTAAGTCTCAGAACTATTATAATCGATAGGATTCTCGTTGATAGGTAGGTAGAAAGTTAAGTCTATATCGTACCTATCAATTATATCTGTGATTCCCTGAGGATTAAATTTTATTTTATTCATTTGTGTTTGGGAGCAACCAAACGTTGGTTTAACCCCTAATAGCCCAAGACATGAAATAATTCGAAATTTTCCGATTTTTTCTTGATTTCTCATCAAAAACAGCTCTTGCTACGTGAAAGTGAAGAAAAAAAAAATATTTGCTCATATATCAAATTTTAAAATTTTGTCGCTCCGGTGCAACATTGGGCAGCCGGATAGTATTTCTTGTTGCTCGGCTGCAACATTGGGCTATGCTAGTCAAGAATCGATTGCAATACTCGGAATAGTAGAGCTTTCAGATGTACTCATTTCACGAAATGATTCCATAAATCATTATTTGCAGGCGTCTTCACCAACAATCAGTAGGTAGGTATTAGAAAAAAATACTTTTTTCTCATTCCCCTACTGACTATGGAACTCGAAAAAGTAACTTGACTCAGTTAGACAAATGCATAGGCCATTTATCATGACCAATTCAATATTTTTATTACATCGTTGTCGAATATCACTACCTGGTCTCCAAACGATCACTTATACATAAGTTGCTCATACGATTGGACCTCTAAAATGAGGTGTTTTGGAACTCTTTCAACATTATACTTAGCTAACGACAGCAAACGAAAAATTGTAAACTAGCAGTCGTCAAAATGCATCACAGATGACGCAAACATTGAGAGGAAATCCTGGCGAAATTTAAAAAAAAAGATAATCCTGATAAGGAATTGTTTCTAACGAATAGAACAGATGTGATATTCAAAGAATAATGAACAAAAGCCACTAGTTTCTTATTCTGAGAATAATGAAACAAAGTGTCAGAATTAGGAATTTCAATTTGAACTCCCCATAGGGGGCAATTGATACTAAGACCCCTCCTTTTTTTCAGAAAGTAGGTATTTCAGCGAAACCCAAAGTGCAAAATGTAACACCCTCCTGAAAATTTATAAGTCATATTGAAAAATGAAACATGAAAAATTGAACAGTGTGGATAATGCAAAGGGCTCAAGCACTGCCAACTTTCTAAATAAAAACATTGAATTATTATTGGTTCCCTCATGAGAACTTCTAAAACAATTTTTCTGATGGCGATAAAACACAATGGGACATTCCACTTCTTCATTTTCGTAACTTTTGTCATCATCGTGTAATTGCAGAACTTCATCATGTCTGATCTTGATGTGAACAAAAATTTCTATAGGAAAAAGCACATTATTGCTCAAATAAATGTATCTAGTAGGTAGGTAACTATTTCTGTCCAAATCTATGGACTAAATATCCCCAATGTTGCGAAATTATCCATATTACGGGATTTTTGCACTAATTAGGCAAAATCAACTGACCTAATTAGTATGCTTGAAACCATGTACTGACTGCCCACTGTTGGCCGGGAGCAACAATCTACCAGCGCTGGCTGCTAAACGTTGCCTGGGAGCAACAATCTGCCATCACCGGCTGCCCAATGTTGCATGGGTGCATCAAACCTATTTTGACTTCTGGCAAAGTTAGAAATGGAGAAAACTTGGAAGAAGTAAATGCTACATAATCTTTACAACTATGCCAACGACGAAAGATGAAATTTATTGAAAATAGATTTATTCAAATAGGTAAAATGCGGTGGTAAACTTACCTTCGCGCGTCACAGCGCCATGTTCAGCGCGGTATCACGGAATCAGAGATAAAAACCTCTTTATCAGCTATCATAATGCTAGCAACATAACCAAAAAAAATACACGAGCTCTTGAAGGTTCTCTAATGAAAATAAAACCTTCATCAGCCGGAAATAATAGTCCGCCTTTGTACGAAAAATCGCGGAAGTTCATGTTGCACGGGTGCAACATTGGGCTATTAGGGGTTAATAAACCTGAAAATTTCAGTTCAAAATTTTGTTAAATTTTTTTGTACTCCTGCTTCATTTTCCGATTGAGCTCTCCTTTCTGTGGGTTCAACCCCACAAAATTTTTAGTTATGTATCACACTATTAAGGGCTTAAATATGTCGAAGCCCCAGCAATGGCATGCACGAGGACTTCTTCGTGTCTTAGCTATTTTGCATTAGCTTCTAAAGAGATCAATTTATTGAATTGCATCCATTCATTGCATAATAGATAATATCTATTTATTGAATTATCTTCAATATTTGATATCCATTTATATAAATGTTTATTACAATTGTCAGTCAAATTTCAAGTCCCTTTGTTTGTAAATCGAATTTTTGTTTGTTTGTCGTTTTTTAATCCATCCAAGTTATCAGCTGATGTCATTCGAACGGCGATTTTTATGGTCTATCCTCGGCCAGCTCCAGTAGTATTGGAAGCGGCAGTAGAAAATTGGCAATGTCAAACGTCAGGTTAACGATAAGGCTAGTTGAGCAATACATCCACTTTGACTAGTCAGTCAGATGATTTGTTTATATTTATTCATAAATAATATACGATTTCTCAATTTTTCTACACAAATGATGCCCCCAAATTGTCAATGCCTACTTACTTAGCTATCAGAAATCAAAAAAAGTTGAAGATGTTCTTATAGCATGGATCAGGGACGATTTTACATGAGTATACACAACATTATATATTTTTTTTAGAATAAAAATTGCCTAATGTCGGTCGAAATGGTTGGAAAATTTACTCACTGACTCGTGTAAAGATTTAAAAAATTTTTGAACGACTGTTCTAGTTTGCGATGTAAAATTATTTTTTTTTTTGGGGTAATTGAGTGTTTATTTTTCTTCCGAGTCTACCAAGGTAGCGGAAGCTTAGTTTTTACTTTTCAAGGATGGATACGATATAGTTATGGATACGAGGAAACTATGTGCCACACCCATTTGGCAGATGTTTTTGACGATGAAAATGTATGTAACCGTTCATTTCAGATCGTCGGGTTGTGAGTTAAAAGGTTTAGATTGTTTATGCTTAAACAGTTGGTCAACGGCATCTGTCAAATGGCGATGAAACTCATAAAAGATCATCCAAATCCAATAAATCCTGGGGATTTTTTTTTTCTTTTTTTTTCATCAAAATTCAATTAAGATAATTTTTCAAAGTTTGGAGCTAGGTAAAAGATATTGACCACTGATATACCGATGGAGGAAAAATTGTTTAGAAAACTCAGAAACTCAAAATTTGAGAGAAGCCTGATTGTGGAAGGCGCACTTTATTTACACTTAGAAAGTACTACAAGTAACTGCTTCCTGAATAACTCATCGCATCACTCATAACAAGTTACACGGAATAATTTATTCAGCTAGGAGATCATTGTTTCAGTAGGTGTAGCCTGAATGTACAAGCAGGTGACCAAGCAGCGTGCCAAATCTTGAGCCAAAGCCTTCAGCTGAGGCTGATCGTGATGTATCGAGATGATACAAGGTTTGTCAAAACAATATGGGTTTTCCCGATTAATGTTTGTTTGTAACTGTGGTCTGAAATAAAGAAGGAAAAATATTATTATAATAATCGAAAATGGAATTCTTTTGTGAAAAAATGTGTGGATTGAGATGGTTAAAAAATGATAAAGACAGAGGAAGATAAAAATTTGGGAGCAAACAGCATTCAGGATTGAAACTGTCGGTGCCTGCATCTTGAAGTGCACTAACTAAAACTCTAACTGAAACTCAAGACTAGGCGCTTACTTACTATGAAATTCGACATTCGTGAGCAACTTCAAGTTCAAAAATCATTTTGTGACATCCAACGTAACGTAACGTCGTCGTCTTACAAACGTCGTGAAAGATAAAGTATTTACTGAATACTTTATCAGTCTGGTAATACAAATGCGGAAAGCGAAAAAGTTGTGGATAGCCAACAAACCTCATTGTGTTCTTATCCTCACCATTGCTGCAGTACAACTCTAACAGAATTCGGCAGCAAAATTCAAATTAAAATAGTTTAAAAGTAGTAGTTACCATCGTATTTCTTCGAGCTTGTCTTCATTCTCTGCTTCTTCAATTCTCGAGAACAAAAGTCGAGTTGTTTGAGTCGGAGACCGGATCAACTATTGTTTTCTAATTCTGCGGAAGACTGTGGGAATTGACCTTGTTTCAGTGGTGAGATACAGAAGTTAGGAATTCTTCTAGCGATGAAAAAGGAACCTCCTGAAATGATGTTATTCTATTCAGTACCACAGCTGGGAAAGAGAAACTCCCTTTTAAATTAACTTCTTCAATTAAATCGGTCGCGCACTATTAGGCGAAAAAGTGTTTCATTGTGAAGAAGGAGGTGAATAGTAGGTGGAGAATTTCAGAAAAGGGATGGTAGCTAAGGGGAATTAAAGTTTGGCTCCTGGCCCGAGCATTTTTCCGGATAATTGTGTCCCAGGCTTTTGTGTTCTCTGGTTGGAACCTCCCGCCCTCAAACGAATTTCTTCAACCATACTCCCTTTCCATTTAGCTTCACATTTAATGTCAAGACGGGCACCAATGGAATCATAACTTATGATCAGGTATATTTGTTAACCAATAGGTATCATACATAATTATAGCCATTAGGTCTTATTGATCTATCAATCCGCAATTATTTTGAGGACAGCCACGAACTATCGTCCAAATTTTTGGTAGAATCATCCAATCATTACAGTGAAGTAAACAACCATTTCAGATGTGATTCTGCCATTCCTGGCGTCGCGGACGTCATCAGCTGTCTTCCAAAGGGAAGATCAGAATTTGCTCTGATGATTTCGCTCATGGCTTCCTATTGCCTCACCGCCCTGGGTTGTGACAGGGGGGGGGGGGGGGCGATGAGAGCCCTGGCCGCCGGAAAACGCACGCCACATCGCTGTCCCCTCATCCAATTATTTCACGAAAGCATTTGTAAACGTCATACCATTATCCCGTTTTGAAATACCCGGGACGAGGAACTGACCTGTTGTGAGATTGAGTAAAGTTGAGTATTCGAAGATTGAATACAACATTGATCATCCCATTCACAATTTAGAGCGGTATCCAACACCAGAAGATCAATTCTCCCCGCCTTGTGTTACACTAGTTTCACCAGTTTCTGAACTAACCTATCGCTTCACCTATCGAGCTCAGGGCAGTATCAGTGGAAACTATATACCCTGTTCCCATACAATAAATTGCTACGGATATACCTACAATGAGTCTGCTATTGGAGCAAGGGAAAATGGAGGAGGTGGTGGGCTCAGCATCTCGATCCATTGCTTCACCTGTTGTGTCTTGCCAGCAACTTTGATTGGGAGATCCGAGCTCAAAAAATTATCAAGTATCAAAAAATTTCCAAGCGAGCGTACGATTAAACCCAGAACGCCAGGACGGTAGTCATACGCGCTACCCCTGGGCCAGCGAGTCCTATTTGGAAGGTATGATAGTTTCAGGTCCACACATTGCACAGAGAATTGAAGGGACAGATTCTCCCTTACATTTTTTATTCGATTGTCGGATTCTACGTACCTTGAAACGTAAACCAACAAATTTTGAGGAGGGGGGGTTAAACATTTTTTTCTTGGTCGATTCCAAAGGTTCATTATTGAAAATAATTAACCAACAGACACTGAACCAAGTTAGTTCAAGAGTAAACGAAATGTCAGTACAAATGTTGATTTAAAAAAAAAGATTTTTTGAAGAAACCAACCAATTTTTTTATATTTTTATTGCAACCCTATTTTTATTCGGGTTGTCTAGACATTGACGTATTTCAGTCAAACGTTCAAGATCATACTTCATGCGTAAAAAAAATCTCTTGGGAACAAAACACTGCTGTATACTCCAGAATAATAGAGGCTAGAAACCTTGGCTTTGTTTCCTACTATCTACGTTTACATTCTAAATTCACGCTCCTCGAAAATTTACATCGAAACCTGATCCGGCTTATCCGCTCGACGCGTGAGCTACGTGCCAAAGGCCCCTTGCTCATTGTAACGCCAATATTGATCCAGAGGGCGCATTAGTTCTGCATATGTATGTCCTTGTCCCAGACTATAAATCCTGGGTCATTCTCAAGAGCCGATATTGCCTACCGTAGATCCCCGCAGGATATGATCTATCCTGGTAGCTCGGCGGGTTTGTCGCATCTGCTCTCTGTGCGCGGTTTTGGAATGAGGTTTAGTAGTTTCCAGCGGAATTGGATCTCGCGGCCGCAGTGTGTTAGTACAATTTTCCCTACAATCTATCACCCCCCACCGACACCCCTTTCACTAACGGCACACAATGGAACTTTGTCGTTTCTGTTCTTTCTTCCTGATTAAAACACCGAAACCGATTTTCTCGGTAATCTCGATATTTTGACGTCCTAAATTACTCTCCCCGATTCAACAATCCAATCCGGCGACTCATTCAAGTTTTTCCTCAGGCTGTCGTTTGGAGACTTTTTTTCTATTCACAGAAAAAGTAGTGAAGATGAGAAGAGGAACTTTTTTTTTCTCGTTTAAAGAGGTGTATTAATTGCGGATATTTATCTTACAGTTGCGTAGATTATGTACAAATATTTTGGAATGAGCGAGAAAAACTGAAAACGGACAAATCGATTGGGTTTGTATAGTTTACTCAGTTTTCTACTGATTTGCGCTGTTCTTTTTTAGTTAGTTGCAGAAATCTATCTAGTTGATCTATCTAGTTGAAATCTATCTACGTAGTGTGCACTACGTTGCCAAAATTCTGAATTTTGCCTTGGATTCCGCTGATCGAGTCGACAATAAATTATACAATTTCATTGATATTATTTATATTTCTCTGATTTCAACATCAATATTGTTTCAGAATCCACTTTCAGGAAACCATAACTGGAAGGAAATCGGGCACTTACATCGTGTAAAACGTGTTTCTTATGTTTACGCGTGTGAAAACGCTACTTACGGTGATAATGCGGCAAATGTGGTACCATCCACGACATATACAAGTAGTGCCCGGGGAATTTGAAGTTTTTTGGTACAATCGTACAATGGGGGTGCGCCTGATTTTTTTTTCAAATTTCTAATCGAAAGTAGACTTCATCCTGAGAATTTTGACACCAGCCGTTCTCTTTTTGAATGAGTAGATATGTTTCTATGATTTTTCAAAGTTTCGAATTATTCTGACGTCACGCGTCCCTCCCGCCTGAGCAGGACCCTGCAGTCCACTGTGACGTCATAAATATTCGAAACTTTGAAAAATCATAGAAAAAGGTCTTCTCACGCTAGAAGGCCGAACTTAAGGTAGAACTTTTCAAAATGAGGTCAAGTTCAGATTAAAAGTAGGAATAAACAGTTTTTCCGACCCATGCTTACACCCCATTGGTACAATTGAATTGGGCTCATGGTTACTTTTGGTTGCTTACGCGGCACTTACAATGTGAAAATTTTGAGTTCGTTGGCTTTATTTATGGTCTAGTTGTGCTCCGAAGCTTTTGCTTATTATGTTTGGAGAACATTTGAATAGATTTTTTTCAAAATGGGCGTAGGTAAGTCCTTGGAACCAAACTTGTGGAAAATGAAAAAGCCATGTGGGTACTCTATGAGTTCGTGAAGAAGAGTAAAACATGAATATGGACTTCTAATATCTTCAAAGCATACCGTACAGTGCATAAAGAATGTTTGTATACTATACTCAAAATCGAAAAAAACGAAGAATGCTTAGTATTAAAAAAAACTTTCTAAAAGGAATTGTGACACCATTGTTTCTTTTCTCGACCATGCTTTCAACTGAAAGAATTATTTGAAAGTTCGCTCAATAATATTCATGCTGCATGAATGGACTTTAATAACATTAACTATCAACAATAACATCGCTTTTTAAGAGTAGTAGGTGCCTTCATGACGAAACTTGGTTCATAGTTGCTAAAGAACCATAACTGGTTACAAAACAAAGAAACGAGCCAGTGAACATTAATTTGCGATTCACACTCGTGTTTCTGACTTATCATACTGTGAGCTCCCGCTCACTGGTGGTCTCTTCCCAGTGAGGGAGCTAAATTGATTTATCAATTTCCTACCTGACCCGAAACTGGCATAGTCACTTGCGATCATCATTGTCCAGTTTCGCGGTCCGTGGTCAGCTCAAAGGTGACGTTCTGAACTTTGATTACAATTGGAAACTGAAACATAATCGACAAATAGGAATTGTATATAAAATTTGCCTAATATTGTGCCATACCTATATTTTGTTCTTGTCTTTGCCCTTCAGGCTGTGCCGCCACACCATTTGGTTGTGCCTAGTCAATCGATCTCTTTTAATAAATTTGGTATTAGTTGTAACCTGTAGTTGCTCTTTCGAGTTTACCTGGTTCCTCAGTACTTATTACGGAGCAGGTGCATCGACACACTCCGCCACAACATTCCTGAGATTCCCCTCAGGTATAATCATCGGCCCTTTCAGCACTGACACATAGGGTGATCCACTTTTCTCTTTAGGAACGCCCTTCATGCCAAACATTTCAGCTTTCTTTGCCACGAACTTCCGACTGGCCGCTTCGTCGTCACGTCCAGGTAAATACCATTCGCTACCCTTGTAATTTTAACTCTGTTTCGATATTTGTTTGTAAAACCCCCACCTGAACTCGCCACGTTGGGACTTATAAAACTGGAGAACTTGGGATTGACACATGGATTAAAAACCCTCGGGTCGATCACAACTTCGCCACAGAGTAGGCCCCAACATACACGAACACAACACAAAGCTTACAATACGTAACCACCCATAAAGTCCTCATAGGGAATGGACGGCCGGTCCTTCAAAGCTGTGGTGGTCTGATGTATTGAAAAAAATTCAATTCTATTTCAAATTTCAGAAAATTTTTTATTCTATTTTTGGATTTTACGTAGATTTGAACGTTAACCATCCAATGTTGAGAGGAGTTGAACTTCTTTTTAGCTCGATTCCGAAGGTTCATTATTGAAAATAATAAATCGAAACTTAATTTATTATAATTCTATATTATCGCCCAGGATTATATTATTAAATTTGTTCAGAAAGTAAGACCCTACCTGTAGTTCTTATAAAATTATCCGAGAGCATGTGGTTATGAAATTTACTTCTTTTTAGTGAAAACGTCATCGTTGTTATATCTGTAACGATCTAGTTATACGGTTCAGGGAGCCCAGACGAACAACTCCAGTTTATTTCTAATCTCTGGGTCGATTTAAGTCTCTGATGTCATACTGTGTGGCAAATTAACTCGGGGTTAATCAGTGCGGATCATCATTCCTCCTCCGAGTAATTGTGGATCGAGATAAGGCTGAAGTTATGGGTCGAGAGCGCTTAGAACGAGTGAGGAAAGTACTTGAGGGAGAAATCCAGTAGCCCCGTCCTGAGTCTTTCTGTATGTTTGTTCTCTGCGAATTTCTACAAAAAGTCTGAAACTTCTCACATTTTCTAGTTTTACTCGATGCCGATCATCTGGACCATAGCTATCAACGTGCACACGAAACTTGCTTTTCACAATAAAAAAGGCAAGTATTCTGAGTAGAAAAACTACGACACGAGTGTCGTGACGTTATTTTTCACTCACGTTGTAAGTTATTTACCTTCCTGAACATTTTTTGGTTGTTTCGTGTCTATCAGTCTGTCCTTGGGAAAAACTATAAGAAGTAATTGTCCGATTTTAATGAAATTTCCAGGGATTGTACTTGTTGACGCGTGGAAATCCTTGAAACCGAGTTTCCATTCGACGAGATTTTCAAGGGTTGTGATCGTGAAATTTGGAGGGTAGGTATTAGAGATTGAAGTTTTGAGATTCTCCACCATACATCGGATTATACATATGATCGTAGACAGGAGGAAGCTTTCTTCTTTCTTCTCTTTTCTTCTTCTTTTTACATAATCCATTTCTTAACTGCAAATGAAGCACAATGACCACAGAATAACACAAAAATTAGTTATTATTCATGAATTCTATCCCTTCCGGATTATTCGAGTTATCATGTTCATCCTAATTCATTACAGGGATTTCCTTTTGAAAAGTCACTGAAAAGAGGGCACGTGGAATTCAGGGCTTGTTTGCCTTTTGAAGAGGATGCTCCTGAATGGTAAAACCGAGGAAAGGGTGCGTTACGATTAGAATCTTGTCAAAATTAATCATAAAAGGAACACAAGGAGGTATCTCAGGGATGGTTTTGGGTAGGAGTGGGTGGAGCTATATTTTAAGTCTTCCGCGTTTACCAGAGCCATCCTTCATTTGCTATCTCCTCGGTCCAGGCACCACAAAAGGACGAAAGACTCCCTAATGCCTTTCTGGTCTTTTCTTCCATCACTCTTTGCGTCTTCCCCTTTAATCGGTACCCTCAGCAAGGTAACGCGTTACTTCCCTCAACGTTTGATCCTGATTTTAATTCCTTCTCGTGATTTGTCACTCGCCGAATAAAAGGTTTATTGGCTTTTTGAGTCATCCTCCTCCGCCTCTGGGGTGATTTTCAAGACACGATGACGACCCCTTATTGCTCGGATCAGCAACTTCCCCTTTTCCTCGTGACTAGTTGAGATCGGATCCTATATAATTTGATCGCATGATTAGCTTTTGAGGGATCGCCACGTTCTGTCCCCTTCCCCTCACCACCACGTTTTAAAATCCCTTCCCAAGCAGCTTTATCGCGTTCCTAACCTTCTCTTTGAGGGGTCTCATAATTGAATCCCGATCACCTCGGTCGTTCCCTAGCGTTCTTCGAAGCCATCAAAGCGTCTTCAGATCGGTTTGAGTACCTGGATGCCGATTGTGATGCTACGCAACGGATCAGAAAAAAATATCGGAGGGGTCCTGCTAACCTGCCATTTCAGTCTAATACGTTAGCGTCATCCTTCCCCCGAGCCTCCCTTTATAGAAACGTTCAGTTCAGCTACATTTCCTTAATCTTTGGACACTCCATTTATTTTCTATACCTTTCGATTCGAACCTTCTCCCACTTTCATCAATTGACGCATTCTTCAACCAAATTGTAGCATTTTTCTTGAAAAAAAAAAAAAAAAACAACGTACTCTACTCCGTTTTAGATTAAGCTAAAGTATTTCGATCTTAGCTCAATCGGATATCCTTGTCAGTTTTGTGCGGTACAAAAATACCTTGGGTAAATGAGAGGGTCGTTGAAGTAGTTATAATTCTGGAGTTACAACCGAATGGATAATTTCTATCTCCTTTCTCTATGTTCTTACAGTCTTACAGAAGTACATTGAAAATTCAAAAAACTGAAATAATTTCGATGCGATTGTTTCGGACACCAAAAGTTTGGTCACCATTATAATGCATAATATGCACTGTTTATAGCATGGAACATGCTTTAGTCTTGGAATAACTATTCGAGAAACGTTAAATACGTATGGAACGCTTGTGCGTAACATAAGAGTGGAACGTACTTATGTGAAGTCACGAAATAGCACGGGGTGGCTCTCTGAGACTACATCATACACTGCTTCCTTAGGTAGGCTCCTTAGGTAGAGACTCCAGACTTCGAATCACTAACTATACTCCTCCCTGATTAGCTGAGTGAGCTAAATTCCCTCCTGGTGACCCCAGGAAGCAGACATTTCACAGGAAGACTCCTTGGGACTGCAGATTTCTGATGAAAAACTATACTCCTCCCTGATCAGCAGGGTGAGCCAAAATCGGCTTAGGAGGATTGCGGGCTAAAGGAAGTTCCATGTTTCCCAAATTTCAGCCGTCAGGCCATCCAAACCAGCGCACTCAAACTGGGGATGCAGGGGGCGGAGCATTTTCACTGCCATAGTTCAACGGATATATACATTAAGAGTACGACTATGTATATGTGTGGAGGTGTATGTTTAAATACAAAGTATGAATGAAGAGGTACATATCTGTGTGTGACGACTCCTTTGCCAAGCCCTATCTTCCAACCGGTTTGGTTGTGGAATGGTGAAAATCGTGTACTTTTGAAATATAATCCTCCCCATTCACCCTTTTGGTTTACTATTTTTACATGAAAATTGTGATACTCCGGCGAAATAAAGCGCGGTTGGGAAATTATCACAGTTCAACAAAAATGCAACAGGCGCATCGTTTATGATTCCGCCATTTTGTTTATAAAAAGTTCATCACTCATTACTCATTACTCAATATTTCGAAAATTCCAGTCTCATTTTCCTCTCACAAAAAAAAAACGAATTTTTAAGAAACCAAAAACAAATTTACTACCTACTATTATCATGTTAAATTCTTTTTTCATTTATGTTTTGATTCTTTTAATGTTTGGCAGAGCCAATTAATAATATAACGAATTATGTTTTTGCTGATGGGCATTGCTGAACCCACAAATCTGGATGAGAAATGACAGATGATAGAATATTTTATCAGTTAAACTCGGCGGGAAGAGGTCAAAATGCTGATAATAATTGAAAGATAACTGCAGGAAACAAACTGAAATACACTGCACAGTGAAATTATCGCAGTGGATAAAGTCCACTAGCCTAAACTATTCAACAGATTCGTCATCAATTTTGCTGGCTTTTTGAAAGAAATATGTCAAAATTGAAACCTACGTTGAAGAAACGGAAGACAGGAGTTGAAATCAGACTCCTTTTTTGTTTGGTATCAACATCCAATAAAATGGAAAAATCATAAGTGCAACCTCATCACGTCAATCCCAAAGGCAACTGTTTCATATTAAATCTCATGGACTAAAGAGGTTATTGAAACAGTCTCAGTAATGCTCGTTGCATCCTAGAAGAAAGAGAGCCTTTGACTCACTAAAGAAGGGAGAACGAACTAGCTCTGGAAAGTAGTGCTTGATGTTCAGCGAGCGAGAAAAAAAGAAGTTAAAAAAAATGCAACTAGCAGTGCCTTGAAAGTAAAGAACGGACAAGGTAGGGAAGGTAGGGTGGGCCGTAATGAATATTTGATCTGTAGTTGATGATGCAAGGGCTCTCCTCTCCATCTCAAGTGCAAGGTACGGCAAGGGATCCAGCCCTTGAGCCCTGAGGGCCACTCATTCTCTCTCTTTCTCTCACCACTTTTCTGTTTCTTCTCTCTTGCTCTATCGCGTTTCCTTCGCTGATTTTGAGCCTCTTTCCTTATCGACGCTTGCTGGAGATCAATTAAGAGTTTCGATGAGCTAATGGTGGAAGAACCTCGAGGGCTTTGAGATTACCAATCCCAGGAGTCAATTCTTCAAGAGGGGTTTTAATAAACGTTATACATGGTCACAGATATTGAAATTTGTAATGAACCATTGAAATCTTGTGGTCCGTAATGTTAGTATATTACCTACATTCTCCATGTGGGATACGTAACTCGAGAGACTGGAATATCCATGTACTTTTTAGTGACTGAGTCCGGAGCGTGTGCACCTACGTAAGATGAGCTAGGGATGAAAGAAAATGAACGAGGGTTGTGGGTGCAATAAGAATGAGTCAAATTGAGTACCTAATCGTTATTATGATAAGTTTTGAAAACTACCTCTGGAGGATAGTTTGCTCCACAATCTGCTCGATGGCACTAGTATTCATCTTTTGCTTCCATAAAAACAACCGCCTCCAGTACTACGACTGTCAGTGTGTTAATGACCAAACAAAACTTTTGTCTCTGGCCTTCTACCTCGTTCCCACTTTGTCAATACAAAGTCCCCCATAGAAACCAACGCAACCAGGCTTACACTCTTGGGACAGTGCTCGATTTACAATGGCCAGCTTCCTTCAATCTTCCCTGAAGCGCCTTGACTGTGAGTAACATTGTAATATTATTACAACCTCACTTTATGAACAGCTAAAATTTCATGCTAAACCTTATTTTGCTTTACTGATGAACTAAGCGATTATGGGAATACGTGCTTCTCTAGTCGTGGGAGGGGGGTTACAGCTGCTTGAGGTACGCAAGTCAAGAATTAATTTGTGTCATTACTTTTTCGTGGAAGACAAATTACACTAGATTACAAAATTTAGGGGTGGTCTGGCTGCCTCGTTCTTTCACCACTTTTCTTATGGTATTTGGTGCGGTAAATCCGAATGTGACGTCAGTTTTGTTTGTTTATGTCGGATTTTCAAGGTATAGCTGGTTTTAAGATTTTTCTAGTTCTCACTTTTCTTCATTTTTTAGTGAAAACTCATCTTGCTCAAATCTCCTCAAAAAGTACTCAGACTTATGTGAAATTTCATGTAGAATTCGAATATGTACTTAGTTTTTAAGTAATGTTGTGTTAAACCCCTTATTTTCCACAAAACGTATCAAAAAACACCGGTTCTCAACGTTTTTTCTTCGGGTTGTCCCTTACATTTTGCCACTTGAAAAAAAAATTAAGGATAGAAAAAATTTTCTCGGGCCTTTACTTTGTAGGGGGGACACCCCAGAGGAGAATGAGACCAATCGCAGCCTCCTAAACCCATTAATATAGAAGGAGTGAGCTTTTTCATGGCACTGAGATGAAAATTCACAAAAACCGTTAGTTAATTTTTCGAGATAAGTATGTGCGTTCCTAAATCTGTTTTCCTCAAATGGATTTTCCTTTCTTCTACATTTTTTATGCTTGTCACCTATTAAGAGTAAGATCGAAAATAGGCACTCAAAGGGGGAGTAAATCATAATTGGGAAACTCTTGTTTTGTTAAGTGATTTTAATTCAGTTTTACAAACGAAACACAATAAACTGCAGAAAAGTTAACGGTGTAAATCTGTTTCATGAAGGCTCAGATGAATCAAAAGTTGGTAAAATGTTTGGTTATTCCTCCACCTCAGAGGTTCCACCAATATATAAAACCATGGAAGAACGGTACAAAGGGTATTGGGAAGTTCACATGATGGCGGACTATTGTTGGACCTTAAAAAGAGATTTACCTCAGGCGGCGAAGTTTTCTCTACATAGATGCCGGCGATGAAACCTCTGAGGTGGAGGAATAACCAAACATTATACCAACTTTTGATTCATCTGAGCCTTCATGAAACAGATTTACACCGTTAACTTTTCTGCAGTTTATTGTGTTTCGTTTGTAAAACTGAATTAAAATCACTCAACAAAACAAGAGTTTCCCAATTATGATTTACTCCCCCTATGAGTACCTATTTTCGATCTTACTCTTAATAGGTGACAAGCATAAAAAATGTAGAAGAAAGGAAAATCCATTTGAGGAAAACAGATTTAGGAACGCACATACTTATCTCGAAAAATTAACTAACGGTTTTTGTGAATTTTCATCTCAGTGCCATGAAAAAGCTCACTCCTTCTATATTAATGGGTTTAGGAGGCTGCGATTGGTCTCATTCTCCTCTGGGGTGTCCCCCCTACAAAGTAAAGGCCCGAGAAAATTTTTTCTATTCTTAATTTTTTTTTCAAGTGGCAAAATGTAAGGGACAACCCGAAGAAAAAACGTTGAGAACCGGTGTTTTTTGATACGTTTTGTGGAAAATAAGGGGTTTAACACAACATTACTTAAAAACTAATTACATATTCGGATTCTACATGAAATTTCACATAAGTCTGAGTACTTTTTGAGGAGATTTGAGCAAGATGAGTTTTCACTAAAAAATGAAGAAAAGTGAGAACTAGAAAAATCTTAAAACCAGCTATATCTTGAAAATCCGACATAAACAAACAAAACTGACGTCACATTCGGATTTACCGCACCAAATACCATAACAAAAGTGGTGAAAGAACGAGGCAGCCAGACCACCCCTAAATTTTGTAATCTAGTGTTATCCATTGTTTCATGGATCATGTGCATTTTGACATATTCCTGACATATTATTAAAAAGTCATTTTTCTTGAACAACTATATGATTTTCTCTATGGCTCTCAGCACACAGTGTCAATCAGTTAGGAACCGCTTTGGAATTTCTGGAGGGATATTGATGTATCATTATATTGATATATAAATGTGTACCTTCCCGCTATCCACTTTGCATCAGAAATGGGAGTTACCGTTCGCACACGAATAGAGCAAAGATGAGACTTCAACTTTCGAATCCAATTTTGTCAATAAACCATCAAAGCTGTTTACCAACAAAAACTTTGCTAGTATGCAAGACAATACCTAACAGCCCAACATCAATACATTTAAAAAAATACATTTATACGCTGGAGTCTCTAAAAAATAGTGAAGTTCCTCTTTTGTAGTCAGAAAACACTAAATTAGTCCATGTCTTATTTTTGCTATATTTGTTGAAATGAATTCAAAAAATGTTGCACGCTCGCACGCTCGCAAAAAAAAAACCTTTTGGCATACCAATTTGAACTTTTGGCAACTCATTTTGAACTTTCGGCAAATCCATTACGTTTCGACAACTACTGGAGTCCTTGTCCACCTTCATTCCTTCTACAATGTTCAATAAAGTGTTTTTTCTCTCTCTCTCTCTCTCTTTATTTAAAAAAATGTAATTAATAAAGAATGTGATAAGTAGGTAATGTTTTGGCACAAAAAAACCACTAATTTCCCGATTTTCAGCAGTCAAAATGGTTTAGGAATGTGACCATTCGATTCAACCAGTACAGTTACGTGGAAAATAGTGTCTCCATCTATAAAGTTCTGAACCACGGCTTGGGTTGAACGTGAATTCAAATCGAATGACATAATCAATTGGTTGTAATCCCATAAGTAAACTATGTTTTCAATTTCAACCAGTCTCGAAGCAAACGGTTGTAGGTCAAAAATCCTGCAAATTATCACTGAACGGTTTATATTTATTATTCTTATCACCAGCCTCCAAATAAAACGGCTTTCCCATTATTAGCACCTACCTACCATAATTGAGCCCAAGATTCACAGTCAAGTTTATTTTGACCGAAAGTACCTACCAGTGAAACATCGTTATCTGTGAGTGGGTGCCCTCATATTCATGATAACATTTTGTTCTTGGTTGCCAGGAAAGCAGAACAACTGGAGACATGAAACTCTAAGAATGAATTCTTGGATCACAAGAAAGCCAACTGTGTGACATAAAACTCTATTCAAAGAATCTTACCGGTTCCAACCGACCAACTGTATTCGAATAATTTGATCTGTTGAAATATGCGAGGAGGCCAGTTTTACAATTTACACTCGTGTTTAAGGTTTATTGTAAGTTCAGCCCTACAGATATTTTATGGACAAGCTCTGGGTGGTTTCATTCGATTCTAAAAAAAATGATGATATTCTAAATTGATGACCTTCGGGTTCAAAGGGCCTAAGTGCCATCTCGGCAGTTTTCCGTTTTTTTTTTTTTTTTTTTTTTCATTTTTGGTATCTATGTGCCAACGGGAATATATATAGAAAGGTCCTATGTTCCAACTTATTTTTATTCGTTTTGAAAACTTTCAAAAAGCAAGGTTGCCAATCTCCACCTCCTCTTTTCAAGAGATGTCCAAGTCCAGATAGGATTTTCGTTGAAAAGGCCTAAGTGCCAACCCGTTATCAAGCAACACTGCAAACGTTTTACGTTTGTTTCTCCTATTTATTTGGTAGGTTACTGTTTTTTACGGCTTACTTATTGCCTTATTTATTAATGGAAATTTTGGATGTCGATCTTTTGAGAAAAAAAAACAAGCTAGAGAAAGGTTTTAGCACTCTATTGTCAGAGGCTCTTATTTTGACATAAGAGAATACTTTATACCAAACATTTTTCCTTATAGATAATGAACGTAATTTTCCAAAAAAATCAACTGTTCCTTATAGAGAATAAACGTTATTTCTCGATTAAATCATCTTTTTCGTGTAGAAAATGAACGTTATTTCTCGATTAAATCAACTTTTTCTTATAGAAATAAACGTTATTTCTCGAAAAGTTTTACTATTCCCTATAGAGAATGAACGTAATATTTCTAAAAATTCAACTTTTCCCTATAGAGAATTTCTCTATAGATTTATTTCTGGAAAAAATCGATTTTTCCCTAAGAATTTCGTATATAGTACCAAAGTACTTTATCCCAAATACTTTTAAACTATTGGTTACCTAATTATGTGAAAAACGGCAGACGATTTATGGCTCTAGGTACTTACTGTTTGTGTGAAAAATAAAAGTTTTATTCCGTTCAGCATATTTCTTGATTATCCATTTTCCATTAAGAAGCCAGGATTTCTACTGGCCTAACGATTGAACAAAATTTTGAAGAACATAAAGGAACCTAAAAATAGTATCTGAAACACAATAGTTTCAATAAGGTGAGGAGTGATCAATAGTTACTGATAGAGAAACTAATGGCACTTACGCGCTCTAGGGAAACTGGGGTGATACATAGGCTCTTCTCCCAGTTTCCCAAGAGCGCGTAAGTGCCATTGGTTAACCCATATTATGTGTTATAATATTAA
Source organism: Apolygus lucorum (assembly GCA_009739505.2). Taxonomy (NCBI): domain Eukaryota; kingdom Metazoa; phylum Arthropoda; class Insecta; order Hemiptera; family Miridae; genus Apolygus; species Apolygus lucorum. Next base: position 43,230,025 of record CM019183.2, on the reverse strand, counting down.
GAAGTCCTATGAAGGTGCTAGCTGCGTGAAATAAAAGTACTTACAGCAAATGTTGTGTGAGATAATTTTCAGGAATTTTGAATGCCTTGAACCTTTGAACATTTGAAACCTTAAAATAGCGATTTTTTTTTAAGTTTTTGGCACTCAGGCCCCTTGGACCTGAAGGTCTTCAATCGGAGAAAAGTAATCGACCATTTTCAAACTAAGTTATTTTGAAGGTTACAACCCCTATTTTTTATCCCTTAGAAGTTACTGGCACCGTAAACTTCGCGGAAAACTAGACTCCAAATGGACATGAAATACTCAATTTCGTCAGAATTGGTCCTTGATTACTGCAAGCGCCGGGTACGGCAGACAGCGAACGGAGGAATTTTGAATTCGATTTTCGTATTCTTGAAACGTAAACCGTCGGATTATAAAAACAAAAGGTTTTAGCGGAAACAGTGCGCTAGAGCTGTATAAATAACCCGGAAAATGAAAAGAAATCTAGTTCACGGTACTATTACTCGCCGTTCCTACGTAATATTTTCCTTTCGTTTTTGCAGCTTTGAGTAACTAGTTACCCTCAGTTCATAAAAAAAAGGTTTCAAAATAGGGACAAGGATTGTTGGGTAGGAGAATTCCCCGGAAAACCGAGGAAGAATGAAGCAAGAAGGGTAAACAAAAAGGGTTATTAGCTCGACAAAGGAAGAGGTTTTCCTCTTATAATCAACAACGAAACACTAATGATTCCGTTTTGGCTCAGGGGAACAGCGACCCTCCCCCATCCCCTCCTCGTGGCCGTCTTTACCTTTACTCACCTCTCACAAAACTAATTATGTCTTCATCCTGATGGATTATGCTTTTTTTTCTAATTGGCTTCCCTTCTCTTTCTAATTACATGGCTTTTTTTTCTGTTTCATACTAATATTTTCTGAAAACTTTTCTTTAACACGCGCTTGAAAAAAATGAAGAAGTTGGCAGGTAGCTGAAGGTCTGATGCATTTTGTTGAGTAGCTTCATGGTTATTTATGAGAAGAAAAATTAGTTCGTAGTGCCTCGTTGGTTTTGAGAAATATCTATGGGAAAAAATCCTTTGAGGACCCGCTGCCTTTGCCGGGAACCGGAAACACCTCGTTTCTATCGTTAGCGGGTAACGTTGTAGTTTTGAGGTACATTGCGTTACATATCATATTTTCCTAATGACCTGGGAAGGAAATGAACCAGATAATAACTGTATGCTCTTCAGAGGTAATAGTGATTGTAATCTCCTGTGTTCACCTTCGCTTCAGCCGAATACAATTAACTGTTCGGTAGAGAACCCCACTCAAGTTTTCGTGCAATCATGTACTAGTATTGTATTTGATAAACCAAATCAAAGGTGGAGTCGAATAAGTCAATTGTGGTTTACCGCGCTCGCTGTTATTTCAATGTAGCTACATTGAATCGATGCTGTTCGGTGTAATTGACATTAGTGTATAGCGATTGAAAATCTCGACGTAATAAGCATTACAATGGTTGGAAGAGTTCAACTTCAACAGGGAGTCAGAAACAGCTCATCTTACTCCATGGGCTTTTTTTCGATTTTCGGTTTCTACGTACCTACCTTATAACGTAAACCAACACATTTTGAGGGTGGTAAATTTTTTTCTCGGTCAATTCCAAAGGTTCATTATTGAGAATAATAAACCAAAAGTAGAAATTCAGTTTCGAGTAGAATAAAGAAAGGGAGTCGTACTCATCTGGGGTTCTGAATTATTCGACGATCGATGGACCTGACGAGTCAGCTAAAAAGCGAGATTACACTGAAATCAGGATGAGATTTTCTCTAGAAGCCACCAAGACGTCTCCAGAATAACCTGCAGACCCTCGTTTCTTTCACCAGACCGTGGGTCCCCCAGACATCCCGTCCCCTTCCAAACAATTTATCTAGTTCTATGTATTACGTGATCCGGGACCGATGTGACCGGATAAGCGGGTCCAATAGGCCCTTTCCAACCCTCCTCCGTCTCTCAAGTCCGATCCGACAGACGGGTCTAATGTGATTGATAACGCTCGTAAAGTGTTGACTCACACGGAATTTTTGTCAGGGAGCGGACCGGCCATACACCCTGGATTGAAGACATGAATTTACCACGGCTATTAAATGAAAGCAGTGGAGCTAGTGGGTAAATTTATTAGTACCTACGTGCAAATTATCAATATCAATGAAAGTCGAGCTATAACATGAATAACATTGCCATTTTCAATCCTATTGAACGCAGGAAGCTAACATTTGAGAGGGAAGGTCAAGGGAGAATACAGATGGTAGTAGGTGCTATTGATGGACAACCAGTGATCTATACAGACGGGTTATCTATACAGAAAATAATAAATCTTTGGGCAATGATTTGCAGCGTTTTTTACCTACCAACATTTTTTTTACCTGACAACTTTCTTTTACCTACCAACTATTGGTAGGTACTACCTACCACACCATACTGCTTCACACCTTCACAATCAAGTTTGTTAGAAAGAACTAAACGCTTCACACTCGATTCGAAAATAGAAAGCTTCATATGGAAATTTGATTACTGGTTACGCAGAAGGAAAAATGATTTACAAATCGAAGAAATGGACAGCGATCGCATTTTAGTCAGATGAAATTTGAATGGAGATTAGACCTCTTTTGCGATTCACACTCATGATTCTGTTTTATCGAAGGAAAACTCTTAAGTACTCGTAGGGACCGAACGGCTTGTCCTGCAGAGCTCCGGGTGGTCTCAAAAATTGTTAAAAATTCAATACTATTTAAAATGGGTGAAAAAAACGATACTTTTATTTTCGAGAGTTTTCGAGCTAGGGCACTATTGAAAATTTCAACCCTTAATTTTCACCCCTTTGAAGTGACTGACATCAACCAAAAGCTTCGCGGCACAACTAGACCCCAAATGGAGCCCATATACCAAATTTGAACCAATCCGGTCCAGTGTTGCTTAGAAAAGTGCCGCGTACGGCGTACCGCGGACGGACGGAAAAATTTTTATTCGATTCTCGGATTCTACGTACCTTGAAACGTAAAACATCAAATTTTGAAGGGGGGTTAAACTTTTTTTTTTCTTGCTCGATTCCAAAGGCGTAGTATTGAAAATAATAAACCAAAAGTACGAAACTCCGTTTTAATAATTTATTGTAGTAACCATCCATCAACCACTCAATGTTTCTCGAAAATGTCTCCACATTTTGGTATAAGAGAGCATGTAGTTCCTATAAAATCAAACCACGCATCATAAATGTAAAGTGTTTCTCGAAAAATTGTTATTCAGGCACGACGACAGCCCGAGGCTGAAGAATTTTTATAATATAATGCACAAAAATTAATCTTTAGCCTGTGGTTTGGGGAGGCTCGTAATAAGAGAAAAAATCCAGTAATTTGCAGGCAGGGTGTTTATAGATGGTGCGATAGGTCTTGTAGTGGTCGAGTAATAGCAGGGTAAGGGAGCAGAGAAAAAGAAGAGGAGGCTGAAAACGAAGCCTTGTTAGACCCCATTAGAGCCAGTTCGGACGGCCGCACTGACAGACAACAATTTAGTCAAATAACACCTTAGAACCACTCACCTGCTCATATCTGACACTCGCCTTTCACCTTTCAAATGGTACAGGGAACAAAGGCACGCGAGGGCACCCACGGGTTCATACGGATTATGGATTGACACCTCACTCCACGGGTCGGATCGGATCGGATCTCTTCGAACTCTCATTGTTAGTTTGAGAAGCGATTTTCACGTTTCACGCCTCGAGCAGAGTCTGATATATGGAATGAAATGGACTGTGACGATGATGATGGCATCACATACATATAATATAAGAACGTAAGTTCTTGCCTGACTGTCGCTTTGTTGCGATTGTGAAATCATCCGATACTGTTCTTGGCCAAATTTATTGGAGTTATATGGGTTGGGAAATAATAGACTGCTCTGAATCTGAACTCGTTCAAATGGCAAGCATGATATCCTTCATGATTTTCATAAAAATGTATCAATTAAAGCATCCTACGAACATGAAAAACTAGCATAACTCGCACAATTCTCGTAAGAATTCAGGTGACGAATTTGTGGGAGTTTTTTTAGGAATAACGTAGGTCTCTAAGTAGGTATTACCGCTCTACATAAAGGGATTTTGCTTTAAATTTGTGTAATAGGTTGTAAATTCCAAATTGAAATTTTTCTTATAGGTACTTAGGTAATTTTAGTTTTGGTTTGTCCGTTGATCCATCTCTCGGTCGGACCATTAAATGGTTAAACAAGAACCGTCCGGTAAGAACAAATTTTGTTCTCATCTCGAACATAACTTACCGGAAAGCATATACCACTTTTGATGAACACTAATTTTCAAGGTTTGTGAGCAGACTTATGGCCAATCACAATTTTCTCAAATGGAAATTTCTTACGATCTTAATTACTCGATTTTGCTACAATGTTGAAATTAGTGGGAACTTATCAGTGGATGTTGTTAGAATTTATGCGTACAAATTTACTGAGAAAAGGAGCAGTAAAAATATTCGGAATGTTGGAAATTACGGTAATTATTAACTCTTTTGAGTTTTGATCATGTTGTCTTTATTCAGTTTTGGTAATAATATTTTATCTCGAAGATTCTAAAAATATTAACTGGGAATTCTGCATATTCAATAACGAGTTACTCTTTGGACTGAAATAACAATAGCGAGGATCCCGATGAATATTTATTATTTTTATGATATCGCGATAATCAACGTGAACTTTACTATTTTCTCTCGATGATTCAGCCTCTTCTACAATGACGAGGTGAATCGGATGGATGTTCACAGGTCGTAATGCAATTTCGCGGACAAGGAACAGAGACGATTCCACAATTTCGGTTTATTGAAAGTCGCTGAGAGGCAAAAAAGACTGATCCTGCCCCGAACTTGTAATTTAATATTCGTAACGGATGATCCCCACCTGTTATCACTGTGTCGTATCAGCGCTGAGCCGCTGCCGTGAAGATCTGATTACGATGGAAATTTTTCTCTTTAGATACACAAGTAATTTTTTGTTCAGTCTTGGCTCCTCTCGCCTTCATCTTTCCGTTCTTTTTGTCTCGATAAACCTTTCGAATAAATGTAGTCATCGATCGCAATCTGGTCAGCGCCGGAGCGGCATGACTGAGCGGTCAGGATGATTGGAGACGTTAATGTTTCGTACACGATTCTGCTCGGGAACCATCTAGTGCCCAAAGTCTGTTGTCCGTTGATGCGCTGTTTGTGAACATTATTTACTTCTGCCCACCTTCTTCCATGCAATTTGAGAGGAATACATTTGAAAGTCGATGAGGTATAAACACATACAATCACTTTGGTAAGAACCAAAATCTCTATTCAAGTTTCAAGAAAATAATTCAATTAGCAATTGAATTATCTTCTGAATATCTGAATTATTTTCTGAATATCAGATATCTGAATATCTGAATTATTTCGGAGAAACAATTAACTGCTTAGTTTGTTCATCATAAAGAGAATCAATTATTTTCGCTTTATGATGAATAAACCAAGCAGTTAATTGTTTCTCCAAATAATTCAGATGCATGAATAAATAAAACATCTGACCTCAAGTCACGAACGTGCGAAGATTTAGGTACCTACTTCCATCAAAAGTGGACAGCTCCGGAATGGGAAAATTTCGGAAGGAAGCCCCTATAAGTTAGAGCCAAATTGGCAGTGTTTGGTCGAATTTCACGACTCATTACTTGGTTATTAAAACAACCGACGTCAGAAATCCATAAGTAAAATATCGATGTAATGTGCATTACAGAACGAAGTAGCCTCCAAGGCGTAAGACACGCATAGTGGAACAGTGACAACGAGATAGTAATGAAAATGAGTAACTCTTTAGCTTGAAGTGATATAAGGTCGCCATGAAGTCACGTAATTACCTTATATGATTGTTCCGTCTAGTTTTATGTGAAGTTATTTCACACTTGCGACGTGTGTAATCGCCATTTTATCAACCTAGTTAGGGATTTGGTGTACCGTTGCATTTCACGAAAATTATGGATTATGCAAATTTAATTACCTGTGCTATAGGGATACAGTGGGGATATAAAATGCAGCATGGAATTGTTGTATTTTTTCATGAAATTTGTGTAAAAATTTTGGATGCAAGGTTTATTATTGTTAAACTAAGTGATAATATAAAATATGACTTGTTACTCAGATTCCAGTGTCAAGCATCAGTAAAGTGTTTAAACCAGGACAAGAAGAAGGAGAAGAAGAAGTGTTGAAAACATCAAAAATGTCGCTGAAACGACTGAGGGGAATGGTACCACTGTCGCGCTGCTAGTTTTATGAGGTTAGAATAATTCTAACTGACGGGAAGAGGAAGAAGCAGATGGAGAGTCAAGTTTGTGACTGTTATGATTCGTTGTAATGTACAATAGCGAGAGCCAACACCCCGTAGACTCCGCACAATGAAGAGACAGAGGTGGAAAGCTGAGGCTTCCTCCCGCAATCGTTTTGCAGTTTCGGTTTTCCAACTACCCACCCCTCAGTCGCCTGTACGCGAGTTTCTCCAATAAACTTGCTTCAAAGCCAGCAGAATCCTCACACATATTGGGCTCTCCTCAAACCACTTTCAATTTTTTCCTGCTATCGTCGCCTTTTTGGAACCACCTACTTCAATCTCACGCCGTTTGAAATGTTGTCAACTGAATAATTAGACGGCTCAATGAAGCCTTGTTTTGCTCGTTTCAGCATAAACTGTCCCCTTGAACGGCGTGGGGTTGTTAAAAGCCGAGTACACAAACAAGTTTTCCCTTTTTAAAAAAACGTGGAAAATAAAACTAAAAAACTGCACTCGAAAATCTCTGTCAACGGGATACTGCATTCACACTACTTGGTTGCCAATGATATCATTTTGGTTCGAAACCATCCAAGTATGAAGTACCTACCTCTCAGTTATGACTCACTAATTAGTTCCGACTGATTATTAAGGTTTAAGAGGAAACAAGCTCAAAGCGATATCAATCTATGAAGTTTTCTTGTGAAAATGTATAGGTAATGTATAATATTGTTAAATTGGTTGAGAAAACAAATACAAGGAACAGATTGATGACAGATACTGAGACATTTCGGTTTATTATTTTCAAAAATGAGCCTTCGGAATCGAGCAATAGAAGAAAAAATTTAACCCCCGCCCCCCACCCAAAAAATTGATGTTTTACGTTTCAAGGTGCGTAGAATCCGAAAATCCAATAACTCATTTTTCGTCCGTCCGCCGTAGATCGCAAGCGGCACTTTCCTAAGCAACACTGGACCGATTTGGTTCAAACTTGGTAGGTAGTATTGAATTCTTGAAAATTTTTGAGACCACCCGGAGCTCTGTAGGAAAACTGTTCGCTCCCTACGAGTGCTTAAGGGTTTCCCTTCGGTAAAACAGAATCACGAATGTCAATCACAAGAGATGTCTGATCTCCGTTGAATTTTTAGCTAACAAAAACTCGATCGCTGTTCGTTTCTTCGAGTTGTATTCAGTTTTGCTTTCTCTGCAACCAGTAATCAAATTTCCATGTGAAGTTGTCAATTGTCCGAATCGAGTGTGAAGCGTTTAGTTCTTTCTCATTAACTTGATTGTGAAGGTTTGAAGGCAGTATGGTGTGGTAGGTAGTACCTATCAATAGTTGGTAGGTTAATAAATAGGTAAAATCGTAGGTACCTAACCACTAACCAAATTGAAATGAAGGGTTGAAATTTTCAAAAATGCCCTAGTAGGTAGTGGGTACTTACTTACGCCATGTCCTACGTGGACGACCGAAACGCGCGATCGAGCGACCCGCGCGTGTGAGCGTGCGACCAGCTGATTTCAAACAATGTAAACCGAACGGAGCGTCCAACGTGCCGACGCCCGACGTCGCGATCCGCGATGAGGTCGCACGCTCGGGTTTGATTTTCAAACTAGTTTGTTTCTGGTCGCGCGCCCAGGCGGGCGCTTTGCCGGGAGGTTATCATTTTCCAGTTTACTGTTTCGTTCGTGTCCGTGTTCCACTCATGTTTTCCCTGGAAATGGCTGTAATAATTATTTATAGCGAGCTTCTTATCAGCGAAATTCAAGAAAGGGAAACGTTGAGGAAAGAGTAAAGTGAACAGGAAGACATTTCTGGTGTACAAGAAAACAATACTATTTTGAAATACGAAAGTGGGAATTTGATACGCAATTTTTGGCAAAAAGTTGAGCTAATTTACTGTAAGTAAATTTTGCAACCTATTTGAAATCTAAATAATAATGTTTATTCAATAAATATACCATTTGGAGTTGAATAGAAAGATACATTTTATTTGTAACCCATCTTGAAATTATAAGTTTTGGTATAGGTTTCAAAACATTCGATCTCGGTATAATCCAAAATTGAAGAAACCCGCTGTGGACCAAAATAAATAGAATTGAATACAAAGGGTATATCAGATAATGTGGTCAGTTGTTCTTCAAGGAAACGGCGTTAAGTTTTCTCTCTCCCAAATGTCGAACCCAACTTTTTTCATTTGGTGAAAAAGCTGCCTGAGCATGCGGGTAGGTCCGCAAGTTTTACATCGGCTGTGCTTCATTTCTGGGTTGTTTTTCTATACTAGTATCTCTACTGTAAAAACTGGTCCCTTTACAATTGAACATTTTTGCAATCGAATTTAGGGGAGAAATTCGTGTTTGAACGATTCAAATTCACTGCTTGGTTCCCTCATTGAAAAAGCGTCCTTCTCAACGTAAATTGATTGTAAATTAATAAACCAATGCTGTATTATTCGAATAAAATATGCCGTTCATACTATCGCGAATAACAGAAAATGTACAAGTAGAGAAACATTTTACATCTCAGGACGAAGCAAAGATAACCTCGTAAGGAAGGATTTCAGACGCGTTTTTTGGACGCCTACTGTGGACACTATAGCGGCGCGCGCGCGCGACTTCAGGTCGCTCACACTCGCGGGTCGCTCGATCGCACTCTTTGGTCGTCCACGTAGGACGAGGCCTTATGGTTGGTAGGGAGGGATGTATACAAAAGGGTGATCTATACAGAAAATAATAAACTTTTGAGCAATGATTTGCAGCGTTTTAATTATGAACACAAAACAAGAGACAGCACACTTACAACATTACATTACTTTTTTTAATTGATTTTCCAAACATATGACCGTAAAATTCAACACCAACGTTCAATGCCAATTATCGAAGCACTTCCTAACAATATCAGAGTTCTTGGAGAAGTTTTATTCGCTTTATTAGTGATGTAGATCGATCGTGGAATCGATCAAGATGTACTTTATGATTTTATTACTCGTACCTGTATTATGATCAGCCATGCTTGTAACTTCATTTGTAACATTGTTTTAGTTAATACGAAAGCTATGAGAGTTGAAATACCTCTTTTAATTCAAACACAAGGCTATGACCGAACTAACAATGGCCAAGAATGTATCAACTCTCATAGCATCCCCATATCTTTTACTTTCTCTATTGTCGTAGCATTTGATTATTTTCATCAATTTCTTGTAACGTGGTTGTTCAATATTGACGATGCGCGTACTTTGCTTGCGAGACACCAACCGACTAGTGCGGGAAGTCGTGTGTTCCAATCTCGCTGCCGGGGCGTATTTTCGTGCTTCCGGGGCTCGCCGCCTCCCTCGTCAAACACCAAGGTGGTCAGGCAATGGGAAGCCATAAGCGAAAAATCCAAATGGCAGTCGGACGAAAATCTAAACTGAAATAGGTTTTCACTTTATTTTATTTTCATACTTTCATGTTCATTTAAATTACAACCATCATGTGAATCCCATCATAAATTTAAAAATCTTCCTTCTCTCCATTATGGAGATAACGTACACTTCTTGCAAAAAGGAACTATGAGAATTAGGTAACTTCGAATTGTACGACAGGATATTCCAGAGCAGATTAAAATAAGCGTAACGGAAACGGAAATTTAAAACATAGCCCTTGACACTTTTGATTTGAATATCAGTGAAATCAGGAAGGAGCATCGTGCTAAAAGCATTCGCATCTTTCAACCAGTCATCAAACTACATCATAGATATTGAAAAAAAAAAAAATGTAAAAATCAACCAAATTGCCTTAGTCTGCTCTGTTCTCAAGTTGACTTCAGAATTAATTGCAGAAATAATTGTTTCCATTCTACTCTCATAGATACAATAACTCATTTCACGTTGATAACTCCTTGGGTAATTATTATTATTTCAACGCTCGCAATACACTGCAAAGGTCTTTGTATTAATGTGTATCATCAAAAGCCTCCGAAGTATTGATCGTCCTAGCAGGTTCAATCAAGCACGTTACCCAACCAGAGAATCATAGTTAGAGAGAGGACGAAAGATGAAAGGTGCTCACCGAATCGAGAATTCCAAGCTATGAAACATTAATGAAATCAACCCAGCGTAAGTGAAGGAACGGGGAAGTTTCCATGAACACGCGGCTTACAATGGCAAGATTATCAGTTTCAATTTCTCTTACTGAGTTTTTCCTCAAATTCCATTACTTTTTTTCCAAGAAACGCACAGGCTGACGGATTTACCAAGAATCAAATCATTCAGCGACTCCTAGCTACTCACCGTTCTCTCAGGTAGATTTTGGTTTGTTGTTCTCAATAAAGAACCATTGGAATCAAGCAAATAAAAATTATTCAATACCCTCTCAAAATTTGATTTTACATTTAATGGTACGTAGAATCCGAAAATGGAACAAGAAATTTCCTTCCGTCCACCGAACGAGGCACCTTTTGGTTTGTTATTTCCAATAATAAGCCATTGGAATCGAGCGAGAAAAAAATGTAAACCCCCCTCCTCAAAATTTGATGTTTTACGTACTTTGAGTAGAATTCGAAAATCGAATGAAAAATTTCCCGTCAGTCCGCCGTACGCGGCACTTTTCTTAGCAACCCTGGACCGATTTGGTTCAAACTTGGTAGGTATATGGGCTCCATTTGGGGTCTAGTTGTGCCGCGAAGCTTTTGGTTGATGTCAGTCACTTCTAAGGGGTGAAAATTAAGGGTTGAAATTTTCAAGAGTGCCCTAGTTCAAAACTCTCGAAATAAAGGTATAGTTTTTTCACTAATTTCAAATAGTATTGAATTTTAAAAAATTTTTGAGACCACCCGGAGCTCTGCAAGAAAACCATTCGCTCCCTACGAATTCTTAAGGGTTTTCCTTCGATAAAACAGAATCACGAGTGTCAATCACAAGATATGTATGATCTCCGTTGAATTTTTAGCTAACCAAAACTCGATCGCTGTTCGTTCCGTCGAGTTGTACTCGGTTTCGCTTCCTCAGCAACCAGTAATCAAATTCCCATATGAAGCACGTTGAAAATCATTGCCACAATGTTTATTATCTTCTGTATAGATCCCTCCCTACCAACCATAGGTACCTACTACCTACTAGGGCATTTTTGACAATTTCAACCCTTCATTTCCATTTGGTTGGTGGTTGGGTTGAAATTTTCAAAAATGCCCTAGTAGGTAGTAGGTACCTTCGGTTGGTAGGTAGGGATCTATATATAAGGGTGATCTATACAGAAAATAATAAACCATTGGGCAATGATTTGCATCGCTTTTTTTCCAGCAAAAATGGACCGATTTGGTAAATGAGCTCCAGTTTGAGTCTACTTGTGCCGAGAAGCATTTGATTGATGTCCGTCACTTCTAAGGGGTGAGAATAACCTAAAAGTTGAAAATTTCAATTGTGCCCTAGCTCAAAAACTCTTGAATTAAAGATATTGTTTTTTCACCAATTTAAAATTGTGTTGAATTTTTTGTGTAGATCTCCCATCTGCAAAGAACCGGGATTTTACAGTTGACGCACTCGTAATAATGAACAAATCTTGAGTACTTTTTTTCAAAGAATAGCAAATTCGTTAAAATTAAATTTCGTCTCGAGTCATCATGATCATTTCTTTATCATTCGTAACGAATTTTTTTTTCCAAGGAAGGGAACCTAACCATTGACTGACATACAATTTTATTCGAAGAAACGGAAAATTTTCGGCAAAAATCTAGAATTTTATAGGAAGATTTTTTCAAAAATAAATTTTAGTTGCATACAATGGTATATTATTGAGAATATTTAACCAAGTTAGTTGGGCTGTATTAGCATATTCAAATATGGTTCATCGTTTCATTTAGCATACAACTGGTACTGAAAGTTCAATTTTTTCCATTCATGCAAATTGACTGCTACTTGATTCACATTTTGTACGAGGTTATTATTGATAGTGTTTCATGAGTATTGGCTCTTGCTGATTGGGCCTTGATGGAATAAGTGACATTTTGGAGCCAGACATCATAAGTGACAAATCACCTTCCCAAACTGACCAAAACTGTTGTTGTGTTTTCTTTACATGTGCAATGGCTGCCGTTGTTTCAAATGCAACTTGATTCATAGAGAATCTCCGCTCATCAAGAGTAAACATATTGAAGCTAATGACCTGAACCCCCTCCTCCTTCTTCCCTGTCTCTATTGTCCTTATTTGACAACGTAAGGAGTTGAGTCCTAAGGCATTAATTTTCTCCCAGCGTGTACGTAATATACCATGAACAAACTTCGGAGAACTTCTAATCTACATCTAGTTGGACAAAATGTAATTTTAATGGCCAAAGTTTAATTCAATATAAAGTCTGATTCGACCTGAGCTGTGTTCGTAATCACTGGGAAGAGGGTTGTTGCTAGTTATAGATTCAATTACAGTTCACCCCTCAACTCAAGGGCGCCTCATTGGAATGTTAGACGGACGTAGTGATTTATGCAAGGTCTTGAAGACATTATTCAACACCTTGGATAGTTACGATCATGAATTTGTTTCTTCATAACATTGCATGTGGAGAAGAGAAAAATCATCTGCCAAGTTGGATGAGTAGTATATCCTCACACAAGATAAAACATGGATACCTATTAAAAGTTGGAGGATGTAAATTGATTCATCTAGTATTTTCAGTACTACCTAAACCAGTAATAAATCCACATCAATAAACCTGGTTTACACATTTCTGTTGATGGATTCTTTCATTAGAACCGGTACGAATAGGAAGTTGTTCGTAATTTTTCACATTATAATGTTGCTTTTACTCATTTAACCGCATTTAGATTCATATTGAGTCAAGTTTGAATCGTCCCTACTAATTTGAGCTAAACCAGGCTAATAGATTGTGAAAAATTGCCATTTTTCATTTAGAAAAGACACGATAATATTGATCCGTTGGAGATGAACTTTGTTTGTTGACAAACCCGCATGGGTACGGTCTGGACAAAAAATTAACCCCATACATCAGGACAGACATGCATGGAACCAAAATTGTTCAGGAAGCTCGGAAACACGGAATGCAAGTGTATTTTTTATTTTGGAGGGCCCTCATTTTTGTTTGACCTAGCGCACAAGCTCATAGCCAGATTATTGCTGGAATAGTGGAATTATTGCCAGAACAGTGGAATTCTGGCTAGAAAAGTACAGTCGCCCCAAGTAAAGCTTGTCTAAGTTATGAAAATTGTGAACAGGCGGATGGAAACACGTTGATTGGAGGACACAAAACAGAGATAATTGTTTTCACTCGAAAGCGTATTCCCACCATCCTGGACATTGAGGTGTTGGATGCAGTACTTAATCCAGTCAAAGCAGGTAGTAAGGAATCCTTGGTATCTTATTGAATATCAAGATCTTTTGGGGAACAAATTAGGAAGGCATCTGATTAAGCCGCAACGCTAACAGCAGCCTTAGCCGGCTTATGGCATACACTGCAGATGAATTGAATTATGCTTATCACCGTAAACGCAAGGATGCAGCAGGAGGGACTTTGCATTGTGAGCCCCTACAGAACAGTGCCACAGCCTGCAGTTTTGGTCCTGCTAGAAGTGCTATAATATATAAAAAAGAGAGGAGCCTCATAACCAAGAAGTAAAGTTGGAGTGTGAATAAACGCTGCAATGTTGGCAGGAGAGTTGGATGCCAGAAACAAGAGAGAAATAGACAGCACTGCTCAATCCGAACGCTATTTATTACCTAGTAAGAAAGGGAACACGGGTGAGTGTATTACTTACCTTACAAATCATGGGAATCGTATCTGTACGAAGTGGGAATAGTCCACTCCCCTTGCATTCACTGTCCTGGCAATGAGGATATAGTTTTTCAGACTTTATTTGATTTGCCAAATGGCACAAAACACCACCACCACTTTGAACTCGAAGGTCCTGGACCTCTGTCAGGAGATCAGTGGAGGAAACAAAACAGCAAGGTACTTGGAGAGAATCCTGCAATATAAGATGGTATATGAGCACGCTGACTGAATATGAGAGTACGCACGGGAGGAATAATTATAATATAATTATATTATTATGACCCTAAGTAGGTAATCACTCAGCCCAAAGTAATGTGAAAAATAGTTCCAGGGTGAATTCAAACCTGGGAGAAGAGAGTTTCAGCGCAGTTTCAATCTCAAATGAATCAGAGGTACGGTCCCCATCGGATGTGCTTCAGGCATCACTAACAACAACTCAATCTTAAACCCAACCTTACTGCCAGAAAACAAGTCCATAATCCTCGAAACAGGGGAAGCATAATTATGTTACTTACGTCTTTGGTTGGCACGAACATGATTTACTCCAGTATAATCTTACTGAGATGAATTGAGATTGGGATCGAAACCGAATTACTTCAGAATTTTGAAAATAGACTTTTGCGCATTTTTCATAAGTTTAGTATAGTAACTAGATGCTTGAGTAAATTTTAGTAAAAACTGACTGAAACAATGAGACTTCAGGAGGTTAAGCTGCCTGTTACTTTCAGAAGCGGGTAGCTCCAGGTACTTTTTGAGGCCGCCGGGATCCCTGCAGTCGCTCTCGAAGGGCATATACCTAGATGAGAAAAGTTCTGTACCCCTTAGACCGCCAAAAAAATCGTGTCTATAAAATTTCTAGTTTATGGACTGAGTTTTTTTTAACGTCTGACAATGGGTTTACTTCATTTCACAGGTTCGTTAGAATTATGCGGAAAACGATGTAAGCTATTTAAACAGGTCTAATCAATGATCACTGCCCAATATTGTAAGATATTAGCCCAATATCTTGAGATTAGATGTCAATCTGTCTGTTCTTCTACCTCCATGTACCCCTACGAACGAACGGATTCTGTCGGTGATCCCTAGATTCGTTAGTCGCTTATTATAAAATGGCTAATGTTTATGAGAAAGGGAACGAACGGATGGTGCTAAGAGCTTAATGGTCTCATTCGATTCCAAAAATTCAACGCTACCTTTAATTGACGAACATTTCAGGTTTTTTGAGATTTTGTAAAAGTGTTCCTCTATTTAGCACCAATAAGAACTAATTGATAGGAACCAAAAGTTTAGTGGGCACAATTTGACCGCAATTAGAGCTCACGTAATTCTTTTTTAGTAAAGTCAAATTTTTAGCAATATTGTGATTTATATTTCACATCACCCCCCCTACCCCCAACAAGTGTTTTCAATGTTCAATGCTATAAAAATTAGAGTTTATATATAGCACACTTAGTTTCAAAAATGGATAAACGCCATTGTCAATTTCAAAACGGGATAGAATTTTTTTTTAAATCTGGGTGGAAACAAGACTTGATCAGTATACTTGTCATTTTTGAGAACATGGAACCAATAAACTCCAAGACAATGGTCGTGGAGCAATGAGCTGTGAGCTTTTCAAGTAGTGTCCTGTTAATACACTGAATTTTATTTTGAACTCTGATTTGAGCAGCGTTCTGTGTTGATATTACAGCGAAATGTTCCAGGATCTTAGGATTTAACGATCGATTCAATGAGGTTCAACAATAATCATCTTTCAGCTCTGAACCCACTTGAGCTTCCTCGTTTTGTTTCCAGAAATCGAATACTATTGAAGCCAACTGCAAACGTCTAAACCTGCTTTCATTCCGATCGGTGAAATCACCCTATCCCAAGCTACCGAGTTCAATATTGACTATTAGCCAGTCTCTTGAACTCCCGCGTAGGAACGGTTCTTCAGCTACGTTCCTAGTGCTAAAGTTGGGAACCCTTTCCGGGTCTAATGGTTTCCAGTATCTCACTAGAACTGCAACTGGGAATGAGGAGACGCGGTGCTGTTATGTGGACTCCGAGAGCTTGTACTCTCGGATTTCTCGCCTCTCATTAACCCTTTTGAACAAACTCCGAGGCCAAAAAGACCGTTTTCCCCTGGATTACTACAACACCCCCTCACCGTTCTTAGTGCTCTCTAACGACTCAAAATGTAACTACAAATCGCGCCCTGATGCTTCCCACCAAACTCTTTTCCACTTAACTTCTTTTCTCTCACAGGACTTTCCCAGTTCTCCCTTCCTTTCCGAATACTTTTTTTTCTTTTTTTTTGTTTGCTCCGTGGTTTATTTTTGAGATGTGGGAAGTTTTGCCGAGCGAATTATAATGAGAATTAGGGCAAACGTGATATTGTAAAACTTTTGCAATTCCAGAGAAGGTCTCGTAATAATTTTCTCACAAAAAACTTCAACATCATTTTTGATTTTTTTTTTTTCCAAGGAAGTTAGGGACAAACATTCCAATCAAACAGTTGCCTTACTGTGACAATCCATAAAAAGTTTCTCGAATCATAGGTGTGGCATACAGTATGATGGATTAATATTTTCAAATGTTATAGAAATAACTAGGTAAGTTCCCGAAATCATAATCCAAATTAGCACGGTAGAGCACGTGAACACTGGATTCCCTTAAACGTCAATTCCGCGCGCTAATTGATCGATTTTTGTCAAGGTTTTTAGATATAGTTTGAAACTGGGATGGATATAATAATTATTATCACGGTCAAATGAGAACCTACACAAGTCATGGTACATGGAAAAAAAAGCTGCAAATTATTTCGAAAAGGTTTATTTTTTATATTTTTTATTAATACCAACCATAGGTACAACCTTCCCACTACATACTTCACTATGAAGATTCTTCTGAAGAAATAAACGCTACACACTCAATTCGAAGAAATAGGGAGTTGGGGTCCCTCCATATGGAAATTTGAATACTGGTTGCTAAGGACGCAAAACTTAGCACTAGCTAGGGCACTATTAAACATCCCAATTCTTAATTTTCACCCCTAATAAGTGACTGACATCAACCAAAAGGTTCGAAGCACAACTAGACCCCAAATCGAAACCACACAGCAAATTACATCAAAATCGGTTCATGGGAACTAAGTAAAGTACGGTGGACGGACGGGAAATTTGTATTCGATTTTTGGATTCTACGTACCTTGAAACGTAAACCATCAAATTTTGAGTGGTGTTAAACTTTTTTTTTTTTTTGCTCGATTCCAATGGTTCATTATTAGAACCATAGGTAGCAAAACGAACAGCGATCGCATTTTGTTTAGCTAAAATTTGAAAGGAGATTAGGCCTCTCTTGGGATTCACACTCGTGTTTCTGATCTCTCGCAAGTCCGACCCTTGAGTTCTCGTAGGGAGCAAACGTTTGGTCCTTTAGGGCTCCGGGAGGTCTCGATTGATTCTAAAATATTCAATACTATTTCAGATTAGTGAACAAACAATACCTTCATTTCGAGAGTTTCTGAGCTAGGGCACTTTTGCAAATTTCAACCCTTATTTTTTTCTTTTTTTTACTGCTGGAAGCTCTATAACATTCTAATCACTCAATTTAATATTCATGCTCCTACGAAGATTGTCAATTGGGAAGGACAGTACTAACGTGATATCAGAGACATTGTTAGTACTGTCCTCCCTAATTGACAATCTTCGTAGAATATTTTAATTTCGTGCTGCACTGTTAATTCACTAAGTACACCAACAAATAATGTCGAAGTTATTATTCAATTTTTTGAGATGCTCATGGATTTCCTTTGGCCTCACCGCCCTGGTTTGGGACGAGGGGGAACTGCAATCGGCTCTGCAATGGTCTCAATGGTTAAGAAATAGAAGATATGAGTGCATATAGGAAATCTGTGCTCCTGAAAATTTATTCATAGAATATTCACATCTAGACCACTGTCGTGTACCATACGGAGAACCCAGAACATCACTCGTACATTATATCATTTTTACTGGGTCAATGCATTTTTTAGTCGAGCTGGGAACAAGCAAAGGTATTTTGTCAAGATGATGTTATAGAGACCTACAAGTGTAGATTAAATTCTTTCTATCGACAACCGATTGGTTCTGTACACATTTTTACTAATCAAAGACTGGTGCCTTACTGGTACTTGAAAAGTTTCAAACGAAAACAAGATAGGATGGGGGAAACATGTACCATGAGGATAAGCATCCACTTGCAAGAGAGGGAGGTGACTTTTTGAAAGAAGAAGGGTTCCAGAGCAGTCAGCCTGCAAATGAACATTCAAACAAGACAATGGTGAAAATCCGGATAATTATCATCAAATGTTCCTTTGGAAGGAGCTGAAAAATAAACAGGGGAAGCTCCCTCCGCCATCGGAACAAGAGATAAAACGAGCTCCTTTTCTTCAAACCGCTTTTCAGATACTGCACAAGAGAAATGCTTGGGTCTTTTGTTGTGAAGGGGGGTAGAAAGCACGTTTGATTACGTCGACTCAGGCATAATACGAAATAGGGGACTTCGTCTTTACACGACGGTATCTCTAACTGGCGGTGTAGACGTCTACTGCAGGAGGGAAAAGTGCGCCTGGGAATCGGGATTCTTTTTTCGGGATGGAGGTTTAGCTGTATAAAGAACATGAAAGGGGTCTCTCGCGGGGATCGCATTCAATGAATGTAGAAGTCACGTACGATCAGTTTAGCCTAACGCCCTCTTTTCCACGCACTTCTAAACGGTTTTCGTGCTACTTCTTCTTTGGTGTTCCGGACTCGTTTCCGTCCTTTCATTTGCCACATAGAATCGTGAGAAGTTCAGGGTAAGAATAGAGGTTTTTTATTTGAAAGATGCCTCCAGACAAATCCTCGAGAAAATTTCCAATTTTTGAAGAGTCTGCATTTTTCGACATGGATCCTGAATTTTGATAAGTGAAATAAAATTTGGTGTATTGATTTTGTCCAATTTTTCGACTGCATGTATTACCTTAGGCAGTTCCCTAGTGTTTCTATGAGCTTTTTTCATCCCCGTAACGTCACCTGAGTCTAACTGCTGACAAAGGCGAGAGATATGGCACGCTCATCTCTCATGGGGACTTTTTTGGAACTTCCTCAATTCACAGTAATTTCTCCTGCCCTATCTACAACTCTTATTTCCATATAATTTCACCCCTCCTGATAGCCTCAACAGATTCAACCCTAAAACTGGAATTCAATAGGCAAATTGCTCTGACTTGATCAACTTCAAGACGCCGGTCATAAGTTGGAGTTTTCTGCAGGTGGTACTGCCGTGAAAGCGAAAATATCTCAGCGAGTCGTTTCAGACATCAGGATTGACAGGAAATATCACCTTTTAGGCCCGATTCGAAAATGAAGAAGGTGCGCCTACGAATGATGCACCAGCAGACAGTACATTGTCGCATATCACACGGTGTAAGCGAAACGAAAGGAATTCCGATAGCTAGCGGTGTGTTACTGTAAGGAAGATACCTACCTCTAAATGTTCTTATGGAGTTGATTATTATTAAAATTTTACTTTAGTCTTAGTTAGTCTGAACTTTTTTTCATGAAATTATTATTTTATGAAGATCTCAAATTTACTCGTCTGTACTAATAATTATTACAATTGTTCTATATTTTCAATAAATTACTAGAATTTTCCGGTGTTTTAGTATACAACTATGTCAGTTTTCCCTTTCGCATCTATCCTGAGTTGAAGGTCAAAAATTGATCCCTTGAGAGTGCCATATGTAAGGCACGCCTCGCTATGTTCACTGGTGTGGGGTTAGAATTTTTATTTATTTTTGAGATACTTCAAAGACCCAGTGACGAAGAAACTCAATAAAATCCATCAAAAGCAAGATGTTTTTGCTTTTTTTGGTGGGTTAATGTGTATAACTACCTGTTCTAGGAAACAGAATGACGCGGATCGGCGTCAACCTCTTGCCAAAAAACCACACAGCACAATCTATTGTTATGTCTCTATCAAACATATTGTCTCCATCTTGTTGGATTGTTAAGATATATACCTATAGGTACATACATGTAATTCATCCTTGATGCATTATTCGAATTCGATTTATGAAACACTAAAATGTTCGTTCTAATTAATACATCAGTACGA
The DNA here is from genome assembly GCA_009739505.2 of Apolygus lucorum. NCBI lineage: Eukaryota > Metazoa > Arthropoda > Insecta > Hemiptera > Miridae > Apolygus > Apolygus lucorum. The sequence goes on along the minus strand of CM019183.2, from coordinate 43,209,829 downwards.
TACGAATATAAGGGACTTCTCATTGAGTAGTAGTATTGAAAAACGACTTGTTATGAATTGGGTTCACCAATAGAGTTGTTTCATATTTCTTCAGACAACATCCTACCATCTACTAAACTGACTGGAAGACTGTACTGGAAGTACATTTGTATGAATTCTTGTTTTCATGAATCTTGAGTGTTTTATTTGCTTCAATAATTCTAGCAGGAGGATGGACAACTACGGAACTGTCAACAGAGAGAAAAATGAAAGATGGGGTTGACTATGAACGGTTGTCATTTTTACGATCTATAAAACGGCCGGGGCTCGGTTTCGTGTTCACATGTTGTCGATCACCCCCCTTAAAAAAGAATTACTGAAATAATACTCGAAAACTATGGTTGACAGATGAATGTAGCCAATTCAGAGCATGTAGTTCCGAGACCAAAACGAATCTCGCAGGCTGCTATGGCCATTTACCGAGGAACAAAAGGCCGACGCGGCGGCACAATGAACCGCCAAAAGCCCCGTCATGATTCATTCGGACGCGAGAAACGAGTTATCATTTGTTACCGCGCGGTATCGACAACGCGTCTCCATTAAAAGATCGAACGCTGAACTGAAACAGACGCGTTTAAAAATCGATGGCGCGTTGAAGGTGACGGAGATGATTAATCCGTTCCGCGTATAACAGAAGCCCGGATGAACTGCACGAGGTGTATTCAGGGTTGTTTCGAGTTGTACTAGGATGTCATGAACCGACGTGTGTGGATCGAATAATAGAAGGTTGATTCACGGGGATGTGATACCAGTCTGAAACAACGTATCGTTCTGAGCCGGAGCTTTGTGTGTTTCAGCTACTGATGTGTTCATCCACCCACTGACTACTCTGAAAATGTACACCAATCATTGAAAGTCAGATATTTGCTGCATATGGTTTTTCTGGCAAACAAATCCATCCTACTCCACATCATGATAGGTAATGAGGAAAATCACCATTATTTGTATTCTCTTACGTTGTTCCCTCAATGAAGAGGTTAGAAAAGTTTGAAAATATTCGCGATACAAATAAGAAACATGACATGTTTCTTATTGTGCCAGTTGAGTAGGTGATATGGGTCATTTTCCTAGAAAGAGACAATCGGTATCCCAAGATTTCAAAAAACTTAAAGTCCGACTCAAGTTCTGCCAAAAATCAGGGATTGACCTCACGCCATACTGATTGAATTTCGACGAAAGAACACACAGTGGGACGCTTAATTAATTAATGAGAAATTAAAGAAGAAAACCTATCGGAAGAAACCTATTGGCGTGGTTTCCGAGTAAAGGAAAATACTCGGAACCATGAGGAGCGAGAACTGGGAGTTATTCCAAAAATTGAACCAGGGCGGGACGCAGGTTTAGAAAAGGGTTAAACCAACGTGGAACACGGTTTTTCTGATAGCAACCTAGAAACCTCCGAAAGTAACCAAGTAATCTCGATTTATCGGTTTTTCGAGCCAAAACTTGGTACCAGGGGATTTTTACGGTTGCTGAATACAGTTTTGAGGTCGAAAAATGTAAAGTTTCTAAATCGCAACGGAAAATTCGAATTAAATTGTCAACAACTTGAAAAAAGTCTTTTTTTGTCTTTTGAAAAAGGCAGATGAAAGACACAAGTTCCTGGGTGGCACTTAAGTTTTTCAGCTTTTCCCGCATTCTGGTGCTGTTTTGCTGGAGTGTAACCATATCGCTGGAACCAGCTCGGTAAAAACAAGAACTAGAGACCAAAAATAAAAAAAATGATTTCGATTTATTACCGTTTCACAGAGGGCAGATGAAAGACGACGGTGACTGTGACACTACGTTTTTGCAACTGAAACCACTTGTGCACGCCTCCACATAGAAGAAATACGAGTCCCGCCGCTTTCATTGATAACCTAACGACTAACCTTGCCTCTTACAGTGGTAGTAAAACCGCGGGAAACGATAAAAAGCCGCCAAAATACGAAAACACAAAAAAGGCAGATTAAAGACAAAAACCTCCGGACAAGCGCATTTTATCCTCCTGCTCGCTTTATTTGCTTCTGAAAAAATCTGCAAACCCATTTTTTTTTTCATGTCTAGGTATATGCAATAAAGAATCACTACAAATTCAGGCCGCTGTTTTCATAGGTGATTCACAGTGTTCAAGCAAAGTTGACTACCTAGGGGTCCGGACATGGAAGATTACTGGACATTTAGCAGTGCATATTTTACATAGAATAAGTGCATATTTTACATAGAATAAGTGCATATTTTACTGATTGCCCGAAGTAGAACAAAGTTGATAGTTTATGGAGAATTTTTTTTAAACGCCTAAATCATAAATGGGCATTCGGAATCTTCTCTGGACAACGATTGGCCCTTTCTGGGAAAATGACCCATATAGCTCTTGCCCAAGAACATGAACATTAGGTATGCAAATACGTAGTTACGCAACTTCAATCGACACAAAAATGATTGAAAGATGCATAAAAGAGAATATAATTATGATAAAGTATCTAATTTGAACATGACGTTTCATGATCACGTTGACGGTTATCTCAAATTCGTATCTTTGGTTTATAATCGACTTCCAGCCACTCCTCAACCATTACCATAACACTCATGCTGGTATTGGTGTGATGACATTGCATTTCATGAAAGACTATTTCAAGGTCAACTGTCAAGGTTATCAGTGTCGCCAATGGGCAAAAGCAAAGTGAAATCGACCAAGCAGCATTTTTCAGATTCCAATAAAATATTTGAATCCTATCAAACTTGAAATATTGTCGGACAAGAAAAACTTTTACAGTCTTCATTCCAGTTTGACTGATTTCCCAGGGAGAGTGTGGATTGAGGTTGATCTTCCGTTATTATATGAATTCCATCGGTAAACGTATGGTTCCACTCAACATCTTAAATACGAACAAGCCCAGTGCCATATATAGGTACTCTTTTAGATAAGAATTGTTGTCTACCTTATTTTTCTTTCTTTACAGCTTTCCATAGCGAAGAAACTTCATAAAAGATTCATTTCCAATAAATTATGAATTTTGTGACCCTCATTTCTTTTATCACAAATTGTTCTCTTCGTCATTGCAGTTTATTGTCACAACATTCTTTCGACATAAATAATATACCTACGTATGCTTCTGTAGTTTTGCCTTTGTTACGCGAAATGTTTGATATCACCATCAGTTTTACTTCAATTTAAACTAACAATGGAAGGACGAGCGCCTGAAATTCAGGAAAGCAACTTGTTCTCAGTTTCATGAAACCTACGCTGGATAACACATGAATACGACAAAGGTTCCCTTATCGTGGAGGTCAGTTGAAATCGCACGACGTTGAAGAGGTTGGTGCTGAGACGTACAATGGCTTTCACACAAAACAGGTGCTCCTTTTGAACTCTTAGGGGGAGACACTGTGTCTTACACAACCAACCGGGAGACAACATTGTTTGTTTTCAACGAGTTGAAATATGGAGTGGCACTGGGTTGAGATTTATCGTGTCATTGTTATGAGAGAGCAGTAAAATAAGGGGAACCAATTCGGGAAGTTCATTGTGTTTTTCGTTCATTATTTCCAATACTGAACTTCCTTGTTGAGCATACCTGTTCCGCGCTAAAACAGTAAATTTAATATAGAAGATGCACTTCCAGTTACCTACTTATAAAGATGAGTAAGTCGAAGATATTGGGATCTATTTTACATGTTGGTTGATTGCAAATGAGCCAAAAAAAAAAAATAATAATAACGTGGTATAACTCCTGAATGCTGAATAATGTAAAACAAAAGATCATCCAAAGTACTGCTGATTAGTCGATAACTGTGATCTTGACTATCCAGTAGTTTGTTATTAAGAAACTTGAGAAGGATGAAACCGTGTGGTGAGCGATGAAACCCGATCTCAAAAGTTCAGGTCAATGGATTGGCGGTCATCTTCTTGGGAGGTAGGCACAGGTTCTATCGACTAGCAACAAAAAACGTTAGCCAAGTTGGGTCGGCAGTGTTATAGGTTTGTCACAAAGAGTTTTTGAAAACCTGACAAAGGGGATGGATAATAGAAACCAATAGAAACAAGATTTGAATCATGTTAGTTATTAGGTAGTTCATAATGCAATTAATACATTTGTACAATTAATGCATAATAGTACATGAATGCAAATAATTATTTTTGTGCAATGGACCGATTTTGATGAAATTTGGTATAGTGGCTCCAATTGGGGCCTAGTTGTGCCACGAAGCGTTTGGTTGATGTCAGTCACTTCTAAGGGGTGAAAATTGAGGATTCGAGTTACCTATTATCATAGCCATAAGCGAAATCATCAGAACCTATTCTAATCTTCCCTTTGGCAAACGACTGATGACGTTCGCAACCCCAGGATTGACAGTTGGACGAAAACTCAACCTGAGATGGTTGTTTACTTTACCACCATTATTCCAAATAAAACAGCTCTCAGAACACTGGTTAAGTACCTAATATTTCTTATCGTTAAATCATGAACACATATATGTAATTGACATGATGAATAACAAACTATGTGTTTCAATATGAACTATTTAATGAAGTAAACGTACGAGAATCGCTTTCTAACAGGGAGAATAATACGAGTAAAGGGAACGAGGTTTATCCCAAGATCAACTGTTGAATTCGTTTGAAGGGGAAATTCTCAATATAGCCTTGTTTTACTTTCATACTACTATGCTCCGGCTGGAAGGAACTTGGACCAATTTCAATATCATGACTTTCAAATTAAAAGTAATCAAAAATCGCTTCCAGTTTCGAAGGAAATGCCAACAAAACTCAAAAGCAAGGTCTTAATTCGATGTAGATATTATTCGACACGGCAACCGGAACCTTTCGACTCGTGCGTCTACCCGAGGGAAGGTTTGCTGCCCTAGATGATTTATGGGCATCCCCGGAATCAATAGATCTCTTCTCTCTGCGTAGCCCATTTGACTTACTGATTGATTTTTTCCTGTTTCCATTCCCTCTAGCGAAAACCCCTCACTTCCCATCCCTCTGGCAGAGCTTTATGAATCAAACCTGCGCCCTCCTCGCAACTCTTTTTCATATAGGTTCGCCGTATCGGGAAACCTGGTGTGCGGAGTTACGTCAGTAAATCTTTCATTTCGTTTCTACTTCAATCATACCCCGTTTTGTATTTACCCTCACTTCAGTGACGCAACGTAAGAAAAATGCGCAGTGCAAATTAGTCTGGATACAGTTCATTCACGAAATATTCTACACAATACTACTAGTTCACCTAATTTGTACAGCCGTAAACACTATTATGACAGGTACGATGAATCTGTCTGGAATTCTGTGGGTACTAGATGTCACTCTTCAACAATTATTCAATTATTATACTTAGAAAGGAGTAGATAGATGGATGGAAAGCACACAAAAAACTAACCATCAGAAGGAATCCTCAAGTTGCTCGAACAGCTTTCACAACATCAATGCAATTGTAAAGGGTGTTTCTTCAGAGAGTAGTGCATGGTGAAAGAATAAGGATGAGCGCCTCAAAGAAAATGATCAGGAATGATTTTGATACCAGCTATCGTTAGTAGACAGATGAGTATCCCTTAAGCAGGCCTGTCTAGATACAAGACATGCAAGTGAAGAATTGTGCGGAGCAATGTATCCGGGAAAGCCCTCAGAATACTGAGAGCATTGAGAGGCAAAGATGAACAGACGGAGTGATGAGCACGTGATTATCAATGTTACCACCATCGAACTAAAAAAAACAGCTAATTATTGGACAACGGTTTCTTCTGACCGATTTTTACGGAAGCATTGATCAGCCCCATCTGCACAGAACACGTTTGTTTTTGGTTAATTATTTTCAATAATGAACCTTTGGGATCGACCAAGAAAAATAAAATTAACCTCCTCCCCCCCTCAAAATTTGTTGGTTTACGTTTCAAGGTACGTAGAATCCGAAAATCCAATAACACATTTACCGTCCGTCCGCCATAAGCGGCACTTTTCTTAGCAACCCTGTACCGATTTTGTTCAAATTTGATATAAGGGCTCCATTTTGGGTCTAGTTGTGCCACAAAGCTTTTGGTTGATGTCAGTCACTTTAAAGGGGTGAAAATTAAGAGTTGAAGTTTTCAATAGCTCAAAAACTCTCAAAATAAAGGTATTGTTTTCTTACCAATTTAAAATAGTAGGTATGGAATTTTTTAAAAATTTTGAGACCACCTGGAGCTCTGTAGGACAAACCGTTCGCTCCCTACGATCATTAATGTATAACTTGACAATAAAATTGATGGAAAAGGTTGATGTTACTACCCAAAACCTCTGTGGGGCCTTTGTCGATTGCTATATAATATAGGTATTATTATTTATATATAATTCTATATATTATTATATAGAATCTATATATATAATTTATATGTAATCTATATATTATTATTTAATAATAATATAATAATATATTATATTATTATCATTCTATAGGATCAGATGAAAATCGTCACATTAATTATATAATGAATAAATATGTCAAATGGAAACTTTGGAATTAGAAACTTTTGCATAGAAATTGAGGAAGTAGGAGAAGTATTGAGATGAGAGACCAGCCGAGTAGATATCCATGCCATTCATGAGGAAAACCTCATTTCTCGACGTTGGTTCGGATCAAGCTGAGCGTGGCGAAAGGACACCAGCTGGCGACCGGAAGCCGGGAAGAGCATCCAAAACATTCGAGAGGGACCGGCGAGCTATGAGAAACTCCGTGACACAGAAACTGGAGTAGGAAACCCAAACAAAAGCGATGTGACAAGAACAGTTTGAGCTTGGTCAGTGCAGTTGTCATTTGTAAAAGGCTTTCAAACAACCGCACCGCGTCAACTGGCTGGGTGGTGGAATCATGAGAGAACTCCCTTGGAAACGACCATCTGCCTCTAATTACACGGACTACCGGGTTTTATCGAGTGGAAAACTATTTCGGGTAGGCCTGGTCCTTCGAGGTTTCCGCCATTCTTGTTTTCGTTCATTCCGGTTTTTTTTTTTTTTTTTTCCTTTATTATTGGCGTGGGTATACTCCCATGTCGCCAAAAAACACAGTTTACAAATGAAAAATTATTGAAATAAAGACAATTTGTTAATAGAAGCAAATAACCAAAATAAAAGAATTAAGTAATGTTTACAGGATAGAGAAAAAATAATAGAGCACAAAAAACTAAATATCTCTTCCTATATACTCTAAAAAAGTTAATATCACTCTATATAAGTCGCGGTCCAGAGTTTTGAACATTGTTGAGACGGAGGTGCTGGACTCCAGCAGTCGGGGAAACGCTGATCTTTCTTCATTCCGGGTTTACTGCCTGTTTTTGGGCGTTATTCAGGGAAATATTTCTTTTTTTTTTTTTTTTAATAAACTCCCCTCAAAGACAAATTGTCTTTGGTGACGGAGGGGGCACGCCATAAATGAAAATAAATAAATAAATCAAATATAATGGGGAGGACGCCCAGGACTCACCCGACGCCGGCCCTAGGGATATGGGATGATGAGGAAGGTGGGGGTGGGAGAGAAGGATGAAGGGAAGTGTCTCTATAAAACGACCACCAGTTCAAATATGAGCCGAGCAGGACACGGGTGGTGATGCCACGGAGTACGCCTACCGAGATGCCCAACTCACGCAACTCCGTGGCACTTTTCCCGTACCACACACCGCGCCATGACAAGGTTGCAGCCATCACCCTGATGTTGTTGGGTGCCACTCCTTTTAGCTCCGACACTGCTTGCCGTAAATCATTTGTGTCTTATTTCCGTAAGAGGAATATCTATAGCAACCTATTCCAGTATGTTCAATTGCGATCTTTAATTTTTTTTTATTTTTGGCTTCAGGATTTAACCTTTACACCCGCAACTACATTACGTATAGTCCAAACTATTTTTTCAAAGAGATTTTTAAAACTCACCATTTTCAGGTCATTTTATTCAGAACTTTTCAACTATATCACAGTGAGCGCCACTTCCAAACCCAACTGAGAGGCTCTACTGATTTTTATTGGTTGGATCGCTCCTGATGTCACAAATCAAAGATCTCTGTGATGTAGTAAAGAAAAAACTCTGTGTTTACCTCCTTTCGTGCAGTCAGAAATCAAAACTATAGTGAGGTCCCTTAGAGGATGATAAGTACTAATAAATTTTGTTTTTGATGAATGAATCATAAAAAAGCTAAGAGCTGCTATCCATGGCAGGTGCAATTCTGGTTCCAAGATTCATGAGCAAAATATATACTTCATGATAATGAATTAACCCCCTCCCCAAATAAATCGGTGCCTAACATAAATTTTTTCATCTCTCAAATTCTCTATCTTGTTTACTTGCCACAAATTGCAACTTGGAAGAATAATGTGAAAATGATCAAGGGTTTGTAAGCACCCGCGTCATTTGGTAAAAAATGCATATCGATGCATTCAGGCCCGTCGCACGACCAGCTCGTTCAAGATTATAATTTTTTGTCTACAATCGGAAATAATTAATTCCCCCCACTTATTCCGGCTGCGACTGAAAAATATAGTAACCAAATCCCGAAAAATGTTCTAGGAGCTGGAAAAAATCCCCGTTAAATTGGATGGGGTGGTGGTAAAAGAGCGATTGGCCTTTTCAAAAGTGGGAGCGAAAAAAAGGGTTTAAAAAAACATCATTTGAGAGGAAAATCCCCGAATAAAACTCGATAATTATAGTCGACCAATCAATGCGGCAGGAAGCGAGTAGTGGCGGGGTTTACCCAATCAGGCCTTATAACCGCCTCATCTATTCACAATCACCCGTTTGCCTTCCGACTGAAATATTAGCGCTTTTCGCTCGTATATTTGCCACGTTTATCGTCCCTCTTCCCTCCGGGGGGTTTTTGTCTTTCAAAATAATGAACTTTGTTGGAGTCGTTGTTTGCGCGTGCAATTTTCATGATGTTTATTTGATGGTTTGTGAAGGATGGAGGCTTAAAGCCCGACTTACGTTGCCTCGTTGTTTTCGAAATTTCATTTTACTGGGATATGTAATGCTAGAAATACATAGAGAGCGCAGAATCATAATTTTGATGGATTTATCCCACGCGTTTTTAAACTTTTCAAAGACAAGAGTGAAAATGTAAAACCATCACTTCACATTCAATGATACAACAATCCTCAAACTGTAGTTATCATTAGTTATCATTGTAGCTATTCATATCTTTATTTCGTCTCGTTATAATTGTACTAGCTGAAAAGCCTGCTAAAAGCAGGCAAAAAAATTGTGGATATGTAAAAAAAAAATTGATGTCGCGGCCTGGAATCGAACCCGGGACCCCCACGTTCGGGCAACATACGTACGTACGTATGGTTGGCGTTTTATGTATATAGATTGTCAAGTGTACTATGTTGGTTTGCATCTGATTGTTGAACAAATTGACGGAAACTTTTAAAAGAACAATTCCTCTAATTCCATCATATTTTCATTTGTTTTTAAATTTTGGATCATCAAGTGAAGCAGACGTTTATGTTTCTCGAAATGTTTTTTGGGGGACATTTTAGGGTCAATCACTACGGAATTCAAGTGGAACCAATCACTAAGCAGTCAAATGGATGTTGTATGGTTTTCCACAGAAACGCCCATTTAAATCCTGTACTATAAAGGAATAACCAAGGCTTTGCTAGAGTGATAAAGTTTTGCAAACGCAGGTAATCTTCAAGAAACTACAGACTGTAAGAGACTATCTCATCCATAAGACAACAACATAGAATTTTTCTTGAGGTGAGTGAAGAAAAAAATTTGAAAACATTATCAAGGTGTCGTCATTCAGTTCGGATTCGTAGTATTTGTTTGTGCCGTGCTCAACCGGCCTCTCCAGCCTAGAATATAATATTTAGATTACATATTTATATTATACATAATAGTATAATCACACAATTAGGTGTATATTAGGAGTAATAATACTATTTTGTACAATGATTGGGCCCACGTCATTTTTTATTTGAGCACTATATTTTGAAACAATGTGGTATCACCGCGTACGTTCAAATTATTCGGTCAAGCACTAATGTTATAAATTATTGTAGGCTGAAGAAAGCGCCTGAGTCCAGCATGACGTCATCGTCGGCGTCGTCCGTCGCGAATCATTTTAAAATGTTTGATTGTATCCAGACCAAGTATTTTTTTGTAAATATACAGGGTGTCCGATGTTTTAAGGACCGCAAAACTTTGGTCGTTCCAACAACTAATTCAAGTAAGAAATTGTCTCATAACTTATTTTACTCCTCAGAAACTCGAGTGATTTTACTTTCAAGATCTTTTCGTGCAGGTCATAACTCCGTTAGGTAGTTCACACTTAAGTTCAAATCAGATTATACCGTTGGATAGGACATAGGTCTAATAAAACATATTTTTGGGGTCTTGAAGGGCAAACAATCAACGATTATAGCAAATTTTCGAGAAAAAAAGATGAATCTCTCGAAACTCAGAATGGATTTTTTTTCACTAATATTTGTTTTTGACGATTCTAAAATGATTCCTGACATTTTCCCCCAATTCATGTATTACACGGACACGGTGTTGTTATGAGTGTGTGTGTCACTCCGAATGATAACTTGAGCATTTGGATTGTTTGCACAAATTACGAGTTTGCCAAAACGTTTATAACAAAGAAAAGGGTAACTTAGTTAGCCAGGAATTCTGGACAACTCAGTGGTCGAAATTTCAGGAAATAGGGTCGAGAACTGTGTTTCGGGGATTTTTGTGGACATTACCATGATAATCACAGTAATATAATTATCGTATATTCGGAATTAGCACACAATTTTGGACAAAATGCTATATTTTAGAAAGAAAAATGGTCTTAAAATTGTAAATTTTTATATTTACGTAAAAGTATATTATTATAATGAAAACCTGCGTACATTCGTTGTACGAGTATCTTGGTGTAAGTGAAATAGCCAAATGGGTACTTTTTGATTTCTTCTGAATAAGTAGAGCATGAATATGAACTAAGTATCAAAGTTTTCCAAGCATACCTACTGCATTAGGTATGGTGGTTTGGTTTATATATATCAAGATAAATAAAAATTTTTTGGATGCGCTATGAACTCTGGGTGACGAGGGAAGTATTGTTTGAAAATTTTGAAGTAACACAAAATGGAATCTTCAAAAATTCTTTCATTCACTTATTTTGGACGAATGGGATTTTTTTAGATCATTTTTGGGCATTGACAGTACTCCTTAATTATACAGCTAAGTATGAATTCATTTTTTATACAGATCTAAATTTTTAATATAGACGCGATAATTTGTCATACCACGTTTTGTTACCGTAAGTTTGTCAGTGAAGTTGAAATGTGTAGAATTCGAGAGAAGAGTAGAAGTGTAGAATCAGACTTTATACAAGTAAGCAAAGGGCCCAAGACACCACCTTGAGGAACATCTTTTTATTATGTGAGACTGTAGTAAGGTTCTCCATGCTTTACTAGGAAATTTCTTTCGGCGAGATAAGATTCTAGTATTCAATAATCACAATTTTTCATGCATCGTTTCTTTTGGCATTGGAATACCCCGTCAGTTTCTGAAGTTAATCAATTCAGAAGATCAAATAAATTTTATATCTGAACTTGAATTCCACAACGCGCTGTAGACCCTCTCATTGAGTCTTTGAAGTACAATTGAAATCTGATCAACAGTAGCTCGGAGGCGAATACTTTAATACTCGATATGTTTTGAATAATGTTCCAGTCATGTTACTGTTGTACAGTGGACAAACATTCTGAGTTATATGATTCTGTCACACATGTTTTTGAGTAACCAAAGAAGAACAGCGATCCACGCCTGAAGCAATTCACGCGATTGTAATGCTTGAGTGAGTGATTTATTTAAACTCTCCAACGACTGCGTGCATCAGCGAGCTGCAACTCACTAGAACGACGCTAATGTTGAAATTTGACTCTGTCGGAAGGGGGCAGGTTGTGCGGTGGAAATTTGATGCCAATAAATTAAGGGGCTACCGACTCCCGCTTCTATGGAAATCAGTGGGGCGAGGGATTTTGCCTGACAGAGGGTTCGTATGTGCACCGAACTCTTCCCGTGTCATATTTTATTACCAACATTTTGTCGGTCCCCGTATGCGTAAGGCGAAATAGCTTTTTAGCATAACATAACCACCCTCGTCGTCTGTCATTACATGTCGAAGCCTTGTTTCATGAGGGCCGTAAATTATTATAGACAACAAACATTTTGTGCTGTGTTTTGAGGATGTTTTTAGGACCTCCCACAGTAATACTTGGGCATCCTTATACGGTTTACCTGGAGCAGAAGAGGACAGCACTCTATGGGGAAAAATAATCATATACGAATCCGTTTTAGACCATTCTGAACATGAACCTCCTGAAGTACTCTGCTCATGCCTCAATTCTCAACCGATTTGCGTGTTTATTTCTTGTTCGGCTCAGATAACTTCCCAGGGGCACATTACGTCAACAGAGTATCGGAATTTTCATTTTGCGTTGAATAGGTGATAATACTAACAAAACATATGATTTTCAAATATTTATGTTCTTTACTAGTGGTACCCAAGCTTTGAGGCAATCTATGGATTTTCACGAACTTTTAGAAGAAGAAAGAAGAAGAAAACATGTTTATTCAACATAATCTCATGTTTACCAATTAGTGTAATTATAAATTAGGCGAGTATAAATAATGATTGCACCCATTTTTTCCCCCATTATATAGTAACAAATATCATTATAGGTACAAAACCATTATTAAATTAGTATTATGTATAAACGAAATGTGTGATAACAGAACTACACCAACAAAAAAAAAACAACACTAACAAAAAATTACAAAAAACATGATACGGCATGGATTTTTCATCCGTCTGCCGGGGTAACTTGAGCCGTCTTTCTTTAAATTATTTACTTTCATTTTTATTTTTATATTTTGAGAATACATGCAAAAGAAGATGTGAGCGTTCAGGAGAGTCCGCCTTTTTTTTTTTTTTTTTTAATTCAGATTACCAATTGAATTCTGCAACAAGGGAACCTCGGTATCTCCACGCCGAAAGGCTAAATTGGCCAACTCCTGGCCAATGCTCCCTATGGTTCAGCAAGAGGACCATTCTTTCCATGCTGAGAGTACCCTCCCCAAAGTAGCGCAGCCTGAATTCTCCCAGCACGGGGCAGCTTCCAAAAAAGTGGAGGATGTCTTCATTTGCATCCCGATTGCACAGAGAGCAAGTCCTCCTTGGGCTTTCGGATCTCAGGTAGACCCCGTCATTCAGTGGAAGTAGTGCTCCTCTCAGTTTGAGGACCCATCGTATCACCCATAAGGCATGGTCTCCGTCCACCAGTAGATTCCCAGGTCTCGCGTCCAAATCAAGCAAAGGGTATAGAGGATTCCTGGAACCCATCGCAGCTGTCCGCATGTCATCCATCCAACTCCGTGAAACTGCCTCCACCAATGCCTCCAGCTGTTCTGGCCACTCATTTATCAATTCCAAGTTCCCATGAAAAGTGCAACCTTGTCTTAGTGCTAGCTCTGTAACAGCTCGAAACCACGATATCCTTGACCTGACAACCTCTCGTGCCACTATACCAGGATATCTGTCCTGGGACATCTTTAAGGCCCTAATCACATATTGGCAGGCGAGAGACAACGTGTATGCGTAGATTGGCTGGACACCAGTTTCCAAGTACGTGAAGTAATTTGGCGTATTTCTAGGAAGGCTGAAGATTAGCTTAATGAAGAACCTCAACACCTGCTCAAGTGAGCTTGACTGGATGTATCCCGTGACTTGGGCCCCATAACACATGACTGCCCTTGAGACAGCCATGAAGACTTTAAACTTGACCCCGACAGGGATGGATGGGCGGCTGAAGAGGCTTCTGTATACACTATTGATTCCCAGCTTTGCAGCTGCTGCCCTTTCGGCAAAGTGCTGCGCAAACGAGAGCCTTGTAGTGAGGGTGACGCCCAAATACCTGTAAGAGGCCACAACATCAATCGGACTTCCATTGTAAACAAATCTATCTCCCACACCGAGTCTACCTCCACGACGAAAAACCATAATTTTCGATTTGGCCAGGTTGACAGTTAGCCCCCATCTAGCAGTGTACTCCTCCAGTCCAAAAATGTTTCTACGTAATTCATGAGAGGATTCTGCCAGGATTACGATGTCGTCAGCATACATAAGTGCCCTGATGATGGTGTCACCAACCCTGACTCCACAAGGGAGAGCGCTAATCAAGTCATTGATGTACAATGCAAACAGTTGTGGGCTGAGTAAGCAGCCTTGCCTCACTCCACATTCAATGGGAAATGGCTGGGAGATGCCGTCCTTACCCCACACTGCCCCACTGCCACCTGCATACATTGATCTCACAGCATCTATGAAACGCTGTCCAACACCCGCCATCCCAAGTTTCCAGAAAAGCAGGTCATGGCGAACTCCATCAAAGGCAGACCTGAAGTCCACGAAAAAAGCATATAGCTTGTGTCTGGGGCCTGCATTAAACCTTATATGCACTAAGCTTGTTAGCGTGAAGATGGCATCTGACGTGCTGTATCCCTTGCGAAAACCACACTGACTTTCATTTAGTAATCTTTCTGTATCAAAGTGGTACTCTAATCTTGCAAGAAGCAGAGCGCAGTATATCTTCGTGCTGCAGTTTATAAAGGATAATCCCCTGTAATCACTAGCTGTGTTTATGTCTCCCTTCTTAAACAATGGAAAGATTATTGATGCCGAGAAGCTGGATGGGACAGTGCCCTGCTCGTAAGCCCGGTTGAAGACAGCAAGCAAGTCCATCAGGAAGGAATCAGGGGCATTCTTGTAGAATTCATAGGCAATTCGGTCAAGGCCTGGAGCTTTGTTTTCTTTTGCTTTTGCTAATGCCGTCTTAAGCTCACTCAACATAAAAGGTCTATCCATCTCTATGTTAGTCGCCAATTGTACCTCACAATCACATGCAATGGCCACCCTATTGGCCAGGCTCCACTGGGCACTGAAGTACTGCACCCATGCATTCATGGGGATGTCCCCAACTCTCCGCTGCCGGACTGGTCTCAGTGATCGGATGAGGCCCCAGAACCCCGAGCTGTCCCGCACATCAGCAAACCGTGCAGCCAGGCCCCCGTAGTATTCCGTCCTTTTCCTCTCACATAAGGTCTTGTACACGGCATTTTGCTTCAGATATGCAGTCCTTGACAACTGAGAGTCTGAAAGCCTGAACAGTTTCAGCAACGCAAATGATTTTTTTCGAGCTCTTGTACACTCCCAATCCCACCAAGGCTCCCTTCTATCCGGGCACCCCTCCATTCCCATTCCCGAACCACGAGCTGCCCGGATTATCCGATCGGTCAACAAATCCATAGCATCCTGCAGTGGTAGGGAATCAGACAAAGGATCGGCGGACTGCAGATCCAGCTGCCTTGCATAAGCTTCCCTGTTTGAGGTCCTCCACGGTTGTTTAGGCAGCAGCGGCAACACAGCATCCAGCTGAGAGGGTCGACAGTACAATTTCACTTCCAGTGGCATATGGTCGGAGAAAGTTTGGCATCCAACTGAAAATGACTCCATCACCTCCATAGCACCGGGACTCACTGAACATAAATCAATGACTGAAGAGCCATTGGGTCCAATGTAAGTCCATTCACCATCAGGGTCCCCCAAACATCTTCCATTCACAATTATCAATCGGAAATCCGCACAAAATTGTAGAAAACTCTCTCCCCTTCCGTTGGATTTCATGTCCCTAGACCGTCTGACATCCCTGAACTGTACCCCGTCCATTTCCAGTTCCATCGGTAGAGTCTGCTTTGCTGCTATCCTAGCGTTGGTGTCTCCAATAACAATGAACTCCCGATCCTCGTGGTTGATCTTCCTGAAGAATTCATTCAGATTCTCAAAATCGCTCTCCCAGGAATTGCAGTTTAGGTAAACTGGAATGACATTTAATCGAACTCCCCCACAGACACCCCCAAAGTAGTGCCAGTCTGCCTCAGATTCAAATTGGAAAGTTTCTGTGACCTTATTAATGTTTTTCATCCCCATGACCATACCACCAGATGCTCTCCCACGACTTGCCCTCCTCACTCCTTCAATCCACTTAAGCTCATAATCAAAGAAATACTTGGTAAATCTGTCATAATCGCTAGCCAGGACATGCGTTTCCAATAGACAAAACAAATCAAAATTTTTAACATATTCAAAAAATTTCCAGAACAATAATTTATTTTTTAGTCCACATATATTATAAACTAGTATATTACAATATGCACCAGAAATAGTAGTTTCAGATAATAATCCATTACTTGAGCTGTTGAAACTTGGCCCAGGTTCCATCCGGCAGACGACCTCATCTCAGGAGCCACCCACGTCCAGCCGCCCCCTTGCTCCCGTCGAATTAGATGGTCGAGCTGAGTCCTTCGAAGAGTCCCCTGTCGACCGGAGCGAAGCCACCTTTTGTGCCATATCAATCCCGATGATCTCGCTCAGTTTAGGCGTCCCTTCCTTTCCTTCGTAGGTGATCCCAATCGAGTCCGACCATGAGAACTTTTCTTTTCCAATCGTCATGATATCCGAGCGTATAACAACCCTTACATTTCCGTTGGCTCGCATAATTTCTTTTCTGATGAGAAAGAGTTTCTTCCTTGCCGCTCTGACGTCATCAGGGTAATCACGGTCTACACCAAATGTGGTATCCTTCAGTCTTATTGTTTTCCCAAATATCTTAGAAATAAAGGAGCCCCTGAGAAATTTGACCTTGAGCGGACCTCCTGGGGCAGGGCCCCCCAAACGTATAATATCACCTATCATTGGGTCATCTAGGATTCCCAATTCATTTTTTATAAAGGATGACACAATTTCGTGGAGGTTAGAATCCTTATCGTGGGGTAGCCCGTTGAAAATTAAATTATCACTGCGATGACGAGAGTCGACCAGCTTCATTCTCTCCCTCACTACCGACAATTCCTTCCTCAAAACGGATACCTCTTCCTTCAATTTTACATTTTCTTCCGAGATAGTGGTAATAGCTTGATTTATCATCACCATATCGTCCCTTGATGGTATATCCTTTTTAAGTTCTTTTATTTTCTCGTCCATTACAATGCCAAAACGGTTTATTAGGTCTGTTTTATCTTGTTCACTCAGCATCGTAACTGATTTATCTGACTCGAAATTAGGTTTTTTTAAAGGAGTATCTGAATCTGAATCACTCAAACGTTCTTTCCTCTTAGTTACGGGAGTTTTTTTGGTATTTAGAGGCGAGAAAAATTCGTCAAGCGAAGACTGTGACATAATATTGTTCTCATAGAGATCGCCAAGTTGGTCGCAAGTGTAGATGAATCATTCTTTTACTCCACCTTCCAGTCCAACTGTTGTCTGGAACCGAACTGATAAAGACATCGACAAATCAGCGAGAATAGTTTCTGTCAATCTAGAGGAGAATCTCTGACCTTGAACGTCGTAGTGGGAGATCACGTGGAGGGGGCCTCGACGCCACACCTGACGGGACGTAGCGCGACACCTGCAACCCAACAAGAAAACCCGATATTCCCGAGATTAAATTTTAGGCGATTCCGACCCCGGAAAATAACGGTATTCCGGAAACTGGTAGTCACTGACTGGGTAATTCACTTCCCCAAAACTCAAACAGAATGGCCAAGTATAGACGGTTCAACTAACTCGTTGAAAGCAGAGCTACAAAAAACACGTGTGAACAGTACGACGGTTCGCGCGATACCCTCACGAACTTTTATTTGTGACCAGATCAATGGTACCACAGTTGTGCCTAGACAGCAGAAACAGCGTATTGCTTGGGTTTTTGGGTGTTTTATCTTGAATACAGATGTGATATTTTACGCACTAAATGCACGCACTACTGAACAATATGTTTCAATATCATACTCCTGATTGAATTGGTACGAAATCGTTCTGGCAATGAAGACAGAGGAATCTATTTTCCAGGAAAACCTGGTTTCAAATGTTTGGGCGACACTTTGCAAGAATAAAATTTATAGATAATCTATGATAATCTATGAACTGACATCCACGCGATGCCTCGAAATGTCCACAAATTCAGACCATCATGGTAAATTGTTTGAAAGAAACTGTTGGAATCGAGAATGAATTCAACCCTACAGCGAGGAGGCATTGTGGCGAAGTGCCCCAACAGGAGGGAGCAACAAAAAAATACATTAAATCCAGTTGAAAAAAATAATTATGTCAATAATAAATTATTAGGTATGTATATTTATTGTGTATTCCAAAACCTAACAAGTGCGATTCAAACAAAATAGGCCACAATTCATATTCATACATATCCTAGGAGTCACAATTCTAGGTAGCTACTCAACTTTCCCCTGGATCTTCTTTTACCTTTACCTTACTATAAAAAATAGTACCTTTGGATCAAGAATCAAAGAATATCTTGGAGGAAACAGAACGGAATTCATGGTCGACCACTTATCGTCGACCATCGTCAATGGAGGCCATTATCAACGCATCAATTCTTTAAAACTGCATAATGCAATATTTCGATAAATTTGGTGAAGTCAAAGATATCGTTTTTAGGTAGGGACCTAATCATGTTATGGGAGAAGCAATAACCGTAAAGTAGAAAGTAATGGAAATAAACAACTATCTCAGGTTGCATTTTTCTTTCCATTATGTTTTCCAAAGGGAAGATCGGATTTGCTTCGTATTGCCTCACCTACTTAAGTGGAACGGGAGTCACTAACGAGCCAACCCGAAAAATCATCAAGACCTACGATACTTCCCTCGAGCGGTCACCAATCCGAATAATCCCTCGGGACGACTGGCGATCTTCGGTGATGTCGGTTCATTAAAACGTGAGTGACAGTGCTTCGGAGTTTGGTTGCATAAGCAAAATTACTAGTTGACGGTTCAGTTATTTCATCATGGATCTCGTTTAGTTGAAATTTCCAAGAAAGTGAGACACCATTTTACCCAAACTTTGTGTTGTTTTTGTTGTCCCTGTTTTGTATTGTTGTAAAGAAAAAGGTTTTGGAGTTTGGGAAATACAATTATAACAAAACACACCTTAATAGACTTTACCACAAGAGCTTTTGGATGAAAAAATCCCATTTCACGAGAATTTTCGTGAATGTGGTAACAAAGAAAAATAAAGGAACACCCGACGTTGGAGGGTTGATTTAAAAATAATACTGTTCGTACGATGACACTCCATCGTTTCACCGAGCTTTCTAATTTCATGTCTGGTGATAGCTGGAAACTAAGTCAATTGAATATCAATTCGCCATAGCCTCAACTTTTAAAATTGAATCTTGTAGTTATCTAAATTGTGTGCCCTCAGTGAAATTTATCAGTAAATAAGGCAGAAATGATCAATTTCTCGAATGGATACCACTGTTTCACCTAAAATTGCTCTTGTTTGCATTGTTTGAAGAACTAAGAGTATAATATACTATATTATACTATTCATCAATAATATATTATATTATTCATTTAGAACTAGGGCCTAAGGCTGGTTTCCCAGGAAGGAAGGTTTCCCACGCATTACTTCATTGCATGAAGCTCTCATTTTCTAAAGGCAAACGAATATTTTCTTATTTTTTACTTTCTTCCATTCGTGTTCAATTCGTTCTCACTATCGATTTGTCCAGATTCAGTAAAACTTGGAAAAATGTCTTCTAGGGGGTTGGTGTCATGATTACTGTTCTGAGTTTTGTCGAGATGGATTCAGTAGGAAGAGGAAATTAATATGTATTTCAAGTCGATGATCACTCGTGTGTTTCAAGGAGTTTTTCTACAATTCTCTTCCAATTTCAATGATATTTTCAGAGATTGTGTGGGTTGGCGTGTAGATGGTCCACTATGAAAGAAATTGCTCCCAATTGAAAGTATTTTTTGTGCATGCGCAAACGTGTAATCCTTGTATCAGGAATAATTTCTACATTTTCCAAAAATATTCAGAGATTAGGATTGGGGTGTAGATGGTCTCCTATGAGGGTATTGCAAGATACTAAGAGACCGATGTTTTGAGATTAACTACACTCCATTGGTTGATCCATACAGTCGGGTTATGGATACGAGGAAGATATGTGCCACACCCACTTGGCAGACGTTTTTTATCTGTATAGAAGATGATAGACTAGATAACAAACCTCTAGTTCTGCTTCCTTACAATTGGATATGGGATACGTTGTATTCGTGATCCAGATCAATAAAGTTTGAACCATCCATATTCGAAGTTTTAATAACAATTTATGCTTGAGATCTTTTTCAATAAGTTTGGTACCGCGTACGTCTATTCTTATCAAAGCCTTGAACTGAGTATACATACCTGGTACCTAGAGAATGTTCACTGATCTTTAATGAGACGAATCGGAGAGGTCAGTATTGAAATCTTTGAAGGGAATTCATTTTAATTTTAATTACGATTTCACTTCACCTAACCGAGGAATTGATTGAAGGCATTTTGTGGTCTATTTCTACTTCCATGTTGATTTATTTTTCGTTTTGGAGAAGTGAGGTTTTAATTTCTGTGGCTGCACTGGTTCCCATCCCTGCCGAATATCTCCCAGAGATCACACGAGGTCCTAATGGAACACGCAGGCACGGCACTAAATAATCCGTTTCCAAAGGTCATTCCCAAGAGCTAACAAGGTTAGCGGTTTGTCAATCACTTGCAAACCAGGTCAGGTTCGTTAGAGCAGGACAACGGACGGCGATTGCTTTGTGAATGACGGAAGCGGAGTTTCCCGAAAAAATCATGCACCAGAGAAATCGCACTCTAATCAACTTAATTTTCCATTCTGATGATAGGCGCTTTTTGGCAAGGTATGTACGAACTAGGTACAATTCAAGCGATGAAATTTCAAATGTAAATATTTATTATATGTATTCAATACTTATTATGACGGTCATACTGCAATAGAGAAAACTAGAAAGATATATTATTCAATATAGTCCATATCAATAAAAAAGAACCATCAAATAGGTCGCTTGGAAATTTGAATCAAATCGATACATTCATTGTATAGCTGTATATTAAAACTAACCTTGTATTAAAGTTTGTCATTCAACTAAGTTGATCTTTTGTAACTTTGGGGAGCGAATTCTTTGAAGTGGGCGGTTTCGCCTGTATCAATTTGGGAGTATACACATCAAACATGGAAAATGTATATTTCCCACTGTCAATATTATTCTCATTTTCAAATTGAGCTACCTACCTAAACAACGAAGAACCAAATTTCGTTCAGGAGGCGTTCCTCTCGAATAACAATTTATTGCTGTAAGGCACTTTCTGCGAGAACCAACTTGAACTAAACAAACCAAACAGATTATGAAGAACTCGACTAAACTTGATTTTTTTTTTTTTTTTTTTTGTATGAATTTGAACCTTGCGCGTTATATGGTTCATTTGACGAGAAAATAAATCGTGTTCTTTCAAGAGGTGTAATTAACACTCATCAACCATTTTTGTGACAATTTGTGGCGTTTTTTCTTCGGTCTATACATCCTTCCATTACAATGAAATATTTGCCCAATTCACTCTCGGGTCATCATATATTTATATAGATATTTAATATTACTATTACATTTTTATGTTACTATATTATTCTACATAGAAGTTCAACCAATCTCATTTCTCGAAAGGTGAAAAACAAGTAAGACGAGGCAAAAAGGTTAAACTAATCTATATACCTACAGATGCTGTTAAAGTGCAATTACAGCTCAGTTGTAAAGATACTATTATAAAAAAGGGCTGGGTTTCACTGTAAACGGGCTCTGAAGGAGTGTACATTGAAACGTAATATTGCTGGATGGCTTCTATAATAAAATATTCAGTTGCAATAATAAATCACGTCAAAAGAAAAAAAAATCAGTGTACTTTTGGGTTGAGTCTAAAATAAAAACAACTTGGACGAACATACAGAAATTGCCATTCAGCATAGAAAAACACCCTCTTGCTCCTTTCAGAAGTTGACCTAAATCTTCATCCCCTATTTTTTGGGGTCCCTTATTTTCCAGTCCAGCTTCTCGTGCTTGTTGCTATCTTGATTGGGGTGATCCAAAAAATGAGCCCAAATACCTTCCACTACCCTCACAGGGAACCATCTAGAATCCCACCCCCACAATCCCTGGAAATTTCATCAAAATGGTGTGCAAAATGTAGAAGTTATGACTGTTATAAGGTTTTTTCGAATTGCCGATGAAATCCGGCCAAATGGACAACTTCCGGCAACTTTTCCTACTGGAGAGAGTTGAAGACGTTTATATCAAGACGACATTGTGTATATTAAATAGTGCTTAATTTATTTGAATACTATTTAATATTCATTATTTTCTAGCATTTAAATGTATTTAATATTTACCTATAAAATTTGATTCTGATACACTAGGTATGCATCCTGTCCGGATGTTGCCTCCCAAAAGCGTTGGTAATGGAACCATGCGTTGCAAAAAATTCAAAATTAGTTTTGCTCGTGCGAAAGAGATTTAGGTGGTTTCATTCGATTCTAAAAATTCAATTTAACTCTTTTCAATTGATGAAAAAAAATGTCAAAATTTTAACCGTTACCTTTTTGTAACTTCGAATTCAATACTATTTTTCGAGAGTTTTCGAGCTAGGGTACTAATGGAAATATCAACCATTATTTTTCATAGCTGATAAGTGACTGACATCAACCAAAAGCTTCGGTGCACACCTAGACCCTAAATTGAGCCTATTCATATACCTGAACAATTTTGGTTTTGTATCCGTCTATCTGTGTGTTTTTCTGCAATGAAAATTCTTGTGACAGACAAAAAACTATACTTACCTACTTGTTGTCCGATTGCGATGATATTTTCAGGAATTGTGTAAGTTAGCTTGTAGATGGTCTCCCACGGAAATCATCGGCCCCTGATGGATAGTAGTAGCCTCGCCTCACAGGGAGTTGAGGTTGTCCTAAATATTAGGAAATAGCTAAAGACACAAAACTGAGTACAACTCGAAGAAACGAACAACGATCGCATTTTGGTCAGCTTAATTTTGAAGGTGGAGTAGGCCTCTTTTACGATTCACACTCGTGTTTCTGATTTATCGTAAGTCCGACCCTTTAGTCCTCGTAGGGAGCGAACGAATTGTCCTACAGACCTCCGCGTGGTCTCTAAAAATTCGATACTATTTACAATTTTGAAAAAACAATACCTAACTTTATTTCGATAGTATTCGAGCTAGGGCACTATTGAACATATCAACCCTCAATTTTGAACATATCAACCCTTAATTTTGTGACATAATTTCTTCGGAACTGCGTAAAGAGGAATATTATGCACTAGCAAAAAGAGATTCACGGATCCAATGGCAGAGACAATTTGAAATAGGTCCTAAAGGATTGTTTTACAAAAAGTTGAATCCACACATAGGATTCACCCCGTGGTTTAAAACAACTACGTTCAATAACAATAAACGTGACATTCGCATAACATGTAGGCTCAGAGCAAATCATGCTATATGCCCAATGTACCTGCACCGTATTGGAAGGAAAGATGACGCAGTATGTGAATGTGGTGAATGTGGCGATTTGGAACATATTATTATGACATGACCTTTGTACAGCATCACACGTGAAGTAATGTTACGGAACATACAAGAATTAGTAGAAAACCCCTTCAACTACGAATATCTACTACTGAAGAAGAACAGCAATGCTTGGAGCGAAATAATTAAATTCATAAATAACACCAACATCAAAATTTGAGACCACGACTATTAAACATATTAAGTTTAACTATATTTAATGGAAACAAATGTTTAAATATAAGAAAATCAGTTGTACTATTACTATCTGACGTTTAGGAACACGAATATGTATATATTATGATGAATTAGTAACGCAAAATATAACCTAGTATAAGACGATATTGTAATTATTATGGCTGAATGTAAATAAACACTATGCTAATAAAGAAAAGAAAACCTTAATTTCCACCCCCAAGAAGTGACTGACATCCACCGTTTCACAGAGACTTTTCATTAATAGTGGAAACATGTTTTGTAAAAATACCTTTTTGTTTTTCTTAACTGTTATGAGCCAATGATTTCGATCTAATGTAATTTCTCTTTGTTTCAGGTGAAGGCAATTCAAACACTTGAAATTCGATTACACCCGCTTGGGGGAATAGAATTACATCAACCTGTAGGAGAGGAGAGAGAAGCAAACCCTCCACTGGAAGGTATGTTTGAGTGCAAGTTGAGTGGTAGAGTGGGGGAGGGGTCTCTTGTTTGGCCTAGTTATCTGATGGTTGGGGGGGAAGGGGGTCGAGTAGTTAACCGAGAGCCCGCCTAGATGGGGTTGACACATTGACAAAAGCACCCCCCTCTTCTCCAAAATCATCCCTCACCCTTCAAATCAACCCCCTCGCTCTCCCCGTACCAGAGGGAACAGTCGATTCTCATCCTCATACCCTATCGAAAACAATAGGTAACAAATGGGAGTGGCGGGGAAGAGGAAATGTGGGGTAGGTTTGATTTATCTGCGTTAGTTTCATTGTAGATTGGCCCATTCTGGCCCCGGCCCTATCAGAGTCCGGTGGGGCATCCGTTTCCAGCCTCTTCCTATTTCCTCTATCACCGGGGCCCCCTTCGTCCTCTATAACTCGTGTCCTGGAAATCTCGCATAATCGAAGAGTGATTCAGATATTTCTTCCTCCCCAACGTCCGTGACGGATTTATGGGATGCGTATTACGAATTTTCTCCACATGGCCTGCCGTCCACCCATGAGGATCCTTACCCATTGTCGAAATAAATAAAAAATAATTCTTTCAGCTTACAAGACAATTAAGTATATTTCGGTATATTTCATGGGAAAATTCATTCCGAATGGTAATGAAGCAAATACCTAGGCATGACACTAGACGCCAAATTTAGATGGAAAGCCCATGTCATAAAAAGAAGGAAGGAAGAACTCTTTCTAAAATTCAGAAAAATGCATTGGCTAATGAGGAGACGGTCGAAGTTGTCAATCCAAAACAAGCTTACATTGTACAAACAAGTCCTTAAACCAGTCTGGACATATCGCAAATATCCTAGAATAGGGATATATCTCGAAAACGCTGCAAATCATTGCCCAAAGGTCATTATTTTCTGTATAGATTCCCTTCTGTATAGATCCCTCCCTACCAACCATAGGTACCTACAAGGGCAATTTTGAAAATTTCAACCCCGATCACCAACCAAATGGAATGAAGGGTTGAAATTTTCAAAAATGCCCTAGTAGTTAGTAGGTACCTACGGTTGGTAGGTAGGGATCTATAAAGTTCCGATTGAAAAAATTCGGGGTTTCCCGAGTTGTGTAGAATTGTCATTTCAGAGCGATTGATAATGTCTCCAGCCTTGACCCAAAAAAGGTCAGGCATCGATCCAAGAGGTAATTTCCTTTCCAACAGTATCTTTTAATCTGAATTAAGACAGCAAATTGAGAGAGTTATGATGAATTTAGTACCGTACGGTCAGAAACACAAAAATACCTTAATAATGAAATACTTAATTCGGAGACAATACTTGAAAACGCTTGACTCGTGAATGCTTCACAATCAGTTGGAAGAAATAGGGAGATGTGGGTGCCTTCATAAAGAAATTTTATTACTGGTTGCTAAGGAAGCAAAACAACTCGAAGAAACGAAACTAGATCGCAATTTGGTAAGCTAAAATTTGAACGGAGATTAGGCCTCTATTGCGATTCACCCCCGTGTTTCTGATTTATCGTAAGTCCAATCCTTAAGTCTAATGAAGAGCGAACGATTTGTCTTGAGCTAGGGCGTTTTGAAAATGTCAACCCTTAGTTTTCACCCCTTGGAAGTGACTGACATTAACCAATGGAGCAAATCCAAATTTCATCAAAATTGGTTCATGGTAACTAACGAAAGTGCCGTGTTCAGCGTATGCGTTTTCTTCCGATTCTTGGATTCTACGTAGGTACTTTGAAGCGTAAACCAACAATTTTCAAAGGGGGGGGGGGTTGACTTTTTTTATATTTTTTCGATTTCAAAGGTTCATTATTGAAAACAATAGGTACCTAAAACTAAAGACTAGGAGGTTTTTTTGGAAATTAAGAGTGAAATTGACTTGCGGTTTGGATGAGCTGTTTTGTTTACGCTTTAGTAATGGGGGTGTGCCTGATTTTTTTTTTAATTTTTAATCGAAAGTAGACCTCATCCTGATAAATTTGACATCAGCCGTTCTCTTTTTGGATGAGTAGATCTTTTTCTGTGATTTTTCAAAGTTTCGAATGTGTTATGACTCATACTCTTAGCTATGTTAGTAACTAACAGAATTGTTCTCCAATGAAGGACACGAGGGAAACCCTGAGTGACTCATCATGCCAGGTTGGTAAGGTGAGGTACTGGGGACGAACTCGTCACTTGACTTCACCTTCCTCCACTCACCCCTTACCTTGTTTAACCAATGTAAAAGGAGGACTCAGGGCTTCCCCTTCATGCATTGGTCTTTGAAAACTCGACTTGATTATTTCTCGCTCTACCTCGCCTTCTCTAAGAAGCCCTCAGTTCCTCGGAGGCCTCGGTAGGTGACAAACTCATCGTGCCAGCGTCTGCTCCCATTTAACCTAAAAGTTGTCTGCCCCCAACGAGGCCTAGGTAAATGTGCTGCCTCCCTCTGGTCGGCGAGTAATCCAGCCAAGGATTGTAGCTGAGCTGAAGTCCATAAGCACTCCTGCATGCGGTAGGCTGTAACCCGCGCCGGGCAGAAAGTGCTGCCCCATCCTTCGCCTTCGTTGAGTAGGAGGAACCAATAGAAATCGACGAGCCGACGTGAGGACAATGCCTTCACACGCCGACACAAGAGAATGTTTATGACGTCACGCGCCACTCCCGCCTGGGCGGGACCCCCAGCTAACTGTGACGTCATACATATTTTATGAACTTTGAAAAATCAAAGAAAAATGTCTTCTCACGCTAGAAGGTCGCGCTTAGTGTCAAAATTCTCAGAATGAGGTCTAGTTCAGATTGAGAATAAAAATAAACCGTTTTTCCGACCCACGCGCACACCCCGTTGTAATGTATAAATTTTATTATTGAACATATGGAAAAACATTGTTCTTCGCAGATGGGTGACCTCTACAGAAACTAGTGAAAATAAGAAACTATTGTGTAATATTTGGAGCGTTATTTGTATGATTTTTGGTGTGCAAATTTCCAAATGATCCACTTTTCAGTACAAGTTTTTAGAGAAAATAGCTCCAATGTACAGTAATTTCAATAATAATGATGGGAACTGGTTTCAAAGGAAAATGTGCATCTGACGTAGTACTCTGCCGCATCTTGATGATCTCATTGAAAACTGGGAAGAGCCTCCTTTCTTAATGGGATGACTCCACCACTTCCCGAGTAATGGGGAAACGTGGTTTCTCCCCTGAAAGGTAGAGGTCTGGGGAGAGACGCAGACGCGCCTATCCCCCTGCGGTAGGCAAATTCCGTACTACGCGGTGGGAAGAGATTGCGGGGTTCGAGTCCCGACCCATTTGCGGGGCCGAGGGGAGCCCCCTGTCAGGCTCAGGTTGATGATGACAAATGTGTGTCGACAAAACCTCGTCCGCTCCATCCGTCCGCGCCCCGTCAGCTCGAACCTTCTCCCTTTGCAACCCCTTTTCGATGGGATCCGTGCCAGGAGACTGAAGGGATGCCGGAGATTGGTTGGCTGCGGGAAGTAAAAACCGAATCTCTCTTCCTTAACGAAAGACAAGCGACTGAATTAATTATGCCGGTGATTTATATCTGCTGCAATCAAACGTCAACCCAAGAAGACATCAACTAAGACAATCTTCGGGTGCGACCTGGTCACGAGAGTACTGTAGGTAGTGAATACTAGTACTAAATGTTGTATTAAATATTAGTGTCCTGAAGACTATTGAAAATGTTTAAAATAATTTGGCTATGTAAGAAACGTTCGAACCTCGAAACCAAAACTGCTCAGGAAGGCCTAAATCGTGAAACGCGAGTGGGAAATTTGATTCTGGAGAAAAATTTTTCCAACCTTGAAAAGTGGAAAGTTTATTGCATATTTCTCACCTTATAAATCACAAAACTGAAAAAAACGCTGAAAATTATTGCACAATGGTTTATTGTTTTTCTATCTAGATCACTCGTCTGCAAAGCCACCAACCATCCAACATGAAGATAAACATCGATCGTATTTCGGTCAGCTAAAATTTGAAGAGGTTAGGCCTTTTTTGCGATTCACACCGTGTTTCTGACTTATCGTACGTCCAACCCTTAAATTCTCGTAGGGAGCGAACAGTTTGCCCTACAGGACTCCGCGTGGTCTCTGAAAATTCTAAAAATTTTATATTATCCTAAATTGATGGAAAAACAATACCTTTATATCAAAATTTTTTGAGTTAGGGCGTTTCCTAAATTTCAAAATTCGTTTCCAAAAAATTTCAAAAAAAAGTGACCTAAATTAACCAAAATCTTCGGAGCACAACTGGGCCCTAAATGGAGCCTACATACTAAATTTTATATAAATCGGTCAATGCTAAGGGGGGAAATTGCCGCGTACGGCGGACGGCGGACGGAGGCCAAATTTTCAATCGATTTTTGGATTCTACGTACCTTTAAACGTAAACCAGCAAACATTGAGGGTGTGTTAGAAAAAAAAATTTCTTAGTCGATTCCAAAGGTTCATTATTGAAAATAATAAACAAAAATACATCGCTATGATTGGACGGATCTAGAGAAGAGGATCGAGGTCTTCCCAATGGCTTAGGAAGCTTCCCATCAGAAGCTTCTCTCAGAAGCTCTCTGTTTCGAGAACGCTGCAAATTATCATGTACCCAACGGCTCTGCAAAAAACACGGGTTCTCCAATAATTTTAGTAGCGACCAATCAAATTATTACGCATCGTTAATAATCGAGTTTATTTTCACAGAAAGTACCCTACAAGGTTTTCCCAAAGTTGTCGGTGCCTACATTACTTAGTTGTTGATCTTAAGGAAGCACAACTAAGAGACTAAACTTTTATTAACGATTTATTTATGATGAAACGGAATATATCATACGTTTTAACCAGATAAAGGTACAACAAGGAGTTCCTAGGCGAGTTAATCGGCAATAGACTCAAAAAAGAAGGACCTAAATACGGTTGTTGGATGGGAGGGGGCTGGGGGTGAGAGACCCAGAGGATTTGTGTTATCGTTTCTAAAACTTGAAAATTATCGTAAATTAATGTAAAAACGTCAGTAATTAGGTAACAAAATGTCATAAATAAAATATCCTCATAAAAAGCAAACGGTTAGTCCCACATAGTTCAGGGTGGTGTCAAAAAATTCTGAAAATTCGATACCATTTAATATTTTTGAAAAAACATCATGTGTATCTGAAAATTGAAAGATATATCGAAATATATCGAGCTTGGGCGGTTAATTCAAACAACTGGTAAGCATGTTTTCCCCAGTTCGTTGACAGTTGGTCTCGCATCTCCACGACAATAACAATCCCATTAAGTAGAGTGTAGAACTTATTTAAGCTCTGTTTTTCCATACCCTGAGCTGCATAGGAGATAATATTGTTAAGATGACATTCTGTCGATAGTTTGATGTTTCTCGTGTACCTTGGTAGAGAAACAAATTTATCATCAACCCTAATCCTCAAGTTTTTAAAATATTATGATCTTGCAGTTCGTGCTACGTTTAATAAGGTGTGTTGCTTCGTCCACAAATTTCCAAGTCATAATGTTTTTATAGGCCTCGTTGCTTGATGCAGCTTCTACAATAACCGTGACCGCATCAAAACTGCACCGCTCATGAGTTGAAACCCATAAAATCCAAGCAGCGTAAAAGTGGACTCGAGCAACGAGTCTCACCGTACTTCATCACCTCTTTAACGTTCGATAAATCATAGTTGTGAGATGAGAGTTTACGGGAGAGTTACTATGGAGATCAAAAAATTTCCACGGGATACGTTCAAACTACGTTGTTAACTTTTTTCATTAAATAATAACTAGCTAGCTCATGATAATATTAATCTATCTCACGTTGAGCGAATAAAATCACTCGCGATGAGATTGTGGAAAACCATTTTAATAAAAACGGAGTTGAGTAGAACGTTGTCTATTTCCACGAAAATAATGAGTTACAAGTTTTATCGATTCCGACAGTTAGGTCATAATCAGTTATTGTTTGTTACTGATGATGACCTAACCGTCGAAATCGATTTAACTTGTAACTCTTTATTTTTTTGGAAATAGACCACGTTCTACTCAACTCAATTTTATTCACTTTGAGCAATACCCATCTTCAAAAGTCGAGCAAAATTCGAGTTGTTTTCTGATGGTTGACAAATGCAGTAAAATAATAAACTGTTTTATAATAATTCGCAGCGTTTCGATCCATGACCACTTCTTATTTTTGATAGGCAAATCTTATTGGCAAATTTTTCACGGATTCAGTAGTCCAAAAAAGCAAGTTTCAAACATATTTTTTGTAATTTCACCTAACCCTAATGCCAAAAATCTATTCGCTGTCTTTTCTGTTGATTATTGTGACTAAAATGTCACCATAAGGTTGTCCTTGCGATTTGCAAGTTGTCTGTGTGATTGTTGTAGTTGTCGATTTATCACCCTCTTACCTTTGTGACGTCAGGACGACCATATTTCTGAGGTCGTTTCCGCCGTCCCACGATCCCACTCCGTTTCCTAGTACCTTGATACCTAATAAATCAGTTGAAATCGATATCCGAAGCTACATAATTTAAGTCAAGGTCTCCCTTCATCCAATGTTGATATTACAGTCTGGAAGAACATCTTAACCTAATATTATTATTAAATATTAGAATGTAGTTTTGTATAGGTACTCATTATACGTCTTATGGGTTGTAACTTGTTGCTCATTATACGTCTTGCTGAGTTGTAACTAATTGCTCTGTTCGGTCTTGGATACTCGTATATCTCTTTGATGGAGCTACCATGTTGGAATAAGCTGTCAAAACCATATCGGTAGCATTAGTACATCTCTCCTCTGCTTTTGGTTTAGTGTTTTCAATCATAAACCTTTGGAATCGACCAAGAAAAAAAAATTTAACCAACCGTACATGGCACTTTCCTCATTTAGCATTGACCGATTTTGATGAAATTAGGTATGTGGGCTCCATTTGTGGTCTACTTGTGCCCCCAAGCTTTTAGTTGATGTAGGTCACTTCTAAGGGTTGAAATTTTGAAAACGCCCTAACTTGAAAGATTTTAATATAAAAGTATTGGTTTTACATCAATTTAAGATAGTATTGAGTTTTTAAAGACCACGCGGAGGCCTGTAGGACGAACCGTTCGCTCCCTACGCGAACTGGGCTTATGATAAATCAGAAACATAGTTGTGAATCGCAAAAAAAGGCCTAATCTCCGTTCAAATTTTAGCTGACCGAAATGCGATCGATGTTTTTCTTCGTGATGGTTGGTGGTGTTTGCAGCGTTTTTCCCTTGAATCAGTTGCTTCGCCTCATCTCGAGCTTTATCAAAAAAGGTACCTACTTTAGCTTATCTCATCTTATTCAAGGAAGAGATAAACTAAAACGCTTTACTATCCCTAGCGGAAACCACATGAACTAATGCTGCCGGTGTGGTTTAGATGTTCGTATTTACCTTCAACAATTTGGCCATTTAGCTTTGTCGCGATGAGCTCGTCTTGGAAACGTGTGGTTGAAAACATCATAATTACCACTGGGGGCACAAGTGTTCATTTCCAAACTGTACTTAGTTTTTTATGGATTGGTTTGATTGAGTATGCACTTCGTCCATAATCAATAAATTCCTTGAGCTTAAAATATTGATTTACTCAGTGATCGTGTTAGGGTTACATTCACAGCGTCAATCCTAGTGGTTGACAATTTCTTTTCAACATCTGATGACCTCCTGACGTCTCCTCGTTTTAAGCACCAACGTAGAATAATATTCTTTACTTCTGCTAATCGAAGGAATGTACT
The DNA here is from genome assembly GCA_009739505.2 of Apolygus lucorum. Classification (NCBI taxonomy): domain Eukaryota; kingdom Metazoa; phylum Arthropoda; class Insecta; order Hemiptera; family Miridae; genus Apolygus; species Apolygus lucorum. Next base: position 43,177,893 of record CM019183.2, on the reverse strand, counting down.
CCTGCCGATTTTTTGATCGTGCCTTTTTCTGGCGACTTCATCCAAGAACCCATTACCTACTATTCACGAGGGGGAAAAAAATATGACGGTAAAGGTGGAGAATTGTGGAGAGACCCAACCGCGTTACGCGCAATGGAAGTGACAGCTGGAGTGCGAGAGGGAAAGGCAAGCGGTTATAACGCGTGGGTCAACCCCGAAAAAGGTCTGCTGGACAATAATTTGCCCATGACGAAGCACAACTCGTGTTACTAAGATGAAATGACCGGAAGACCAGCTGTCCAGTTCAGGGACACACGTATCTTGGAATGGGTTGTTTATCATGGGCGCCAAAAGGTGGGGAAAATGAGAAATTGAGTGTAGAATGAACTCAGGTGGGATATAATGAGTTCAAAACTATTTATTCGGATTCCTTTTTTGTGTACTTGTCCAGTTTCCAATATAAACCGAGTTGTGGTACATTGTGTTCAAAAACGAACCTTTTGAATCAAGCAAAAAAGAAAAAATGCAAACCCCTCAAAATAGGATGGCTTACTTTTCAAGGTGGTACGTAAAGTCCAAAAATTCCTTAGTTACGAAGGAAAGGGACGCTTACGGAGTTAATTATTAGATTTTTGGATTTTTCAGATTTATGTTAACTGTCAACATGGACCGACTTCGATGAAATGTAGTATAGTATACTACATATTTTGGGCTCCATTTGGGGTCTAGTTCTTCCACGAAGCTTTTGGTTAGTGTCAGTCTCTTCTAAGGAGTGAAAATAATTCAGCACAATATCACTCTATGAGTACAAGTAATAGAATTGAAAATTGTCAAAAAATTGTAAATATTACATATTAATGTAATTTATTTATGTATTGAAAACCTGTACATTTGTTGTACCCAAAGATCCAATGCCCGGGTGGGTACTCTATGTGTTCGGGGATTTCTTCCCCCTTTCCCTTCCCTTCTTGGTGTGCCTCTCTTTTTCGGAGGTGTCTTTTAACATCTCCAAAACATTTTCTGTGCGTACAGAATATTGGCATGGTATACTTGAAAAAAAAAAAAAAAAGCACGAGTGGCTACTCTACATAATGTGAAGAGCTTTGTGGCTTTGTTCTTTGAATTTTCATCCAAAGACCAAAATCGAATACAACCTTACTTACCTACGTCTAAATTTTATGAAATTTTTTATAATTGCTCCATATTGTCAGTCACTTGTACGGGGAAATGGGAAGAAATTCAAAACGTCCTAGCCCCAAAACTTTCAACATTTAAGAACCTATTGTTTGTTCATAATTTAAAATGTCTACAAATTTTTAAGCACTTAATGACGCCACCAATAATTCATCAATTTAAGGCAGTTTTCAGTTCCTAGAATTGAATACCACCTAGTTGTTTAAAAATCTGTCTTTGTTGTGAATGTATCATTACACGAGGTTGTCTGCCAGGATAGGTTTTTAGCCAAAGGGCCCAAACCCCTTCCCCACTTATTCCTGGTCCTTTTAAGGTGTATTGGAGGCACTTAAAACTAGGGGATAATGATGCTTTTCTGGAAGTAATTTGCTCTCAGATAAACCCTACTCAATAATTGGTTGGTGGGTGTTCCCCAAGGTGGATAATCTTTACAGAAAAATAATAAACCGTTGTGTGGAAAAAACTTGAACAAAACCGGAACATACAGAAACCGTGAAATTGATGAAACTGAAATGTTTAGTTTAGGTAGGTTTTTTAGTTAGGTAGGTACTGATTATAAAATTGCTTGTGCTTCCCCGAAATTGATGATAGGAATCTCAAAAACTGTAGATTTCCAAAATAGGTATGTATAGTATACAGTGACCAACAGGAGAAATTACACAAAACTTTCACTTTGATAATTTTCAAAATTGTATCTTGTTCGCCTAGTGCACTCAGTATGCACTGCATTAGTTTAACTTCAACTGTACCTGAAGTAGTGTGAAACACTGAAACGACCCTGAGCCACTCCAATATTTTTGCCGATGGCAACCCACTTGGCTGGAGGGTCGTAAGTGCCATATCCAGGACTTACGGCTTCTAATCCATCAATTTGAACTGCCCTATTGTGTCGTGCGCACTGCAAATCGCACGCCCGTAACCAATATCCTCGAATCTCCCTTTCATGCTCCATCTGTCCCGCCAAGGGGCCGACGAAATTAGATATTTCGCTCATAAGCAGGCTTCTTTCCGGGCAATAAGTCACGGGGAGTTACGATGCATCGAATTCATTCCACTTTTGACGTTCTTTCAATGGTCTTACTCAATGCCTTGAAAAGAAGGTAGGATCCAAACAACCATCTATTTTAATTAAGATTAATATTTAATTCCTAATCCAATTAGGTATATTCGCGAATTTCCAAATTCCATGGATCACAAGGCTTTGAGAAACATGTTAACCCCCTCAAAATTTGTTGGTTTACGTTTCAAGGTAAGCAGAATCCAAGAATCGAATAAAAATTTGGCCGTCCAACCGCCGTACGCGGCACTTTTCTTAGCAACCATGGAACGATTTGGTTGAAATTTGGTATAAGGGCTCCTTTTGTGGTCTAGTTGTGCCCCGAAGATTTTGGTTGATGTAGGTCACTTCTAAGTGTTGAAATTTTGAAAACGCCCTAACTTAAAAAATTTTGATATAAAGGTATTGTTTTTCTTTTCATTCAAAATAGTATTGAATTTTTAAAAAAGTTTTTAGACCACCCGGAGCTCTGTAGGACAACCCGTTCGGTCCCTACGAGTACTTAAGGGTTTTCCTTCGATAAATCAGAAACACGAGTTTGAATCGCAAAAGATACCGAATCTCCGTTCAAATGTTAGCTGACCGAAATGTGATCGATGTTTTTCTTCAAGTTGGTTGGTGGTATCAATGTCAAAGCCGTGTTCTTTGCAGACGAGTGGTCTATATAGAAAAATAATAAACCTTTGCGTAATAATTTGCAGTGTTTTAAAAAGCACTCACCCTCGTGTTTTTACTTTACTTTTCGTTCCAACTTTCAGACCTGATAGGGGGTTATCGGTTGGTTTCACAGAGATGTGAGTGGTCTCATTCGATTCTAAAAATCCAATACAATTTCAAATTGATGAAGAAATACCTTTATACTCACAATAACCAACATTTTCACAAATAGATCCAAATGGAACCCCCATACAAAATCTCATCAAAATTGGTCCATGGTAACTAAGGAAAGTGCAGCGGACGGACGGAAAAAATTTCTATTCGATTTTCAGATTCTTCGTACCTTAAAATGTAAACCATAAAATTCCATTGGGGGGGGGAGGAGAGAAGGACAACTTTTTTCTCGATTCTAAAGCATTATTATTGAAAATAATGAATCAAAATAAGTTAGAGACCTCTAGGATTGGCCATTTTAAGCAGTCAATAATATTGTAGAAAAGCGGATTGTGGCAACCATTGAATATAGTTGTTCAGACTAGAATCTTGAGACCACTTTCTTCGAGACTTCTGGATTATTTATACAGAATAAATAAGAATGTAGAATCTAAATTTCCTGTATTTCTGTATTGTTAATTCTAAAAATTGATCAACAGTAAATATCCGTGGAGCTTCGTCCGTGTTTGTAAATCCCATTTTACTTTAATTTTATCAAATAAGCAATGAACGAAAGTGGTTGGAATTTGTTGAGAAGGGGGCATCCAGGACCCAGGCGGAATCGTAAGCGTTCTCCACTCGTTCCAGTTTTATATTAAGTTTCACCCCTTCAATGATAGAACCCCTTCCTCACCCGACCATCTCTGGAGGAATCTAAATTAAAATTGAATTTCACAGAGCTAACATTGTCTCTCAGCTCTGGCTTGTCTCGCTTTCTCGGCACCTCTCTTCTTTTTCTCAACAATTTTCCTAGTTTTCCCCCTTCTTCCTAAGAGGTGGAATGGGTGGGAGGATTGAAAATGCAATACCCGTTCGCGCTGCAGATGAAGTTTACCCTCCTTTCCCCCGAGTTCCCAGAAAAAACTGCAGAATTTCCCAAGAGCTTACATTATTCATCTGTTGAATGATTAAAGGAAATTCTAGCCACACCTTTCATTGTAGGTCCTCTGGAAAATTAAATCTGCACGAGTTGAAAAGTTGTTCTTGTCTGGAAGCACGTAAAGCACGCCGGCAATGCAATAACGACAGTGTGAGTGGTTGTCAAGTCGTAATTCCTTTAGTGGCAAATTGAAAGAAAGAAAATTTGAATAAATTATGTTAGTACGTCTACTACCACTTAGGTACATTCACCCAGTGGAGAAACAAATTTTAATCCACAACGTCAATATTTTATGATTAGGCAACTACTAATATCTAAATCAGGTCTCGGGCCAGAAGACTCTACCACTTGGTACTCCGCTACTAGAAAACTCATGACCACCTACAACTACCTAGACGATCTAAATTCTTATTTTTCGTAAGTTGTAAGCATGGACTGTGAGTTTTATTTCTAGCCACCTCGAAGTACCTGAGGATCTAAAAAGATGATACGCTGAGGATATAAAAAGTCTAAGATAGCACGCATGCACGAAATCTTCATTCTCCATTCGACTAAACTGAGGTATCCTGAGATATTATCCAATTTCATTCAGTCTTGGAGGGTAGTGACTGACGTTTTGATGGATTTCAAAATGAAATTTTCATCCGATTCCGACGAGCGTTTGTCCCTCAATACGGTCCTCTTCCAACTATGTTTATTGCAGAGATATTGGTTGTATTGGTATTGCTCGCTTGCGAATGACCAATACAAACGCTTGTATGACGCTCCTCACTAATATCAACCTTGTTCATCGATTTCGTTTGAGACGATATCACTTTATCTCATTTCGATTTATCTCGATTTGCCAGGATTTTCACTTTGGTATTGTACTCCACTGGTTGCACAAATATACTTACCCAAGACTGCTACTTCGTCGGTGAGATAATACCTCAACTACACACTCCAGCTACACTCTACAGCTGCTTTGGAAATCGGTCCATCGACATTCTAGTAAGCCCTCAGGGTTCATGGAGAACTTTTGCATTTAATTTATCTGATGATTTAAATTTGTGGATGACTTCATAATATGAATATTGCTGACATGACTATATGAATATTGCTGATATGACTTCACAATATATTATATTGCGCAAGCGAAGTCTTCTTTCTACATTTCAAAATCGATGACACTTTCCTATATGTTCCGGCGAATTTAGGGGGACAAATCCTATCTTCTTTCAAGCCCAGGAAACGCTCTCCTAACTCAACGACAAATATACTAGGTACTATACCAGCAGAAGAGCTGTAAAATAAATTGTACTGTTTCGTGACTGCTGACAAAGACCAAAACAGTTATTGCTCCAGTATGTCTGACAATATCGGCAATTGTACCGTGACTGTAAGGAAGAGACAATGAAGGGAAGATCCCAAGTCAATATTTTTTTACGATCAATTAATATTGGTATTTTAGTACATTTACGTTGTGGTTCACCAGGTGAAGTGTTTTGAGTTTTTCCTAACTCTTCATTAAACTTTCTTGATAACGTGGAAAGAATTTTCAGTCGATTGATGGGCGATTACATAAACAGGTCGCGGAAATCCAGTCCCTAGGGTATTTTTCACGGGAAACCTCAGTTTCTGTTTATTCAGACATTTTTTCGGCCCCTATTGAGTTCAAATTTCTACCAGAGCTTTATCAGACCACCTTAAATAACGTGTAAAAAGTTGGACTCAGTCGGACAAGAACGAGACGCTGGAGAAATGTTGACGTTTTCGTAAAAAGCTGGCACCGGTGGTTCTCATATTATCAACTTTGGCGGTGATGCGGCACGTGTTAGCATTGTTCGAGGGTGGCCAAATTTTCTGCGGGGTACCAAGGTACTCAATGGAACAAAATGAGACGGTAAGACTTCCAGTTTTCTACGATTTTTTTAAAAATGACCATATAAGGGACATTCTGATATATTATATTATGTCAACAACCACTGAACCCGTACTAGGCAAAGTACCTGTCATATATACTTAACCATGCAGTAAAATACATATAAATAACACAAAACCTACAAAAATTTCATTTACTCGTAATTTAAACACTAATTGATGGAAAAAAACACATAGGTACAACATTGTATTTGACAGCGCTTTGTCTCTTTGCCAAGAATATGGCTAGGTGGTGCTCAAGATTCCGATCCATCCAACTGCCTCTGGATAACTACTGAATTACTAGGACAGAGAAAAGAATTGCTTTAAATTCCTAGGAAGTAAACTAATTGGATCATAAGCCAGCACTCTTCGGAAGTAACCAGTGAGCTTCCTTTGTAAAACATGAACAAATTGAAACGTGAAGTGAGGAGAAAACGAGACCTAAACAGATTGCGTTGCAAATGACGATTTGTCGGTTCTCCGAGATAAATGAAAAAATCCCTTTTTGAGAAATAGCTACTTGATTCCCGTAATTGATTTAATTAAACAAACCACGCCTCGTCTGTTGAATTAACGAAGCGTTTCATGGAGAAAGCCGCCCACCGTCTGGCTGTGAATCAGGTGTCCGGACAATAGAAAGGAAATCCCTAGTTGTCCAAGATTGATGACGATTCAGGGGCGACGCTCTGTGAGCAACTCGACGGCTCTGGGCGATGGTGAATGGCTTTGTGGAAGGGTTCGACATCATGACTAGTATAATAGATATTATAATATCGAATTTTCTGCGATCACTTTTGTAAAATTTCAACATGCGGCGTATGGGGAGAACAACAATGATAAAAGGTGGTGAGTAAGCAGGTTGTTTAGAATACAAAAAGAGACTTCTCGTGTATTTCTTCACAATTTCGTGCACCCAAATGAGCCGAAAGTGAGAATTCTTCCACATTAAAAAAATAATCTCAGTTTATTCGCTTTTTGAGAAATCACCTACATGTTCGTGATAATCATGTTTACTGTTTCACTATAAAATTAAGTAATCATTTTCAGACCGAAAAAATAATATTTTTTTTTTTTAATAATTATTTTTTTTTATGTACAATAATTGTACATACATTAAAAAAAACAATAATTATTATTGTACATTATTTGATCATGTTATTCTGTGTGAGTAAGTTTTACCTACTGTCTATTGTTTCTCGAATAACTATCCTTGATCTCTAACTGAAGAGATAGCTCAGAAGTGAAAACTTTGGAATTGTTGCATCATGATTTTTTAATTCTATATTGCGTGAGGTTGAGATCATTATACCACTCATTTTAGAAAACGCCGATGTTTGGGTAGATGGAAATTGAAGACTACAGGGGAAAAACGGGTTAACTCGGGTTTTTCTAATTTTTCAGGAGAGCAATTTTTTCTGAGAAAATTAAAAAAATTTGAATCTAAGGAACATACAATTTTTCTGGGAATGCCTTCTCATTCTTGGAGTTGCATAGAATTTGACTGTGAAACCAAAGTTCCAAAATCATACAGCTATATCATTTAAAAAAAATGGAAGAAATGCCTTCAGTTCAGCTGTTCAAGGGAAAAACGGGACAGGAGCGCGGGTTGTGCCAAACTATCCTCAGAACTAGGATTGATGAATGAACCATGTTTTCAAGTTCAAAAAAATGTTTGTGGCAAAAATAAGTATATAGGCTAATAAATCGCTACCTAAAACGGCTACCTAATCGAACAGTAAATTTAGAAAACAAAACAAAAAGAAGTAGGCTATTCAAAAAACACTGCAAATTATTACACAAAGGTTAATTACTTTTCTACATAGATCATTCGTCTCCAAAGAACACGGCTGTTCCATTGTCATCATTTACCAACCATAGATACTACCTACCTACCACATACCTGCTTCTCAACCAAGTTTATTTGAAAGAGATACAGGCTTCACACTCGATTCGAAGAAACAGGGAGCTGTGGGTGCTTTCATCAGGAAATTGGAATACTGGTTGCTAAGGACGCAAAACTGAGTAGGTACAACCCGAAGAAACGAACATCCATCGCATTTCGGTCAGCTAAAATTTGAACGGAGATTAGGCCTCTTTTGCGATTCACACTCGTGTTTCTGATGTATCGTAAGTCCTTAAGTTATCGTAGGGAGCGATCGGATTGTCCCACAGAGCTCCTTGTGGTCTCTAAAAATTCTATAAATTCAATGCTATCCTAATTTGTTGAAAAAAATAACCCTTTACATCGAAATTTTTTGAGCTAGGGCGTTCTAAAAATTGCTATCCTTATTTTTCAACCCTTAGAAGTGACTGATATCAACTAAAAGATTCGGGGCAAAAAGTAGACCCAAATGGAACCCACATACCAAATTTCATCAAAATTGGACCATGGGGACTAAGAGAAGTGCCTCTTACGGCGGACGGAAAGGTTAAAAACACAAAATTAGTTCAGGTATGCACCGAAGTAGACAAAAACCCACAACAAGACGCTGAAACACTAACAAAAAGATCTGGAATCGGCACTATGGAAAATATGGAACACAATCATGTCATGATTCGTGGAAAACGTGAACGGAGAGGGAGGGAGATAGATTTATGTAGGGGGGTGCGAGGCGGCTGGTGTTGACCCGTTTTTCCCCTGTAGTCATCAATTATACTGCACCTTCAATCAGACAATCTAGAGAAGTTTGAGGGAAATATTGACATCAATATCCGATTAATTTTGAATTCATTGAGTAAAAATGTCTTCATTATCAAATTATTTCATCAAACCAACATATTCAAATCAAACAACCTTAGGGCTCCACTCGACTGCCTAAGTTATATCAGCATGACGGAAGGAAGCAAGAGACGTGAATGCTTGATTTCATCTCGGCGGAAATTGGCGTTTATCGAGCGGACCGGAAGTAATATCCGATGTTATACACGCGTTTATAGATAACAGACCTCAGAGAAGAGAGGCTCGGAGGGTACCGTGCATTTCTCCAACTTCCAATAATGTCAGGTAAATATCCTGAGGGCTGGAGTCATCAAATGAGGGGAGTTATTGTTTACCCGAGATGAAGCTTCATCAAATATTGACTCATTTCGTCAAAGTTTGAACCTCTTTTAGGCCGATCGTACGAAGATTGTCGGCGACTGATGAAAGGTTTCTGAAAATTCTGGAACCGAAGAAATTTCCATCGTATTCCTCTTTTCGTTCACGGTGTACGACATCGTTCTGTAAAATAACGCCATGCGTGTAATAATTATTTTACTGAGCCTCTAATAATATTATACTGTATATTATACAGTACCTTCTGGAGATATCGTCTATGGCGAAAAATTCTATAATTAGTAAAGGTAGGTATCTATATACTAATGGGACACTTATGAGCTACTGCGGCCGCCTCGAAATGGCACTGACATAATTGGCTGACCCAAGTAGCTATTCTTGTTATCTACCTCACATTTTTCTTCTTTTATCTGCATATTCTTCTACAACATATCATACTTGAGGAATCTAGTGTCCATAAACGAATTTCAATAGTCATCATCAATTGGACTGCCAACCGCCGTTAGCTGGTTGAGTGAACTTGATCCCAAGAGATCACTGTAGTTAGGGCCAGTCAGTTTGTTTTTGTTTGGATCGGTGGACGCTCGCGGGTTTTTTTCATTTTCGGGTTTTTTTCAGTAGGGTCGTTGGTGAACCCCTCTCTACTTGAGGGTGTGACACAATAATTAATAGCCATGGGCAATCGTAATCTTACCTCTATAAAAACGCTGAAGACGTCCGCGCCGCCAGGAAATAGCAGTCGGGCGGAAATCCATCCTGAGATGGTTGTTTACTCAACGTATGATTATTTTGTTCATGTTCGTAATTTTCCACTATTCTCCTGATTTCCGTTTGTATGTTACAAACTCGCCCATTTATTCATTGATGATTTTATCGAATCAAAGCAGTTTATCCCATATTTGGCCAATGTTGCGTATACGCAACGTTAACTTTGAGGATTTCTCATCTCTTACTTTATAAATAAATTACTTTTTTTTCCAATTGCAATTCATTATTTAGAAGCAGAACTAACTTCGAAAATATCCTAACAAAGCCCGTTGAGACTTCTGCCCAACTAGGAAAATTCTGAAGTTAGTCAATTTCTATCGCTCCAAATTCAACTATTTCAGTTCCTGTTTTAGTCCACTTGCTGTTCATCAGGATCCATAATGCCCCCATACCTTAGTCGTTCGGGATCTCCAGATTATAAGGACACCTCAATAATTGTCATATTTTACTTCAGAAGATGGGAAGATTCGAAAACGCGGTAACGTTGCATGAGCGCAACGTTGGCGGAAAGTGAGGTCAGGCCTCTCGGGCTGCAGCCCGAGGTTGAAGGCAGGATTGCTAATGTTTTGATGCATGTTCGGACAGAAACCATTTCGCTAAGCATTTGGGCCAAATCTTCAGGGAGAGGGGATGTTTTCAGGTCGGTTTCCGCAAGTTTTTTTTTAGTTCTTGCTTCGTTTTCTTCCGGGCCAGAGTGATGAGTAATTCAAAGAAAAAAATATCCGCGTGGACACTGGCGGGAATCCAGGAAATATTTTTTAAATGACATTCCTGATGAAGAAGCGAATGAAGTTGATGCCCCCTTTTCTCTCAGCTGAACGGCAAATTTTTGCAATTTGCGATATTCGCTGCTCATTTATCAATCCACGAAGAAATGGACCCTTATTTCGGACGCCGTACCGCCAAACAATTCATCCGAGGTAAGCCTGTAAGGTTTGGCTTCGAATTATGGTGTTTGTGCTCCTCAGATCGGTATTTGTTCCAGTGTTTGCCATACGCTGTGAGTTCGCCTACTTCAGTATTTCGTGGACTTACATGATAATGGCATCGCTAACTATTGAATCCGAATCAGAGGGAAAAAAATGGTGGTGGCCCTTGTTCATAAATGCCGTTGACAGCTATTTGGTAAACGCACGAAAAATCCACGCGAACGACAAGAAAATCTCGAAGATCGAATTTCGCTCAGCAGTCACCATTTAACTTATAGAATTCAAGGAAGAGGCCTCAGGAGGTGTAGATTCAGAGTCAGAGGAAGGATTTCAGCAGAGGGGCCGAGGTGCCAGCAAATTAATCGATAATTTTACAAAATCTGATGGCAAAGGCCACCTCATAATTCGGAGCAACCCAACTGTATGGAAAAGATGTCGAAACTGCAATAATCCAACGATTTATAAGTGTGAAAAATGTGATATTCACCTTCACCCGGACTGTTTCAAACAATTTCACGTGTGATCCCACTTCCTGCCATTGTTGCGTGAACGCAACAATTGCTATCTTCTAATTGAAGTACGTGTAAAATATTTTGCTGCCTTTAATATGTTCAAAACATCCAACTAAAGGTATTAAATGAATGGGGTTAGTTCCGCTAGTTATAAGAATACAATTATTATCTACGTACCGTATTGGAGAATCCGTCGTAACCAGCAAGTCGAGTACAGGAGGCGAGCGCTTTCGATGTAAAGACATCATCTTCAGGCCGTCGAGAGAGTACTCGAGAGAGCTCTCTCGACGGCCTGAAGATGATGTCTTTACATCGAAAGCGCTCGCCTCCTGTACTCGACTTGCTGGTTACGACGGATTCTCCAATACGGTACGTAGATAATAATTGTATCCAACTAAAGAGTTTTTTAAACAAAAAAATCAAATTTTTATGTTTTTTCTACCAATGGCCGAATATGGGTTATTGCTGAAATTAAATGAATTGGTCAAACAATAAATTTCATCTTATTGTGACAATGATGTGACTCATACTTTAAAATGACCTTAGTATCTTCTAAGCACAAAATATTAACTAGAGAAAGACTAATCAAGTGAAAATAAATAGGATGTGATCCGCTCAGGATAGTGAAATAGTCAAGAAACTAAACTAACTTTCAAACAACACCATTCAGGAACTGATCAGGATATCTTTTATCCTTGACAGAAGAATTGCTTGTTTTTTTTTTTTTTGACTCGATTTTAATGTGATCTGGATGATTGTTCTTTGCAGTGGCGACAGGTTCAAATCCCAGGAAGTGCCAAGTAATTCTCATCATATTATAATAAAATAAAAGTGGCATACATTATTCAAAAAATTGTCATGTCTTTCATTTAACGATAAATAGTGTTTTTACTTTATATTGATGATCCCCTGGTGTGAGCAATTTTATTTTTGAAAAGTAAAAAGTCTATTATACACTTCAATGGCCGAATATGGCGAGGTGGTCTTCCTCGCGGTAGTCCGTGGTATAGCGATTTTTCATTGAAGCCCATCCACAAAGAGGAATACGCTGACTAAGGATTTATTTTAGTAAATCACGTCCTCGCCCACATCACCTTTATTACGGTGAATTTATCGCGAGGCCATAATTAATTGTGACTTTTCCTACGGTCATATATCATCAGCAAGAGAGGGGAACACCCCTCTCCCCTCCGCACCTAATCTGCCTTTTAATTTTCCCGTCGCCTTCTCTAGAACGTGACACACCATTAGGCTTCCGCACCAACCCCGCTTCCGGATTTTTTCTTTCTCTTTCATATTTTCTTTTTTTCGTACTATTAAAAATTTATTATCGTGTGTCACAAGATGTAACTTTAACGTATTCTCGCTTCCGCATGCTATAATAATAATTGAGCTGACAGGATCCTTTCTCCCACCATAACGTGAGGAATGGGTGTTAACCCACAAAACCTGAACATTGTGAACCGTCTTATATTGATTTTTCGTTAGTATTTTTCATTTGAAAATTATTCCTGTTCAGCTATGGTTTTCCATAAGTAGAAACCTGTCAGGAAAGGATTCAAGTAAGGATTTCTATTATGACAAATTAGGTTATTGACTCTCAGAAAACTATGACATCTGATAACAATTTCCTTGGTTGTGCTTGTAATCACGTGTTGATTACTCAATCTCAATCCATTCCTTTTTGTATTCCCATACCTAGGGAATAACCTATTCTCTATTGAATATTTTATCTATCAGGAAAATTTGTCTATTACAAGTGATGAAAGGTTCAAGAATTTCAGAATCAGATTTCACACACTCGTAGTGCATTGGTAAGACCCCATACATCTACTTCAATATGCATATTAGATCGTCGTGGATATAGTAAGAATCAACCCAGATTGGAGTGGTGTTCTGGTGTTCTAGATCACTGAATAGAACCATAATATATTGTAGATTGATAATCAATTCATCAGTAAGAGGTACTACGTTAGATGACCTTAGAATTTGAGGTTCTGGAGACAACACTAGCAATATTATAGATCCAATATGAACACGACGAAACTCTTAATAAGAATGAAATCAGGAGGTCGCATAATGTCTCCAAATTAATGCGGCTAACTTCTGTTGACCAACCCAGGAAGGGAACTACATAAGGCTGGAGACGCACATTAATAGATGTTCATAACTTTGTTTTTTCTGAGAGTTGAGGAGATGCCTCTCTCACATTCCAGATGTGTTCCTTTATGTTCTCTGGTTGGTTTTTGACATCTTATGTCTTTACTTTGAAACATGGACTCGAAATGCGTTATAAAACGCTGCAAATCATTGGCCAAAGGTTTATTATTTTCTGTATAGATCCCTCCCTACCAACCGTAGGTACCTACTACCTACTAGGGCATTTTTGAACTACACCATACAGCCTTCACACCTTCACAATCCAGTTTATTAGAATGAACTAAAAGCTTCACACTCGATTCGAAAAATATGGAACTTCATATGGACATTTGATTACTGGTTGCTCAGAAAGCAAAACTGAATACAAATCGAAGAAATTGCGTTTTAGTCAGATTCAATTTGAACGGAGAATAGACCTCTTTGGTGATTCACACTCGTGATTCTGTTTTATCGAAGGGAAACCCTTAAGTACTTGTAGGGACCGAACGGTTGGTCCTGCAAAGCTCCGGGTGGTCTCAAATTTTTTTTTAAATTCAGTGCTATTTAAAATTGGTGGAAAAACGATACCTTTATTTCGAGAGTTTTCGAGCTAGGGCACTCATGAAAATTCCAAGCCTCTATTTTTACTCCTTAGAAGTGAGTGGCATCAATCAAAAGCTTTGCGGCACAACTAGGCCTCTAATTAGAACCACATCGGTCCAGTGTTGCTAAAAGAAAGTGCAGCGTACGGCGGACGGACGGAAAACATTTTATTCGATTTTTGGATTCTACGTACCTTGAAATGTTTAACATCAAATTTTGAGGGGGTTAAATTTTTCTTTCTTGCTCGATTCCAAAGGCTTATTATTGAATATAATAAACCAAAAAGGGTTACAGTTGATTTTTGATTATTTTCACGTGCAACCAAGCCGATTCTAGGAAAACGAAACTTCTTCAGTGTTAAATGGACATAAACTATTCACCATTCTTCGGAGAACTCACGATTTATTTCTTGCGTTCTTTTTGTACGTATTTATGTCATCATTCTATATTTATTAATACTATTAACGGATGTAGTAAATGTAGTAAACAATGTAGTAAACAATGCCGCTTGTTTCGTTGTCACTTGGGTGCAATGTAAGACAAAAATAGCGCAATAGCTAAAGGTAATTTTCAAAGCGTATTTATAGGAAGTGTTACGTATAAGAGAGACGTTGTACCGTATAGCACTGTAGCACATAAAACGTTACAGTTGATTTTTAAGATTTCCACGTACAACCAAGCCGTTTTTGGGGGTTATCACGTATTTGTTTCTTACTTGTGCTGTGTTTGACAATGTGAAGAAAGGAATTAAGGAGAACGGAATGTCAAGAAGGGGAGGGTAGGATAAAGGGTATGAAATGGGGAGTGGTGGTGGTGGGAACTACAGACATAGAATGTCCCAAATCGTGCAGACTCGTATGGAAGCGTATATAAAATTGAGTTTATGGTGGTAATTTCAAGATCTAGAAAAACTGGTCTTCTCTGTCTTCCCTTTGTACTTATGTTGAGTAAGCAACATAAGTGGGAATCCCCTAGAGTCTCCTATAAAAAAATGATCTTACTATTTAAACTATTATCGCTCACCGTTGCCATATTATGGCAACGTAGAGGGCTTTTCTGTTTGGAGGGTGCTGTGCACCTTTCTCATTGTGAAGACCTGTATCCTGGGGATCTTCTTCTCCAGACTTGTCTGATAGTAGTTGTAATTTTTTATCTCCGGCCATGAGGCCTAGCGTCATTAACAATTGGATTGGGTGAATGACCTGATTGGATGTCATCAGTGTTATCAATTATTCTACCACGAAAAATCGAAGTAGTCTGCCATATGGGTGTTGCACACAGCTGATTGGATGCTTACAAAGCACTATGAGTCATCTTCAAATTGATTGGGTACTTGACCTGGCTCTAGGTTTGAGAACTAGCAGGTACCCTACTAAATACCCATGTTGTAATCATAAGGGCAACTTTACTTTATCTTTATCTTTAGTGGTCTTTGTTGACTAATTATGAATGTGACGATGAGTTGATGAATTAATCACTTCATATTGGACATATTCCGCATCCAATGTTCCAAGAAAGTTCCCGAAGAAAGAATAAAGTTCCTGAAAGTTTTCCTGTAGATCCGGTGAGGTCACAATACAATCTACTAAAATCTCAGTTTTGAAAAAAAAAGATCAGTTCTTGTGGAGCTCAGCGTTGCGATATGGCAACGTAAACCCATGAAACACGACTGGAGATTTTCGAAATTATTTTCCCGTGATCTAAAAATGTATTTAGAGTCGAAATATCAGATTCACTTCATTTTCAAAATATAATATATTTGTCCACCATGTTTGACCATCCATATTATGGTGGTGGAGGGGGGGGGGGGGGGTTCCGGGCGTTAATGCGTTAAAGGCAAGTTTTAGATTATCTTCTCAATTATATTAAATATGAAGATGATAAATTTTATCATTGGTATGATAAGTGCACTCATTTTCGTATTGGATGATCTAGGTACCGGATAAACACCGATGTTACAATGGATAAAATCTAAATATCATTAATAAAGAATCAAAACCTAGTGCCGACAATGATTTAGATTACGAAACAAACAGGAGGCCTATTACAGCCTGAAAGTGTAACCATGAAAATCTAAGTCCTCTTTCATTACATGAAACACTGTCTCGAGTATCTCATTTGTCAGAGAAGGGATGTCAAAATATTTGTCTTTGTCCGACCCGAAACAGAGTGACGGCGGAGAAGGGCGGGGAATAATTGTGTATTCCGTTCAGAAAAGAGGATAGAAAGCCCTTCATTTATTATATAAAAATAAAAGGGAACAAAAATCCAAGCAAAGGAGACGGGGGTTGGCAGACATTGATAATTCATGAGGGGAAACGTAAGAGATATGATGATGAACACGGGGCGTACAAGCAGACGGACGGCTGGGAGTCAGCCGCAACACAATGGTCCCCCATCATTTGTCACGAAGAGGGAACGTGGAGAATTAGCGTTCATGCTCCCTGAAGCGCGAGGTCTGAAAAAACCCTTTGCAAAAAATGAAAACAGGCAAACTAGAATCTAATTATTTTTCATGGACGTTGAAAAAGTTCGAAAAGGGCGTTGGAATTATTGTTATTGAATACGCTCATCAAAGTGAAGACAAGTGAACCAGATCACATAATTCATTTAGGGGCAATCGGACCACTCACATAAACAGTTCATGACGTACCTTGTGAAGAAAACTATTGCTATTTGATATTCAATTACTCGTGATCTCCTATGTTCAAGAGAAATATGTTGCACAAGAGAGAGGAAATAATTGTACTCCATCGTTCATTGTTATTCCAGTTTATATATTGCAGGATTAGCATAACTCTCGGAAAATACCACAACTCCATAACATCCAGTGTAATGATTAAAGTTCAAATTCCTCCTCCCCCACCACTGGGCATTTACCAAGCATAAGCTTGGATTTTTCATTAATCACCCAGTGCTTGAGGTTTACCATCTTTTCGCAGAAGCGTTTTGTAAATTTACACTGCCCACCCTTACAACTGTCATTACTCAAGGCAAGCTCATTAAATATCTAACAGTGTTTGCACGATGTTGGGCTCAAGACGGAAGTTCAGCGATGAAATTTCATCTTCTCCCGGTTACAGTAAACTAAAGCGGAACAAGTTCCCCGCATGCAGCCTTTATAGGCGTTCAAAGTTGTATGAAAGTCAGCCGATGCCTCGGGAAGGAACTTCGCAGCCGGGAGAGCTATCGGGCGCGCCACCAAAGTTTTAATATAGTCTGGGAGGTTTGAAGTTGTATCCAAGGAGGTTTTCGGTCGAGATATGCGTAGAATCATCCGATGAGGTGTGGAGTTTGGAGCAGTGTTAGTGTTGGATGAGAAAAGGTTAATCATTCGCATGTAGGTGGTGAGAGACTAGTAAAATCTGCTGATGGTTTCCCATTTCTTTTAGAAGTTTATTCATGCACGTTCTTATAGACTGTTACTTGAATTGGATAAAAATCTCGTCATCTTAATGTAAAACGAAAAAAAGGATGAAAACTCGGCGCTGCGCGCCTCGGCGGGGGCTTCGCCCCCTGCACCCCCGGATGATTTCCGCTTAGAGCCTAATGGCTAAAATGAGACATACCTTGAAAAGGTTTTCGCTCCCTCTCCCTCTTTATCTTTCTTCCACTGTAATATTTAAGATACCTCCTTATTCATAATAACATCAGGTTGTCAAGCATATTTGTCGTCAAGCATATGATGAATCATAGCGCTACTTTCCTGTCGCTTTTTCCTGTCGCTTTTTACTGTCGATTTTTCCTGTCGTTTTTCGGCAGGGGGTCCCATCGCCAAAACCTTTTCAAGGTTAAAATTGTACTGCAATTTAAACAATTATTGGAGTTGCATGGGGCGTGGTAACCAGATTCACCAAAGAGCTTAATGGATCCAAGAACGGTCTGGATTCACCTATTGATGGTATTGATATTTTTGAGTAGTTACCATTCGTTATCAAAAGTAAAGGTCAGGCAAAGATGCCACTCCTAGCAACTCATCTGACACATTGGAATGCAGATGGATTTTCACAGTGCCTGCTGGAGTTGGAAGAATTTTGTGCGACTGTCAAAATGTGACTTTCCAGCAGTTTGAGGTGACTTTGATCAACTTTCAAACAGTTGAAGATGGAGTATTTATTGGGAACAGTTTCTATCAAAGTTTCTAAAATTTGGTTCAAGATTCATATAGATTCTCTCTAAATGATAAAATGATTAATTCATGACGGGGAATGATTTCTAACAGAGACATGTCATTATGAATCGAATACCATCCCAAAATTTAGAGGATACCTTCGTTGATTTCTAACGGATTCTCTCTGATATGGGCTCAGTTTCAGTCCCAGTGGGCTGTTCTGGCATGGAAATCTTCAAAACACGCTGCAAATTATACACAATGGTTTATTATTTTTCTATATAGATCACTCGTCTCAGGCAAGCAAAGCCATCAAACATCCAACATGAAGAAAAACATCGATCATATTTCGGTCAGGAATAATTTGAACGGAGATTAGGCCTCTTTTGCGATTCACACTCGTGTTTCCGATTTATCGTACGTCCAACCTTCAAATTCTCGTAGGGAGCGAACGACTTGTCCTACAGGACTCCGCGTGGTCTCAAAAATGTTTAAAGATTCTATAGAATCCTAAATTGAAGGAAAAACAATACCTTTATATCAAAATTTTTTGAGTTACGGCGTTTTCTAAATTTTAAAATTAATTTTTGAACCCTTAGAATTGCCCTACATTAACCAGAATCTTCGGGGCACAACTGGACCAAAAATGGAGCCTACATACCAAATTTCATCAAAATCACTCAATGCTAAGTGGTAAAAGTGCCGCGTACGGCGTACGGCGGACGGACGGCCAAATTTTTATGCGATTTTTGGATTCTACGTACCTTGAAACGTGAACCATCAAATTTTGAGGGTGTTAAAATTTTTTTTTCTTGGTCGATTCTAAAGGTTCATTATGGATATAATAAACCAATAGGCGCAGGTGAATAACTCCGTACATCTCCGATGGGTCCGAAACCAAGAAGACGAGAACCTATACTGACTTGATGATTGTGGAAACTGACATGACTGTGGGGTAAAAAAATTGAAAGGCTTAATACTAGTTTTACCTGCTTTTACCTCATCAGAGTTTCGTGGGGTCAGGGAAACCTAGGTAATTCAAACACTAATCAAAACTGTATGCATTGATTTGACTTAACTTCTAAAACCAACCAGAAAGAAGGGAGAAAATAAATTGTTTTTCAGCTCAACCTTCGTAGTTCAGCTTCGTGATTGGTGTCTTTGAGAAATTTTAAAGTAAACCCAAAACCTCAATTTTTTAGGACATCCAATAGGAAGACTTGAGCGTCCCCATCCAATGTGGGATGAAGGAGGACACCACTTAGCAAATGAAAAAATAACCACATAAGAGTCTGTTTTAGATTACCCTTAATCCAAATCGGCAAAAAAAACCATAAGTAGCTGTATGTCTGTGTTTGTGTGCATGTATGAGAAAAATCATGTTTACTTTGCCCGGGCCCTTCTCACCGATTTGCGTGGTTTTTTTCGAAGAAATTTCAAAGTTCATGTTCAAGAAGGAGGTACAGGGGGTTAGTAAGACGGATATGACAACAAGCAAGCAAGCTGCCTTGTTCACAATTCTCAAATGAATTGTATGTTCATCTTTTTGATCGACTTGGATAACTTCCGAGTGTCACATTACGTCACCTTCAGTATCAAAACACTCCTGGGGAGGGGGTGAGTAGGAGAATAAAATCAGAACATACTCGAATTTTCAATACTTATTTTCTTATCACGGCTTACTGAAGTACCTGAGCTTTGAAATTCAGAGAACATGAACAATTTACATCTGGATTTTCATGAACTATTTTTGTGTCATCAAGGAACAAATCAGTGGTACCAGGACACCATAAATCACGTATTACTTGGGTTTCTGTGTTTTAGTTCGAAAGAAGATGTGATTTTCTTCAGAGAATGGAAGTTCAAGGGTGGGGGAGGAGGAGAGAGTGGGAGACTCGAATTAACATGTTTGGTAGGACACTAATGTTATGGTGGGTAAGGGTGAAGGAGTGGATAAATGTACATATTGGGTACCTTTTCATCGACGATTTTATTTCCAAAATATCCAGTTTTGGGATCACACAAAAAATTATTTATGTTACTTCATCAGCATAAAAACTAAATTACATGAGATGAAACTGTTTTTAGCAGTAGGAAGGTGAAAAAATTTTGTATTGTTTACCGGTTGATATTGGAAGAACTACTTCACTGGAATGCATGCATTACTAAACATCATGTTTATCCCTAATTTTGGTTTACCATTCTCAATAATAAGCCTTTGGAATCGAGCAAGAAAAACAAATTTTAACCCCCCTCAAAATTTGATGTTTTACGATTCAAGTTAGGTAGGTATAATCCGAAAATCCAATAAAAAATTTCCGTCCGTCTGCCGTACGGCACTTTTCTTAGCAACACAGGGCCGATTTGGTTCAAATTTGGTATATGGACTCCGTTTGGGGTTTATTTGTGCCGCGACGCTTTTGGTTGATGTCATTCACTTCTAAGGGGTAAAAATTGAGGGTTGAAATTTTCAAGAGTGCCCTTGCTCGAAAACTCTTATAATAAAAGTATCGTTTTTTCACCAATTTTGAATAGTATAGAATTTTTGAAAATTTTCGAGACCCCCCGGAGCTCTGCAGGACAAGCCGTTCGCTCCTTAAGAACTTAGGGGTTTTCCTTCGATAAAACAGAATCACGAGTGCGAATCACAAAAGAGGTCTAATCTCCGTTCAAATTTCATCAGAGTAAAATGCGATCGATTTTCATTTCTTCGATTTGTATTCAGTTTCGCTTTCTGAGCAAGCAGTAAACAATATTCCATATGAAGCTCCCTATTTTTCGGAACGAGTGTGAAGCGTTTAGTTCATCCTAATAACTTGATTGTGAAAGTGTGAAGGCAGGATGGTGTGGTAGGTGGTAAAAAACCATCCAAACCATTGGTTTACCTACCAATGGTTGGTAGGTAAAAAAAAAGTTGGTAGGTAAGAAAAATAGGTGAAACAAAATTGGTAGCTAAAAAGAAAAAAAAACGCTACAAATCAATGCCCAAAGGTTTATTGTTTTCTGTATAGATCACCCTTCTGTATAGATCCCTCACTACCAACCGTAGTTACCTACTACCTACTGGGGCATTTTTGAAAATTTGAACCATCCATTTCCATTTGGTTGGTGGTTGCGTTTGAAATTTTCAAAAATGCCCTAGTCAGTAGTATGTACCTACGGTTGATAGGGAGTTATCTACGCAGAAAATAATAAACCTTTGGATAATGATTTGCAGCGTTTTTTCTATACCGATTGTTTAACATTTTGGAACCATTCCGAGATTCAGAAAATTCCCCTTGATGTAATTTCGGAGGATGCCATAAAAAAATATAAGTTTAGGACTAGTAATCTTCTACTTTTTTATATTATTTGCCAGAGCGGTAAAAAAACGAACTACCTACATGATAATGTCCGCGAAACAGATGATAATAGAACAATTACACGATCTTCTCAGTCAATTTTCTCCGTGACACTCTGATGATGAATCGCATCTGTTCATCACCGGCCACGTCTCCTGAAGACCATCGGACCTTCGCTTTGTGCACATTCTACAGCAATGCTTTACTAGCTCTCGAAGCACGGCGCGGCAGAAGCGAAGCGGAGAGGACCATCGACGGCACAGATATCTGGTGGCACGAACTCCAATAGATCGGGGATACCCGTGAGAAGCGTGCACGGCCTCGGGGTGAAAAACTTCGGTATGGAATTAAGTCGCCAAGTGGACCTTGGCCCCATCTCAAAACGCCCTGAGGGGTCACGATGAACTCGGGGTTTTTTCGGTTGAAGAGAGTAAATAGAAGCAAGGAGAAACGGAACGTTGTTGGACCTCCTTCGTTTATGGGAGACCTGATGAATAGTAAACGGCGAACCTCTCATGCTAGCCAAACGAGTGGAGTAGCCTGTGAATACGGTTTGAAGGATTGGGTCTGTAATTTGAGGTTTCAGATCCCTCAACTCGTGATGAACATTGGTAAGAAAATATTTTTCTTCCATGAATACTAAATCCGAATTAGCAGCTGTTTGATTTTTGGTTTATTGTTTTCAAATAATTAGGTGATTGATTAAAGGAAAAACTTGAATTAATTAATTCAAGTAATTGATTTCCCATTTACGAACTCACAAAAAGAGAATGGTGCAGGTTACTGCATTATTGAGGTCCAGACCCAATAAACACAGGTATGATGTTCGCTTTTGATTAATTATTTTCATTAATTCCATGTTGTTTCTGTCGCCTGTGAAGGTTAAACCTGTTGCAGTTGGCCTCGCTCAAACTAAACTTGCTATTTTTTCTTTATTGTTAATCATTTCCAGTAATGGACCTTTGGAATCGACCAAGAAAAAGATGTGTAATCAGTAATTTCCTAATCAAGGCACCCTCAACTCTCCATATGTATCTTCGAACTGAGTGTGATGCGTTTATTGCTTTAAAATAAATTAGATTGTGAAGCAAAAATATGATCGTTAGGTAGTTACAACGGCAAAGCAGTGTTTTTCGCAGGCGAGTGATCTATACATAACCGTTAAGTTATAATTTGCAGATTTTCAATCATGTATCTGTAGGCACTGATTAATACATCTCTTACTCGTCAACATTTCCTTCTTATCTCTCAAGGTAATAGAGGCGCCAAGGGGTCCTAGGGGAAAAAATTTCAAGTCCCAATGATCCAATTCCGAAAAAAAAGAATTGTTTAAATTTTCTGTCACTTGGAATTTGGGAAAATTTAATGTATTTTACAAACATAAACTATGTTTAATTTAATAAATTAAACATAATAAATAATAAATACATTAAATTGAACATTAAACATACATTAATTAAATTAAACATAATAATTAATCATTACATTAAATGTATTTATCTAAGTGTTCAAAATGTGTGAATAAATTGCAGGGGAAAATGAGCAAGCCTGCTTGATTTGCTGATTTTTTCAGAGTTTGCCCACTATAGGTATAACGCGGGCAATGACAGAGACTGTACTATCCTTCGATTTTCTCATTTTCTGAATTTGATTTCACGGATGATTTGATGAATTTCAAAAAAAAAAAGAGAGAGAGAGATGGCACATGCAACGCAGTAATTAACCCGTACAATATGGAAGCAACAAAAACCGTGAAACACAGGATGAGGAACTGTTTTAGAGCTCCAACCTTCACTGGTTGGATCACCAACTGATTGAACTCTTCAAAAATCACAATATGGCAGCAAAAAAGTAGACTGAGGTGGGTTTTCTCCTGTACAGTACGGCTAGACGATTTTGTAACTGTTATTTTCATGAAATTTAATAGATTTTAGATTATCCCACATTCTTTATCGAAATGTAAGTTCTTTTTGAAATTATTGTTGTAATCGAATGGCAATTTCACTACAAGTCAAAGCATATCACGCGCGAACCAGCTGGTAGGTGAAACATTGTCATCATGTCTGTGTGAAAGGTAATTTCTTCTGTGGAAAGTTTATTTATACTGTGTACCTACTTGTTATTTCAAATTTTCCTCATTGTGTTTCAGTTAGTAGGCGTTGTTGAAAACGAGGTTAGGATTTAACAGAACAAAGAAGGAATGAAAGGGTGTCCACTGAATTAGAACTGTGCACTTGAGAGTGGAAGTTGCGAGATGAGGCTTTTAGAATAAACTAGGCCATTCAGATTTATGAATGAAGGTGGCGAGCTTGGTTATACAGATAGGTCGTTAGTTTTAAGACGACGAGGAGGAGTGAGGGGTTTTAGTGTCTGAGGAACTGCAATTATTCTTCGTCGGCAATAAAAATGTTTTAATGTCAGTGTCAAGCACAAAACAGTGGGCATTTCTCTTTATCACGCTTGTATAATATCAACATGGAAATGAGGCAGTGGTGAGAAAGAGGGTTGAGGACTTGCGTTGGATGTCAGCGCCCGCTAGTTGCCAAGTAGTGCTTGAGGCGGCTGTGTTCCTAGAGGTCACATTACCTGAAGCTCGTAATGCTTCTGTCAGCTTCACTTAGAGCCCTCCCTCAGCTATATAATACTGTTGCTGAAGCAACTATCAGTTTATCAAACTTCCGCGTGGGCGTAAACCTTGCGTGGACAAAATCTACAGTTGAATGTATAAGCACTTGATATAGAAGTTTATACGGCTCCCATACAATTGATTATAGTTGATTTATAATTGTTGTACCATGTCATGTTCTGGCATGGTACAACATACATAAGTTTTGTTCCAACAATAAAACAATATACGAGTAGGTGTGTGGTAAAGTGTGATGATAATTTTAGTTTATTATTTTTAATAAACCTTTGGAATTGAACAAGAAAAAAAAGTCCCTCTCGTCTATCCGCCCTTCGCGGCACTTTCCTTCGCTACCGAGAACCGATTTTCATGAAATTCGGTATATGGGCTCTATTTGGAGCCCAGTTGCGATAAGAAGCTTTTGTTCAGTGCCAATTAGCTCTATGGGGTGAAAAATAGGGATTTTAATTTTCAAAACGCCGTAGCTCAAAAACTTGATATAATGTAGGTTTTTGTTTATTCACAAATTTGAAATATTATAGAATTTTAAGAATCGAATGAGACCACCTAGAGCTCTGTGGGACCAACCGTTCACTTCAAGTAGGGAATTGAAGTTGGGACGAATGATAAAGCGGAAACAAGTGTGAATCGCAAGTAAATTATCACTAACTGAAGGAGGTTCAAATCTCCGTTCAAAATTGGGCTGATCAGATAAGATTCTTCTTCTTCTTTCAATTAGAGTATCATGTTAGGTTCCTCAGCAACCTTAAATCAAATTTTGTTTGGAATATGAGGGGACCTATTATACCTCTTCGATGTTTTGCTGGTAGGTACCTACTATCTGTCAACATAAAGTCTATTGTCAATCTTGCGACAATATTTATGGTTGGTTAGTACAGATAATGGGAAAGTCATATTCTTTTCTGGGTAGTGATCAGTAGATACAGAACAATAATGAACCATTGTTTAATAATTTGCGGCGTTGTCTTTTTTTTTCTTTTTTTCATTCAACGTTGCGCCGTTTCTGCAAGGTTTTGTCAAATGTTAAATAATTAAAATTGGTGTTGACCTGTTTCTGAGACGTTGAAACTCCATGATATCCACGGAAATTACGGAAATTGTGGCATAAATTGTGTCAACTCACCCAGTATGTTGGAAATTGATTAACAAGCAGAACAATCATAACAAAGGAACGTTTTGTGAACTCTTACCGGTATTTTTTCGATGGTTATAAACAGCAATTTACCGTTATTGGGAAAAATATATTATTGACATTTTCATGTCTTTGCTTTGGCTCATAAACTGAAAAATCGTCACGAAAACTAAGCAAGTCTTGCTCACGCGACCAATAAATAAAATAGACTCACTTTGTTGCGTAGAGAACAATCAACTGTTTTCTTATTTTGATGCTTGGGTACATGAACTAACAACCTTACTTCACTACCTTGTTGTGTAGTGGTTGACATGAAAATGTTCCAATTTGTTGCAGACTCGTATGCAAGCATTTAAAATTGAGTTGTAGTATAAATTGTCGAGAAAAAAAATCAATTTGAAAGACAGGTAGGTATTTTTCCCTCAATCATCAACAGAAAATTGAAAAATCATTTTTTACATCTTGATCTACCAAACTTGCTGTCGGTACCACAGCAAAAAAAGTAAATATTGAGAATTTATTATGTCAAAATAAATAAATATAATTCCTCAGGCTGCGTTAATTGATTCATCACTAGGATTACCCGAAAAATTTAAGTTGAGTACTTACATTAGTATAAACCTTAACATACTTATTGCCTATAAGTACTTTTATCAAATCAAAAATAGCATCTCTACGTCCGCAAGAGTTTGTAAAATTCACTTACTTCGTGTGATAGCAGACATGAGACCTCTTTTCGTCTCGCCATGTTTCGTGCCTTTCATTTTTTATGTCCTTTTATTTTTCAAAGGCAATGTATTGCTTGATAAATTGAAATATTCATGACCTTCATTGCATATTGACTTTGAATTTGTTAGACCTTCATCTACTTATTACTATTCATATGAGCTAACTCTCGCCCTTTGTGAAGTAGAACTATCAAAATCCGTAACGACATTGGAATACTTCTTTTGTAGAGTCGATACCGATACTCCAAAGCTGAACTTCTTCGGTTCTTCTCTACACACAACCATCCAAAATATGATCTCATCTAGCTTTTAGTTTTCCGGAGGTTCGCGCTAACTATCCGGATCACACATCTAAATATGATATTTATAATACTTGAGATAACGAAAGAGGGGTGTCCTATGAGTTCCTTCTCACTCCACTAACAGCAGGTAAGTACTTGAGTACTTTGAAGCTGTAACATTCTTCATCTGATACCTTACTCCTACATAGGATAAAGTCACAATCTTGACATCATGAAACAGTATTAACTCAGAACGTTACTGTTTTACAACTAAGTATATTGTTGGGATCATCATGTTAAGTTATAATCTATAAAAATCCGTGTGGATCAGGTATCTACTTATTGAAATTTCACAACTATAGATTGATCGAATTCGCGATTCAAGGCCACGTTCTCTTCCCGTCGAATGAGTTCATGCACAGAAGTTTTCGATGTCAAATAATAATCTATCCTGGTACTTATTGTGTAGAAGTGGAAGAAAGACATTGATGAAAAGTCACAGAACCCTTAGAAAATTATAGTTATATTAGTATACTTACCATACTTGCGTTTACTGTTTGGAGGTTTTGAATAGAGTTCGTGGGCCTGAAAATCATAAAGGAGATGGTCTGGTTACCCACTGTGAACACACAGTAGGCGAAAATTCGAATTTGTGAAGTTAATCACACAATAATTTGGTTGTACGGGAAATATGAGGTTCGCAGGTTTTTCATGCGTGATTTTTATCATCATCTGGGAGAATTTTCTTCCTCTGAATGCGCTCCGTGGAAATATACGAGAGGATGGAGGAATATATTTGACGCTTGAAGAGAGGAAGGTGAGGTAGGCTTGTATGGAATCAGCTGTATTCAGAACGTAGGTGTGAGTGCCCGTCCGTGTACGTACAGTCGGCGTTTGGTATGTGCTGGTGCCCCAACTGGGGCCTGCCCGAGCGGAAGACGCCGTTGTCAACCGAGGTTTCCACAATGAGCGCGCTCACCAACATTCAAAATACTCACCCACGCACACACATGGGCTCATGTTGAGCTTAGAAGCGATCATCCGCGCCATAGCTACACTCCAGTTCGGCCCGCCTTCCCAACATGTTGACATCCCTTCCACTCTCTCCGATGAAAATTCAAATTATTCCACCGAGCATAACTCAAATAAAGCCACCTACTTAACATACAAACCTTAACTCCCGTTTTCGCGAAGCTACCCCCTTATAAGATATTCCGCTCTTACTTCATAAACCTCGCTTCCTTGTATTAGCTTTGAAAATGTTGCTTATTCCTAAATACACTCCATAAAATGATGATCCCTAATCAAGATTCGGAAAACCCTTTGCATAGGAAGCAAACTTGCACGCCACTGAGTCAATATCCCGCGGGAATGCGGCTGGTAAACTCTCAACTAATTAAGACGGATGAGCACAACATCACGTTGTGGCAGCATAAGGGCTAGAATGATTTGCAACTCTAAATACTTATCAGAACTGCGTCTTGTTCATTCTCGAACTAAGTTGAAGCCTATTTTACCTTATTTGTGAGGAGTTGCAGGAAGATTCTCTCAAACTATTTACTCAACTGAACAAACACTCAACATGGGTTTGTGGACATAGTATAATCCATTAGTTCCATCATTAGGTATACTAAATCTACACCGTATGACCCAAGTTACATAATAAAGCAGTTGGAAGTTTTAATAAAATGCTTTTCTAGCAAACGACTAACTTCACTGTTTGGATAAAACTAGTCGACCTGTTGCAGCATTAAAGGATCACACCTTCTATCACCACCAAGTTTTTCTCATGTTCAGTTATCCTGTACGTTCTAAGATGTCCATTCATCCTTCGTGCGAAGGAAATACCTAATCCCTGCTATACCTAGGACACGAACAGCTAAATAACAAGTTGGTATCACATTGGTAACACAAAAAATATCCCCAGTGGTTGCCTCAGTTTATGTTTTTGGCTCAAAATTATTGGATTAACAAAATTGATGTTGATAAAACTCAAGGGGAACATATCGTGGATAAACACCATCAACCCTGAAAATCTCATTAAAATCGTACCAGATTCCGAGTAGTAGGATTGCCCTCAGATAGTCAGACGTACAGGTAGAAAGAAGGGACGGAATAAAAGTCGTTGAAATGCGTAATGCGAGTAAAATTATTGATTTTTGGTGTGCACGAATACTTTGAAATGACGGTGACATAGTATTCAGAAGCTGGCTTATCATGTGAGATTAATTTTTCGAAATATTGTTCAACATAAGGTAAGGTGAATGAATGATGAGTGACAGGTCTGAAACCATTTTCTGAAGGTAGTTTGAAACTGAAGAAGAATAAAATTGAACCTCCCTTGCTATCCTGCAGTTTTTTTCTTGTCTATAGCTTTGTGGAGGACATATTGAGTATAATAGGGACAGGTAGCCTTCAGTGGCAGGGGGCCTCCACTTTGGGATTATCTTGATGTGGGATCCTCAATGACATGTGGGCGTAGCACAATGGACCCCTACCTACGGCTCCCCTACAAAAACCGCTCCTCAGTGCACCTGTCTCACCTAAATACTCGCTTCGCGTCCCTCAGACATCACATTTTCTTTCCTACGAACGGTTTGTCTTTTATGTTTACTCCCTTCTTTTCGCTTTCCCTTCTCTTATCTCGAATTTATTCTTTTTGGTCCATCAGTTCTCTTCGTGGAAGGAGACCGAAGCTGCCCTGTTTATTTTCTTGTTAGTGACCCTTCCTTCAGCCTCCAGACCATGTCCCTCTTCTGTCCGCAGGGGTCCCAAGTGGCCCATTTCATGGTTGAATGGCCACGTTTATCGTTTTGTGGGTGGCTGGTTCTTCGAGAACGAAAACGTTCTTTTCACAGCTACCTGGTGAGACATTCCACAGTTTGTAAATCCGAAGTCCAGCAGAAACACTCGTGTGTTTAATTTATTTGCAGGTAGGTAGATATTCTCTTAATATATAAAGTGATGAAAGCAGGTATACTTTACAATCAGATCTAGTCTTGTCAGATAATGATGATAATAAAATCAACACAATCGTCACCCTTGATTTTAGTTCAGTAGTATTTTCAATAGTGAATCTTTCGATTCTGAAAAAAACAAAAAAAAATATACATATATCCTCCCTAAATAGTAGGTATTTTCTGTTTATCCCTTTTCTACACTCGGGGCGGTACTGTCCTGCCCTAGTTCAATTTTTGGAATAACTCACATTTCTCCCTCCTGGTTGGGTTTCAGGCATTCTCCTTCTATAATTACCTTTACGTGGAAATGCCACCAAATATTTTTTTGTGGTCTTCAATAATAAGTTGTCAACCGTCAAAGTGGCGAGGTCCCTTCTTTGAGCACTCCGTACCGCCCGCGTGTAGAAACGTATTTTACTACTGTTCTAGGATTCGTTAAAACCGTCCATATTACGCGTTTTTTTTTTTTTTTGCTATTTTTTCACTGTTGAGGTTTTTGACAAAATGTTAGGTCACATCGATGTCAACCCCATGAATTTTTTTCGGGTTCCTCAAGAACTTTCCGAGGCAAATGATTACTTAGACATACTAAAGAACAAATAATTTATGAAAACTCCTATTCCAACATTTTTTAGTAAAAATTAAAAAAAAGGTTATTCCTTGTTTTCGCAATAGTGCTGGTTTGAGGGAATTTTGGATGAATAGGAATGTTCTATTGTTCGTTACGGTGCTAAATAAGGAGAATTTCAGGGAAAATAACCAAAAATGATGAGGATGATATTTTGTGAAAGTGTTTCAGACTTCCATGGAACAACTATCTGGTCGATTTATAAATGATAAAATTATGATGCTCTTTCATGTGAATTTTTAAAAACATTGCGTTATAGTCACAGTGCACTCCTATTATTTAATCCCTTTGTCAGAGACTAAAAGTTCTTTTTTTTGTACCTCTTATGCTTCAATTTAATATCAATTATTAATTATCCGTAGTCCAGTGATTTTTTCTGGGATGCACTAGAAATGCACTGGAGGCTTCCAGAATTATACTAAGGTCATAAAACACCAGGGCGGGACTGAGTCCCGCCCGCGTGTAGAATTGTTCCAGCGGAGGCCGCGTGTAGTTAAGGGTTAACTTCCCATTGAAGTTCAGTTGTACTCCGAAGCTTCAAGTTATCATCAGTCACTTCTAAAGGGTGAAAATTGTGATACTAAATTTTCAAAACGCCCCAGCCCGAAAACTTTTGAATGTAGGCATAGTTTTCCCATTAATTCGAAATCGATTTAAATCTTTGGAATCGAATGAGACTATCCTGAGTTTTTTAGAAGTAGCCTTTCGTTCCTTATAAAGACTTGAAATTGAACGAAAAATGAGTCGGAAACACGAGGGTCAATGGAAATGAAAGTTCACTGATGGGTTAGAAACCAAATTTCGAAAGTACCTACCTACTGAGTCAAATTTTCATGTGTGAGTATTTTACCGTACTAAAACTTTTCCTTCTCATACTGCCGGAACTTCCAACTAAAAGGTTTAGCGCTAAGGCTTTTTTCAGGGTTTTCCGGGGAAAAATGCAATTCTCAAGTTTCCCAGTAGAGTAAAATCCTCTGAGTATTCCCGGTTTTCCAGGTCGCTGGACAACCAGCCTTAGTTTAAAGTAACGAAGGAAGAATGGATTATGCTTGGGTGAAATTATCCTCCAAGACTACCCTCTAAAGTAAAGAATTTACGTATTGTATAGCATTTAGCTTGGAGTCACGGTTTCGGTTTCCAGTAGTCAAAAAACGAAAACATATTGTTTAGTAATGCATGCATTCCAGGGGACGTCCCATTGGATAAGCATTAGATCAGTTTAACCAGTTGGTAAGCGATAAAACTGTTTCACTCGATGTAATTTGGTTTATTACTTTAGGCAAGAAATACTGACCCCCCCCCCTTCACCATTATCTACCAAAACATTTCTAGCGGCGTGGGAGCGTCGAATCTGAAGATTTTAAAATCCATGTTCTACGATACCCAACATGCGAATTCGAGTTCACCCCCCCCCCCTCCCCACCACCGCCAATGGTGCCAGTCTGGCACCAAAGCGGAAATACGTCGTAACATAAACTTTCATCTATTAGTTTTAGTAGGCGGTCCATCGAGGTTCACATCCGTATTCAAAGTGAAACACAAAAAAAAAAAAAAAAAAAAAAAACACGAAATATGCGGTTTATGGTCTCCTGGCACCACGGTGGCACCACTAATAGTTCTATGGTGGTACAGAGAATAATTCATGAAAATCCGGAGGTATAATGAGAATTTTTCCTCAATTTCAAAGGTTGGGTACAATTAGTAAGCAGTAAAGGAACCGAAATATTGAAAAATCGGATATTTTGTGAATATTATCCCCCCACTTGCCCCCTCCCCTTGCGAATTTTAGTACTCGGGTGAAATTATGTACAAGTCGGAAGTTATTTTAGTCAAACAAAAAAGAAACACACAAATCGGTTGGAAATTGAGGCCTGGACAGAGTTTACAAGATTACGCCCGCAAACGCACGTTTTTTAAGCATTAACCCCCTCTTTCCCCCCCTTAAAAGGCAAAATTCCGGCGCCGTAGTGCACAACTAGATAGTTTTTCGCGTTGATGAAAAAAAAACCTCAAAAATCGGTTGAGAACTAAAGCCTGGGCAGACGACACAAGATTATGCCCAAAAACGCACATTTTTTGAGCATTAACCCCCCTTTCCTACCCTTAAAAGGCAAAATTCGAAATTCCGGCGACGTAGTGCACAACTAGATAGTTTTCCGCGTCGAACAAAAAAAGAACCAGGAAAATCGGTTGAGTACTAAGGCCTGTGCAGACGACACAAGATTTTGTCACACACACACACACATACACACACACATACACACACACACAGACATACACCTGTGGTTTTTTTCGCGGATTTGGATTCAGAATGGTCTAAAACGGATTACTGTGTGGTTATTTTTTTTTTTCTGTTGAGTGTTGTCCAACTTCACCCCAGATCGATCGCATAAGGATGCCCAAGTCTTACTGTGGGACGTCCTAAAAACTATCAATAACATAATTCACATTCAACTACGGTGTAGTTCACTCAAGCACCATGTTACGATTTAGATACATAAGAAAAACGTTTAGTAATTATTCTCGATGGTTTTTTGTAAACTTTTCTTTCAATACTTTCCTTCTGCAATTCCTATAAATGGATTCTTTTCTCCTTATATCACTACTCAGAGGGTACCTACTAGCATCGGGAGAAAATGAAATGTTTTCACAAACACGTTTGAAATCGAATGATAATTTTGGTGGCGAACACTTTTTCCGATATTGCAAAGTTTCAGTATGAACAGAGAACAGAGCTGCTCTAGTTCCATTTATTAATGACAAATGGTAGTTGTTTAATATTCATGGAAGCTGCATGAATCAACTGGTCAAGTCGCAGATGGCTACCGTTGAGTTCAATTCTAGCCAGCGGGGTACTGAAATCTCGTGAGGCATTTTTGGTAACCAATAATGATCTGGGATAGTAATAAAACTGTATTCATAACCTAATACAACCATCATTGCAGCTATGTTATTTGAGCTCTAAAAACTTACTAAGCCGAGAAAAATAAGCGTTCGTACGTAGATAGAATTTTCTCTGACGTATGTAACTGACGGAAAAACTCCCAAATTCTCTCTTGAGGCATATCCAATGTAAAAAGCTGTGTACCGCATTTTGCGATTCCTCTCCCTCTCCCCGTGCTGCCGCACAGAGACTCCCACAAAGAGGTTTCCAACATACAGCTCGTTTCCAAGCTATGAAAAGGCCGGCTTACGCTTGTTTGGAGATGTATGCATAAAAAGACGTTTTACCCTTCCGCGTGTGAGCACTTGGGCTAAATAATGTTAATGGTGTAACCCCTTTGGTGGGAGCCTTCTGTACATCAAAAGCGATCTTCTTTTTTGCTCTCCGCGAAAAAAGCATCGTGGTCCCAGTGCCTTCCGAGGCCCACGCTGATACGAACTGATGATTAAAAGACATCACGAGCGGCTCAAACGGCTGTTTGCTATATCAAAGTATTGAAAATCCTCTTATTACCAGATTTTAATGAGCCCTGATTTTCATTCGTAAAACGCGTGGTACCAGGAATCGACAAGAGATAATTTGATTTACGTTTCAGTTTATTATTTCCGATTACAACTTTTGGAATCGAGCGAGCTAAAAAATTCAAATCTTCAAATTTTGTTGTAATTATGTTCCAATGGACGTCGAACTAAAACTCACAAAAAATGTTGCAAATTATCACACAAAGGTTTATTATTTTTCTATATAGATCACCCATCTGCAAAGATCACGGCTTTGCCATTGTTACCACCAACCAACATGAAGATAAACATCGATCGCATTTTGGACAGATAAAATTTGAACGGATATTAGGCCTCTTCTGGGATTCACACCCGTGTTTCTGATTTATCGTAAGTCCAACCCTTTGTAGGAAGCGAACGGTTTGTCCTACAGAGCTCCGCGTGGTCTCAAAAAAATCTAAAAATTCGATACTACCTTAAACTTATGGAAAAACAATACCTTCATATCGAAATTTTTGAGTTAGGGCTTTTCATTTCAAAATTTATTTTTGAACCCTTAGAAGTGACCTACATCAACCAACAGCATCGAGGCACAACTAGACCCCAAAAGGAGCCTACATACATCGGTCAATGCTAAGAGGCAAAAGTGCCGCGTACGGCGGACGGACGGCCAAATTTTTATTCGATTTTTGGATTCTACGTACCTTGAAACGTAAACCAACAAATTGTTTTGGAGAGGGGGGGGTTAACAAAATTTTCTTGGTCGATTCCAAAGGTTCAGTATTGAAAATAATAAACCAAAATCAGTGCATCCGCTGACACATTGGCCTCAATTATGGCCACTAATATTAATGGAATAATAATTTATGGTTTACAAACTCCAATTGGTCCCCGAAACTTGGTTACTTGCAGAACATTTCAAGGGGAGAATAATTGAGGATGGAATTTTTTAAATGGCTCAACACAAAAACTTTCAAAACATTCGTAAGATTTATTTTCAACTAAAAAAATACCTATTCAACATTTAGAATCGATTAAAAACCACATTGAACGACCAACTGGGTGAAGATAACCAGAAACATGATCTACAATTCAGCGAATTTGTCTGCCGTGGTTAGCTACAAGTTTTAGCGGTTCGCAACACCTATAAAAGGTTCTACGGTTCTAAGGTTCGAAAGGTTCCAGTAGTTCAAGTAGATTCTCTGCACTTTCTTACTTCCGTTTCAGATGTTGGCCTATTTAAGTAGTTTAAGAAAGTGTTGAGCAATGAAAAATGTGTAACTTTCGAGTGGTCCAATGTAGAATATAGTTAACCGTTGTGTAGTAATTTGCCAAGTTTTTACTATTACGTTGGACTATCTTGCAATTTACAATACCTGGATAGCCAGTACTTTCATGTTTTTTCGTCCTTAACTGCTCTTTTGTACACATTTGCCCCAACAGCAAAACAATTGAATTGTATAAGATTTCCATGCGGCGTACACATTTGCCCCAACTTGTGCGGTAAATGTGTACTTCGGAGGTGGTTTAAAAAAAAAACAATACAACCATGAAAAAAATAGTTTTTTAAAATTCTTTGAGTGATTTGTAATCTAGAGAAACGCCGCTTAAAGATGAAATAGGAATAATAAAATTCTGAACAACCCCCTCCCCCTCAGAGGCTGAAGAAGTTGAATTGCGTCAAAACAGGTACGCAATTACCCCACTCCACCTTTTAAGAAAGTGTTGAGCAATGAAAAAGTGTAACTTTTGAGTGGTCCAATGTAGGATATAGTTAACCGTTGTGTAGTAATTTGCCAAGTTTTTACTATTACGTTGGACTATCTTGCAATTTACAATACCTGGATAGCCAGTACTTTCATGTTTATTTTTTCTTTTATAATAACAATGATGATAATAATGGCTTAATAGAAGATATTAAATTGATTGACATGTAAAGTTAGGGTCTTCCAGCCTATAATACCCGGTTGAATGGTAATTTTTAACTGTGTGAAGTCTTAACCACTTTTCTGTGTCACTCTAAAAGAAAGTAGAGTCTGTTCTAAGATCTTTCTCCAAAGGATTCATCCTTTAGAATCATGAGCGATCCGGTTTGAATTTACTTGATTCACCCTTAGTATTCAGATTTGAAATCGAATGGCACATTACGAGTTCGCACAGACTGTTTATTCACGTTTTCTCGTCAAAATTCCTCTGAAGAAGCCTTCAGATCAGCAGTGAGTTCTTGAGAGACGTTAAACGGAGATGCATGGAAACCATTTCATGCCTAATGGTATCTTGACGGAAACGTCCGTGAGGTGGGAAGTTTTCCTTCTCGAAAAACTTTGGCTCTCTCAACGTCACGTCAAGATGAAGTAAAACTCGTGGTTCTAAGTTGGAGATGAGTTGTGGAACCAAGAGTAATACATCAGGATTGCATTATTCTTGTTTCGGGCCTCAAATATGAATTTAGAATGTTGACGAATAATAACAATGTGAAATGTGTTGGTCGAATAAATTCTTGAGTTGTTCATACAGAAGTGAAAAGGTACTTATGTCAGATGATCAATATAGCTTTCAACTATCATCAAATCGTTAACAGCCAACCCTTCACAAGTGGGTTCTAGGCTCTAAACCTTCTTCCGGTGGAGCTGCGTGAGTTGCCTGACGGTGTTCAAAAAATAATAATAATAATAAAAACTGAAGGCGATATTGATTGTCGCCGAATTGTATACTGCGTCGTTTTTCTATAATTGATTTCGACAAATATTTATGATACGAACTGTGATTTGAAATTTTTTATTTAGTTTTAACTTGAATATTTATTAACCTTAGGTCCTTAATACTACGATGTTATCGCCTTGCAGGCTTTTTACCGAATAAATATATTTCTATAAAGTAGCATTGGCTGATTATAATGTACTCACGCCCTGGTGTAAGAAGTAGCTGCTGAAACCATACACCACTTTCGCTCACACAACTTCTTCCAGTGTTTTATATAACAAACCGGAAAGCTTCATGAATCCGTAGAATACGTTCCTCAAATGAAAACTGAAAACGAAGAGGAAAACCCGTAAAACTCAAGATACAGAAACTATTTTCACACGCACATGTTAACGACGAAAACTCTTCCAAGCCTTCGGGAAAGGTTGGGAAAAATAAAGTGGTGTCCATAATTTATTGAAGATCCGTCCAGGTGATTGGACAAGTTTGCAAAGTGGAAAGCGTAAACTGGCTTGAAGGGTGCTGAAGGGATGAGAAGCAGGGGGGGACCGGCACGAAAGAGGAAAAGTGTGTGCGGGTGGGAACGAGAGCACATTTCTGCTCACCCTGTAGCCCAAGCAGGCCATCACATAAGCAACCCTGAGTAAAAAGTTGGGTCCGCCGATACATACACCCCGGTCCACGCGTTTGCCAATACTCCTCTCTCCGAACCAACTTCAATCCTTAAAATTCCATCCACGTTCGCCGATAAAGTTCCCACTTGGAAGAGGGGGTCTACGGATCCCAAACTTATATCCGGGGTTGGAAAAGGCCCGAAGCGGTTTGGCCTTTCCCAACTGCCTTTTAAGCCTATTTATTGGGAGAGGGCATCAGACCTGATCCCATCAACTCTAGTGATAAAACGCCTCTTCAAACAACTGCTTTTTCAATAACTTATTCAATTTTATTCAGAGAAAAAAAAACTTTCCTTCTCGCGCCTCCTATTCGGCTTTCTCGGCGGCGAAAAATATTGGAATGGGTTCTTTTCGAAACCTGCCGCATAAATATGGCAGATTTGCAACTTGTATAAGAGGGAAGCCTGCCTGCGATGGAAACTTTGCTCTCAATCTGAATCAGGTTCGAGACCTAGATGGAAAGGAGATTATTTGTGAATCGATGTATTCATATGGCACCTCGTGAGGCTCAAGAAAGTTACCAAAGTCGTTTATTCCACCTTATAGGGTTTCACTCTGTAGAACGACGGGAATGTTTCGGAAAAGAATTCGCGGTTTTTTTACCCAAGAGCGTATATTGAATCCACAAAACTTCGATGTTAAATTTAGATTTCATAAGTATGGTGTTATGAATTTGTGGTGTGAACGTCGAGAGACTCTACTCTTTCGGATTGAACTAGTGTGAAAGTAAGAATACAGCATTTGATATTGGGCAAGTAACTTTAAATCTGACTGAATTTACTAAAAACTGACTTTGATAAAATATGAATTTATTGGATATAAAGAGTGTGGAAAATGTACTTACTCGAAGGATAGATACTTCGTGAAGTACTGAGGAACGATCTCCGGTCTACCCGTGAATTTGATAGTAGTAAGTTGGTGATCGGTCCATCAAAACTGAAGCACCTGACAGACGAGATTTCCAATCTGTTATTTAGATTCATTCAGAGTTAAGAATAGTTTGATGAAGAGGTTTTGGTGAGAATGAGTGGCTCGAGTGTTTTTCAGTTACGGATGGATAGAGTTCTTGTCTCCTTATCTTATATCGAACATACCCTTGGCAGTTTTCTGGTTCCTTAGTATTTGTTGGGGGTGAGAGTAGGAATTGTAATATCATTACTTGATCTGAAATTTCAACCTGGAAATCATCCAGCAATTTCCTAAACTTGAACGTTTTTAGACGATAAGGTCTCAGAGAGAAGAGTTCACTGGAGACGGCAGGAACATTGTCAGGTTAGGCTAAACAACCGCAACGCTCTCGAGTCTTGAGGGTTTGGTCTGTCAGCCTGGTTAAGTTCCAGAGTAGTTCCTGGTACTGTTCTGAAAATATTTTTGTAGCTTCTTTCCTGTTTTGGGGGGTTTGAAGTACGGCTCAATTTTATCTATTAAAACTACAACATCACTAAACTTTATATGGGTTACATTTGTAGGTCTATAATGGTTCTCTCCTTTTCAGTTTTGTGGGATGGCTTTGTAAGGATGTTGAAAATGCATGCATGGTCTGGTTATGACGGGTTCATGATTTGTTGGTTGTAGTCTTTCTTTCAAAGACATCCGATGGGTCCCGGTTCCAGCGTTGATCAGTTCAGCCATTTGTACATTAAGTGCTACAGATGGATGGATGGTGTGGGTTGCTACAGATGGATTCACATAGTGTGGCTGTAGGGGACCACAACTATAATTTGCATATCATACCATCGATGTTCCTATTTTTTACGACTCGGTCGTGATGTAATGGCTCCGTTGCATGAGTCGGAATTTCATAATTTGACGTCAGATTCAAATTTAGCTAACTTGAAACCGTTCCTGTGCCAGTTTTCAGTTAGAAATCCCATCTTTTTTATGAGGAAATACCATTCTGAACTGTGTTGGCGGGAGAGCCCAAAACCAATGCTGACGTCACCTAGAAAAAGGATTCTCTTAATATAGCCCGTTGAGACACTGAAATCAAGGTCAGATTCAAGTCAGAAATATTGGAATGAAGATGCAAATACACAATTAAAAATTGACAATTAAGTGTCAAAATGACAAAAAGTGTTAAAAAAGAGTGTTAAAAAGAGTTAATTGACAAATAGTGACAATTAAAAAAATATATATATATTTTTTTCATCCTCTGCATATTTGAATTTTTCTTTTAATTTCATAGTAATGAAGTATAATTATTGTTGTTTTCCTGTTGCTCTCCCTAGTTTTGTTGCGTTCACCACCCCAACATGAAGTAACCCCTACCCTGCAGTTTCCAAGCTGTGCTTGACTTTCCAATTTTTAGGAAGCGATTCTTGGAGTTTCATTTGCAGATATTTATGTAATTCATTAAAAATGGAGTAGATATAAACTATTTTTAAAAAATCATCCAACTACCCCATTCCATCGGGCAATTGAATTAAATAATTGCTGGATTCTTGCACTGGAATCCTCCCCCATTTCTCTCGAACTGAAATGGAATGGTAATATTTGAAGATGGTAGAAGAAGTTGGTATGTTGGTTTGCGCGTCGGTTGATAGAATTTCTCTCTTTTCTTCATTTCCATCCAAGGCATAGCTATGAGACTTTTTTTGTGACAAACTAGTTGTAAAATCGACTCGTGCAGTATGGCAGACCAGTTAGGCTTACACCCTTTATGGAAAATAAAACTTTGTGGAATGATTTGCAGCATTTTCTCGCCAACGATTATTTGTCACTTCTGTGCCAATTAGTATTTATATTACAGAAAAAAGAGAATAAATATTTTGAAAGGAAGTTCGATAAATGTATTTTGTTGGCCAAAACGTTCCAAAGTTTCCAAAGTTTCTCTTGTAATAGACATTGGATTCATCATCTATAAGTCGTGTTTTTTCCGTGTCACGGAATTATTTCAAAGGGAAGCAATTCTTAATAACTTGTTGTTATATATTAACAAGTTATTAAGAATTGCTTCCCTTTTAAATAATTCCGTGACACGAAAAAAAAACACGACTTATAGATGATAAATCCAATGTCTATTGCAAACAAACTAAAATTGTTCAGGAAAGTCTATCGCAAAATGCGAGTAGAAAATTTGATTTCGGAGGATTTTTTCCATCCCTAAAAAGTGAAAACAATGGTTCCGCTACTTTGGTAGACTCGGAAGCAGTACCTACGTTGGGTGACCTAAAAAGAACAATAAAAAATATTAAATATTTTTTTGTTTCCTAATTTTCAGCGATTTGGATTATTATTTTCAATGATGAACCATTGGAATCGACCAAGAGGAATAAAGTGTGTAACACCCCCCCCCCCCCCCATAAAAATTTGTTGGTTTGCGTTTCAAGGCAGGTAGAATCCGAAAATCGAATAAAAAATGTTCCGTCCGTCCGCCCTTACGCGGCACTTTTCTTAGCAACCATGGACCGATTTGGTTGAAATTTGGTACATGGGATCCATCAGTCTCTTCTATGGGGTGAAAATAACGGGTTGAAATTTTCAAAAGTGCCCTAATTCAAAAACTCTCGAAATAAAGGTATTGTTAATTTACCAATTTAGAATGGTATTGAATTTTTAGAATTATTAGAGACCGGTCTGTAGGACAAACTGTTCGCTCCCTACGAGTATTTATAAGCACAAAACGTTGGAATTGAGAATAAGCGTAGCTAAGTACACACGTGAAATTTACGATCTTCGTGAAATTTTCACACTTCAACTTTCAAAAAGCTTTTAGTTCACAAGTGGTTTTGTACACTATCTGAGAATAGCTGCTGAAAGGTGAAGAGGTGAAGCTAAAGCCTCTGAGAGGTCTAATTCCTCCTGTTACCACGGAGACATTGATGCTCATAAAACTTTGATGGCTTTCCTCCGGGAATGAGAAATGGTTCTCAGGAATCTCCTCAGTCAAAAGCGATTTCTGCTTGATAGCTGTTTAATTATTATCGAGCCAACCCTTTAGCCCTCTGTCGCCCCTGACGACAGAGTCCTGAGGTAATTAATAAATCTGCGGCTGGAAACTGATGGGGTGCACGCTGTACCGAAGGTTCCTGGGGTTCAATCTCGGCAAAATACGCCTCGGCTGAGTTGTTTATTAAGGTTGTACCTTCAACTCCTGTCCTCTGAGCCAAATCCTCCCACCTTTCCGTATATCCGTCCAGAGAAAATGACAAATGGTTGACTGACGTGGAGTATAGCTGCTTGATGGATAGAGCCCTCTCCTCCCTTCCCCCGGCTCTCTCCCATCATCACTTCTCATTGTTCCCACTATATCACCCCCTCTCACCCATCTCCGCATCCTACCCTATTTCCTCCCGTGGGACCCTTTCCGCGCGGTTTTCTCCTACATATATGTCCCCGTTGGAAGGATAAATATCGAATAAATCACAATCCTGGGTGGTCTATTAGCCTCTTTTTGGCGTTCCGGCGGCCCTACGCGTTCGTTCATTGGTCAGTAGATTTGATAAGCCACTTCCCACGCGGAGGTACCCACTTCTCGACAGTTGGGTCATTTATATTCCCTCCGCTGGACATTGTGCCCGCATATTTTTGGAGACACAGTACGAAGCTATTATCGAACACTAATTATATATAATGTACTAAATATTAATATATGAAATTATAAATGTGTATCATATTTTGCGTGGAAGCATGAATACTTTTATAGTGTAGTCACAGGATTGGAATTGTTGTATTTAAAAATAGTTTTTTCATCTATGCCATCTTAATTTTGATGTATTTAGAGCTGAGTTACTTAATTTGTAGGTCTTTTATAGCTGACGACCAACGGTCGTTAGCTGGTTTAATGAACCAGTTCCCGTGAGATTACCGAGGCTAGACGCGGGAGATCATCTGGATTGGTGACCGCTCGTGGGGATATCGCAGGTCATGAGCGAAATCATCCGAACCAATTCTCTTCTTGCCTTAGGATGACAGCTGATGACGCCATCAGTAGTACGAAAACTCAACCTGTTGGTTGTTTACTTAACTTTACTTACTTTTCAACCTAATATGACGAAATATGACAATTGGGACAAATCCTCCAATTGAACAAAAAACATGAACACTCACGTACCTATACCTTTTAGTAACTACTCATTTATGGAGGGGAATAACTTCATTTTACCAATCTACTAATGCGTTCAGTAATTTTAAAATGAAATGAACATATATTTTGAGAATTGGAAAGGAAGTAGATTTCATTTTGAGATTTTCGACAGCAACTGGAGTTTTCCAATAGTGACATTGAGCGAGAATTTGAATTTCTTCACTATATTGCAGAAGATTTTAGGAGAGCATGGATTGTAAACAACATTCCTTTCGTGTGGAGTCGCGGTTGGTGTAAAAATTCTAGGTACTTATAATACTTATTATCATAATATAATATATTATGAAGTATTATAATACTTATATATTTATAATATATAATACATAATATAATACATTATACTTCATATTATGAAGTATAAAACAGACCTATAACAACAATAATATGAAGAAAAAAATTTGCTTTGCCTGGTGTGGCCCAGACCTACTTTCCTCAAACCTACAAGTTGATAATATTTATGTGAGATAGGTCTCTTTTTCTTTTATCCAAACGAATCAACTCTTCGTTATAATATAATGAGCGTGTTAATATAACGAGCTTGTTATATTATATAACGAGCTTATATAATATAAGCATATTATACAGTCTATTTATTGTTTTTTACTGTAATTATAAATATTAGAAAAATTACAAAAATGCAAATAATCTTAACCTAATAATTACGTACAAATGTCATATTACTGAGTTTTAAATCTCACCTGAATCTACAACGAAAGTTACTCCTCCCAAGGAACTCCAAACGAAATACACTTTATGCAGACAAAATAATTCAAATTACACGAAATGCAACTTTTAATAAAATTCACAAGGGAAGAGGTGGTTCTTAGAGGTGTCGCAGCTTTGACTGCCGGACCTCTCCCTACAGTTCATACTTTGTATTATAATCCAATCTAATTCTAATCTAATAATAATCTTTAACTAAGGTGAGGGTTCAATGAGTCTTACATTTATTTTAAATACTGGTATTATTCCACAAATGTTTGGTGATGGTGCTGGCTGTGTCCCACTTGTTCCTGTATACATCCAGGATTATGCTACTTGATGTTTATGCTCTTCATTATGTTCTTTCGAGAAAACAAGGATACAAGGAATACAAGGTGCCCCAGGTATTTCCCACTACTATTGTGAAAGTAGTAATAATTATACGTATTCGCATGTGCTCAGGCTTTTGTCGTTCCAAGAGCAATTAAAACTCTAGAGAAACCAGCAATAAAAATGAAAACTCTAGAGGAATCAGCAATAAAGATCGATCGATGAATTGGTATATTTTGCTTCATTCGTAGCTTACAAAATATGAAGCCAACCTCCAGAATTAGAAGATTCTGAAGAACTGAATAGTATACGTAGGTACTTACTAGTTACCACAGTAGTTTCAAAGGGATCTATATGTACAAATCGTTCTTGACCTACAACAGCTATTTTGAAGTAAAATAAAATTACAGGGGAACAACGAAAATTCAAGTAGGTACTATGACTCGTAAAAAATTGATTTTGCATTATGACACATTAAAATTTTTTTCATTATAAAATTCAGCGTCAATTGACCGAAACAACAGCTCATGTTTAAATTGTTGATGTTCATATTGGTTTATTATTTTCAATAATAAGCCTTTGGAATCGAGCAAGAAAAAAAAATTTTTTAACCCCCCCTCAAAATTTGATGTTTTACGTTTCAAGGTACGTAGAATACGAAAATCGAATAAAAAAATTTCCGTCCGTTCGCCGTACGCGGCACTTTTCTCAGCAACACTGGACCGATTTGGTTCAAATTTGGTATATGGGCTCCATTTGGGGTCTAGTTGTGCCGCGAAGCTTTTGGTTGATGTAGGTCACTTCTAAGGGGTGAAAAATAAGGGTTGAAATTTCCAAGAGTGCCCTAGCTCGAAAACTCTCGAAATAAAGGTATCGTTTTTTCACCAATTTTAAATAGTACTGAATTTTTAAAAATTTTTGAGACCACCCGGAGCTCTGTAGGACAAACCGTTCGGTCCCTACGAGTACTTGAAGGTTTTCCTTCGATAAAACAGAATCATGAGTGTGAATCGCAAAAGAGGTCTAATCTCCATTCAAATTTTATCGGACTAAAATGCGATCGCTGTTCATTTTAGTTTATTATTTTCAATAATAAGCCTTTGGAATCGAGCAAGAAAAAAAAAATTTTAACCCCCCCTCAAAATTTGATGTTTTACGTTTCAAGGTACGTAGAATACGAAAATCGAATAAAAAAATTTCCGTCCGTCCGCCGTACGCCGTACGCCGTACGCCGTACGCCGTACGCGGCACTTTTCTTAGTTACCACGGACCGATTTCGATGAAATTTGGTATATGGGCTCCATTTGGGGTCTAGTTGTGCGCCGAAGCTTTTGGTTGATGTAGGTCACTTCTAAGGGGTGAAAATTAAGGGTTGAAATTTTCAAGAGTGCCCTAGCTCGAAAACTCTCGAAA
The DNA here is from genome assembly GCA_009739505.2 of Apolygus lucorum. Taxonomy (NCBI): domain Eukaryota; kingdom Metazoa; phylum Arthropoda; class Insecta; order Hemiptera; family Miridae; genus Apolygus; species Apolygus lucorum. The sequence goes on along the minus strand of CM019183.2, from coordinate 43,133,825 downwards.
TAAAGGTATCGTTTTTTCACTAATTTTAAATAGTACTGAATTTTTAAAAATTTTTGAGACCACCCGGAGCTCTGTAGGGCAAACCGTTCGGTCCCTACGAGTACTTGAAGCTTTTCCTTCGATAAAACAGAATCATGAGTGTGAATCGCAAAAGAGGTCTAATCTCCGTTGAAATTTTTTCTGATTAAAATGCGATCGCTGTTCATTTCTTCGATTTGTATACAGTTTTGCCTTCTGCGTAACCAACCAGTAATCAAATTTCCATAATCAAAAGTCAATGGAGAATACTGAAGGCGCCTGAGTGGTCACTGATCAGCTGAGTGAGCTCCAAGGCCATTTCCTCTCCTGTTCAACGCAGGAACCTGAAATTTGAGAGGGCGGGTCAATTGACAATGCTGAAGGAGCCTGAGTGGTCACTGATCAGCTGAGTGAGCTCCAAGGCCATTTCCTCTCCTGTTGAACGCAGGAACCTGAAATTTGAGAGGGCGGGTCAATGGAGAATGCTGAAGGTGCCTGAGTGGTCACTGATCAGCTGAGTGAGCTCCAAGGCCATTTCCTCTCCTGTTGAACGCAGGAAGCTGAAATTTTAGAGGGCGGGTCAATGTAGAATGCTGATGGCGCCTGAGTGGTCACTGATCAGCTGAGTGAGCTCCAATGCCATTTCCTCTCCTGTTGAACGCAGGAACCTGAAATTTGAGAGGGCGGGTCAATTGAGAATGCTGAAGGTGCCTGAGTGGTCACTGATCAGCTGAGTGAGCTCCAAGGCCATTTTCTCTCCTGTTGAACGCAGGAACCTGAAATTTGAGAGGCAGGGTCAATGGAGATTGCTGAAGGCGCCTGAGTGGTCACTGATCAGCTGAGTGAGCTCCAAGGCCATTTCCTCTCCTGTTGGACGCAGGAACCTGAAATTTGAGAGGGCGGGTCAATGGAGAATGCTGAAGGCGCCTGGGTGGTCACTGATCAGTTGAGTGAGCTCCAAGGCCATTTCCTCTCCTGTTGAACGCAGGAAGCTGAAATTTTAGAGGCAGGGTCAAAGGAGAATGCTGAAGGCGCCTGAGTGGTAACTGATCAGCTGAGTGAGCTCCAAGGCCATTTCCTCTCCTGTTGAACGCAGGAACCTGAAATTTGAGAGGGCGGGTCAATGGAGAATGCTGAAGGCGCATGAGTGGTCACTGATCAGCTGAGCGAGCTCCAAGGTCATTTTCTCTTCTGTTGAACGCAGGAAGCTGAAATTTGAGAGGGCGGGTCAATGGAGAATACAGATGGTGGTAGGTGCTATTGATGGAGAACCAGTGATCTATACAGAAAATAATAAACCTTTGAGCAATGATTTGCAGCGTTTCTTCGATTTGTATACAGTTTTGCCTTCTGCGCAACCAGTTATCAAATTTTAACATGTTTGATGTTTTAGGGCTGGGGGTCATTCTGTGAATTCCGACACGCAAATCTGCAACGTTTTTTTTTCTTAGTTACCACGGACCGATTTCTTAGTTACCACGTTATATCGGCTCCATTTGGGGTCTAGTTGTACCAAGATGGTCACTGATCAGCTGAGTGAGCTCCAAGGCCATTTTCTCTCCTGTTGAACGCAGGAAGCTGAAATTTGAGAAGCAGGGTCAATGGAGAATGCTGAAGGCGCCTGAGTGGTCACTGATCAGCTGAGTGATCGGCAATCTAATTTCTCCCTTGCGAGGGAAAAACATTAAACATGATTTAATGTTTTTCCCTCGCAAGGGAGAAATTGAACAGTTCATTTATATTCATATGAAGCTTTCTATTTTTCCAATCGAGTGTGAAGCGTTTAGTTCTTTCTAATAAACTTGATTGTGAAGGTGTGAAGCCAGTATGGTGTGGTAGGTAGTACCTAGCTGGTAGGTAAAAAAAAGTTGGTAGGTAAAAAAAATGTTGGTGGGTAAAAAACGCTGCAAATCATTGCTCAAAGGCTTCTTCACTCCTCAGATCACTGATCAGCTGAGTGAGCTCCAAAGCCATTTTCAATCCTATTGAATGGAAGTGCTCTTCCAGGCGTCTCCAGCATTCGAGGAGATCTTTTTCACTCCTCAGATCACTGATCAGCTGAGTGAGCTCCGAAGCCATTTTCAATCCCATTGAATGGAATTGCTCTTCCAGGCGTCTCCAGCATTCGAGGAGATCTTCTTCACTCCTCAGATCACTGATCAGCTGAGTGAGCTCCAAAGCCAATTTTACTCCTATTGAATGGAAATGCTCTTCCAAGCGTCTCCAGCATTCGAGGAGATCTTCTTCACTCCGCAGATCACTGATCAGCTGAGTGAGCTCCAAAGCCATTTTCAATCCTATTGAATGGAAGTGCTCTTCAAGGCGTCTCCAGCATTCGAGGAGATCTTCTTCACTCCTCAGATCACTGATCAGCTGAGTGAGCTCCAAAGCCAATTTTACTCCTATTGAATGGAAATGCTCTTCCAAGCGTCTCCAGCATTCGAGGAGATCTTCTTCACTCCGCAGATCACTGATCAGCTGAGTGAGCTCCAAAGCCATTTTCAATCCTATTGAATGGAAGTGCTCTTCCAGGCGTCTCCAGCATTCGAGGAGATCTTCTTCACTCCTCAGATCACTGATCAGCTGAGTGGGCTCCGAAGCCATTTTCAATATCCTATTGAACGCAGGAAGCTGAAATTTGAGAGGGAAGGTCAAGGAAGAATACAGATGGTGGTAGGTGCTATTGATGGAGAACCAGTGATCTATACAGAAGGGTGATCTATACAGAAAATAATAAACCTTTGAGCAATGATTTGCAGTGTTTTATTCAATCATTTCCAATTTCATACGGTCTAATACATAATTATGTTGGACAAAGTATCCAATTGTGAGTATCCAAAAGTACTTCTCCGCATAACATTCGGAAGTTCACGTCAGTTGAAGTCAAACGAGTGATATTATGAAGAGCGAGAAGATGATTTCAGGTTGGCCATTATGTCTCTTGACTGGAAATGGTGAACGAGATCCGAACAACAATAAACTGAACAACACGGACCCCACTAGTTCGATATTGACCCGAATTATAAGTATCATTATCCCTCCTATGCATATCGCCGACGTCAAGTGAGTGTGATGATTGTTTTTGTGGTTTGAGGGTTAATCAAGATGACTCAATAGTGTACTTTGTTCGTATCCGAGTCGTGAAATGCCTCTGTAAATCAGTTTTATTTGGCTGGTAGAGACCCACTATTTACAGCAACTGAGGTTTCTACCATTTCCCAGAAGCAAAGGCCGTCCTCATAGGTGTAATTCCACAAGAGACTTAAAAGGGCCTCAGTCGCGGATTGAGTTTGCTACTCGCTCACCTTGTCCCTTCAATCATTCTCGCGCACCCCTCGGGGAGCGCTACTAACATATTATGCACGCTCGTGCAGTAATCATTCGTCAAACCAACCTGTATAATTATGACCAACACCCGGTCTCATACCCTTGCATGTCACCAGGGCTATTAACCGACACGTGTTAAATCACGATCACTGCCACTCCTGTATATCACTTACGTAAACAATTTATTACGTGCCGTTTGAGAGGTAATTTCCAATCACGTCAACTCAAAGGATTGCTATAAATAGTCACCGTATCCAAGATAGGACAGAACGTTATTAAAGCAAAGAGCCTCTAAGTCAAGGATTCAATTGGTCCACGTATTTCAATCATCATCGAACATCGAACCTTCCAAATCGATTATTGGTTGAAACTGAACTTTATCCAATGGAACATCCTCTGGAATGCATGTCTTACTGTTGAGATATATTGTCTTCTACAATGTATCTATTCAACATCAACCATATTGAATGTTTATTAGTTACTGCAAATGAAATGTTTCTCATTAAAGTTTGTGATTCCGATGTGAATTGTTGTAACAAGATTATGAGACTTAGAACTTGAAAAAAAAAAAAAAAAAAAAATGACTTCTAGTATGCTGAAAATTGAGCCGCTAGGGCGGGATAATTATGACACCTGGAAGATGCAAGTTGAAGCATTATTAACAAAAAACGAATATTTGGGTTATGTCACCGGCCTCATTGTGAAGCCAACAGATGAAGAGCTAGCCAGACAATGGGAACTTGCTGACGGCAAAGCAAAAGCTGACATAATACTCACAATAAGTTCGGGTGAGTTGAAACAGGTAAAGGGGTGCAAATCTTCCAAGGATGTTTGGGACAAACTAAGCTCAATTTATGAGTCGAAAGGGCCAGCAAGAAAAGCATCTTTGCTGAAGAATTTAGTTTTAAAAAGATTGAAAGCAGGTGAAAGCCTGAGAGATCATTTGGATGCATTTTTTGACATTGTTGACAAACTTGAAAATATGGACATACAAATAAACGAAGACCTGCTCACAATCATGCTTCTGTATTCTTTGCCGCGTGATTTTGACAATTTTCGAATTGCAATTGAGTCTAGAGACACCTTACCATCACCTCACGCACTGAAAATAAAAATTGTAGAAGAAAGTGAAGCGCGAAAAGAAAATGATGTCGAAGTAGACGAGCAGAATGCATTCTTAGGGAAGAGTCAGACGCGACAGAGATTTCGCGAAAGTGTTCCAGAATTGTCAGATATACGTAAACCTCAATTTGTCTCAAATAGGCAATGTTTCAGTTGCAACAAGCCCGGGCACATAGCTAGATTTTGTCCAGAGAGAAGACAACCCCCAAGGCGCCGAGAAGAATCTTCAGTTGCTTGTGAAAATATTGAGGACGTCGGGTTATTGGTCTATGAATCCAACAAATATCATTCAACGGATATTCGTTGGTGTCTTGACAGTGGGTGTACATCACACATGACCAACGATTTGAATATTCTTGCTGATCGAAGACCAGATTGTGGGAGAAGAATAAGTCTAGCGAACGACACACATGCAGCGTCTAAGGAAATTGGTACTGCTATTGTACCAATCAACGATGGACGTAATAAACTCACGTTATCAGAAACTCTATTTGTGCCATAGTTGAGAACCAATTTAATGTCGGTTGGAAAAATAACTGACAAGGGTTACAAAGTAATATTTGACAGAAATTCAGCCACTGTTCAAAATGAGCAAGGAATCACGAAGTTAACTGCTGATCGCATCAATGGATTGTACTATCTCCGCCAACACCAACAAGAAGAATGTGCAAGAAAGGCTTTTGAAAAATTCTCTCTTCTGGCATGGCATAGGAAGTTTGGGCATTTGAATTTTAATGACTTGAGAAGGCTTATCAGACAACGTTTGGCTACTGGTATACGAGCAAATCCTAATGAATCCGTTCTTCAATGTGAGACTTGCATTCGAGCAAAATTGACACGCAGGCCATATCCCAACAATCGGAATACAACTAAATCATCGGAACTACTGGAACTGGTACATACTGACTTATGCGGCCCGATGAGAGTTGAGTCATTTGGTAAGTCACGATATTTTATAACGTTCATAGACGATTTTTCTAGATGGACAGAAGTTAGATTTTTGAAAAGTAAGGATGAGGCTCTTAACGCATTTAAAAATTATAAAAATATGGTTGAGAATATGACGGGTAGAAAAATTAAGTTTTTGCAAAGTGATAATGGTAGAGAGTATTGTAACCATGAATTTAACTCGTTTCTAGAAAATTGTGGAATACAAAGAAGATTCTCTTGCCCTAGAACTCCACAGCAGAATGGAGTAGCTGAAAGGCAGAACCGTACTCTGAACGATATGGCGAGAAGTTTCCTCCTAGAATCAGACCTTTCACAGATGTTTTGGGCAGAAGCCATATCAACAGCTGCACACATCCGCAACAGGTGTCCATCAGATTATTTGAATGGTGAGCTCCCATATACTCATTGGACTGGAAAGGTACCAGTAGTAGCATATTTCCAAGAGTTTGGAAGTAAAGTTTACGTATTAGACAAAGATCCAAGCAGAGGGAAGTACGACCCAAGGGGTAAATTTGGAGTTTTCGTTGGTTACCCTAATGGATCAAGAGGGTACAGAATTTATTTACCAGAAGAAAAGAAATTTGTCACATCAAGTGATGTAAAGTTTATTGGTAAAACAGAACAAACCGCAAAGTTAACGTCTGCATTGAAAAGAAAAGAATACATGAAAGATGAAATGCCAATTTCAGAGTATTACGTTGATGTATCAAACGTTGAAACTCCTATCATGGCCCAAAGCCCATTACAGCTTGAAGTAGAACAGCGAAATCAGCAATTTTTAACTGAAGAAGAAGTAGAACCTGGAGAGGATTGGCATACCCCGGACAATTCAGGGGATGAAATAGAAAGTCGTTTGAGACGTTCTACTCGAACTACCAAGGGTATTCCTCCTGAAAGATTTAGGGCATTAATTGCAAACGATGATAAAAATAAAGTATTTGAACCACGTACTTGGAAAAGTCTTGAAAGCATGTTTGGCCCGGAAAAGGAAAAATGGATTTTGGCAGCACGAGAAGAGATGGAATCGTTAATACAAAATAAAACTTGGACTTTAGTAAAACTGCCCCCAGGAAGAAAAGCTGTGGGATCGAAATGGGTTTTCAAGGTCAAATATAGAAGTAATGGGGAGGTGGAGAGGTATAAAGCACGTTTGGTTGCAAAAGGGTTTTTACAGAAATATGGTGAAGATTACGATGAAGTTTTTGCTCCAACGATAAACCCTGTAACTGTGAGGATACTTCTCACTTTAGCAGCTTCTAAGAAATTATGTGTGAAACATTTTGACGTCAAAACAGCATTTTTGAATGGAGATTTGAAAGAGGATTTATATATGAAGGTTTTGTGGATCAAAATAATAGAGATTTAGTATGCAAACTACAGAAAAGCCTATACGGACTAAAACAGGCAGCACGAGCTTGGAATGAAAAAATCAACCATGTACTAATTGAGAATGGGTTTCAAAGGAGCAGTGCAGATTCTTGTTTATATGTCAAGTTAGAAAACGGATTTCACACATACATCGTCATACACGTTGATGATATACTGTGTGCAGGGAGTGAAGAGGCTGTTCAAGATGCTTTTAGAGCTCTATCATCGTCATTCGAATTGAAAGATTTGGGGAATGTATCAAATTATTTGGGGGTTGAAATTGAACAACGCGATTCTCACTACTTTTTACATCAAGGGAGGAAAATTGAAGACATCGTTTCGGAATTAGGCCTGCAAGATGCGAAGCCAGTAAAAACTCCTATGGATACTGGGTTTATGACATCCTCTGCCACTTCCACAGCTTTGCCAGACAACAGAAAATATCGTCAAGCGATTGGGTCCCTCCTGTATTTGGCAGTAACTTCACGGCCTGACATTTCATCAGCCGTTGGAATTTTGTCTCGCAGAGTCGAAAAACCAACTCAAAGTGATTGGAATGCAGTTAAGAGGGTTGTGTCATACCTAAAATGGACCATGAACTTCAAGTTGAGGTTGAGTCCTCAGTGTGAAATAAAATTGAACTGCTATGTGGATGCTGATTGGGCGGGGGAACGGGAAGATCGAAAGTCAATCAGCGGATGTTTATTTAGAGTAGGATCTAACTGTGTGGGTTGGATATGCAAGAAACAAACCTCGGTTGCTCTGTCGTCTACTGAAGCAGAACTTGTCGCTGCATCAACAGGAGTGCAAGAAGCAGTTTGGATTCGGATGCTCTTGAAAGACATGGGACATTGTCAAGTAAATTCCACGCCAATTTTAGAAGACAACCAAAGTTGTATGAAGTATATCGAAAACGATAAGGCCAGCGCAAGAATTAAACATTTGGATGTGCGAAAGCATTATATGAAGGATCTCATCAATGGAAGAGAGATAACTTTGGAATATTGTCCAACTGACGAAAACCTTGCTGACCTTCTAACGAAACCAATTGCAGGGCGAAAGTTTCAAACGTTCCGTTCATGTTTCGGACTCTCTGATGGTTGAAGTTGAGGGGAGGTGTTGAGATATATTGTCTTCTACAATGTATCTATTCAACATCAACCATATTGAATGTTTATTAGTTACTGCAAATGAAATGTTTCTCATTAAAGTTTGTGATTCCGATGTGAATTGTTGTAACACTTACTAACCAATATATTTAGGTAGACAAAAATGAAATGTAGAGTTAGCAGTTGGTCTAATTAGAAAAAAAGTACGTCGAGGATAACAAACTAAAGAAACTACAGACACACCGTTGTCTTTTTACACCTCTTCTAAGTGGATGATGGAAGCCAGAGGTAAAAGTGAGGAGGTGATGAGAAGCTAACGACGGCAGAGCACTCGAGTTGGCGAGGTGCCCTTCAAAGTGGTGGAATGACGCTGTTGAAAGTGCCTAGGAAGTAGACATCCCCTCTGGTCTTGCGTCGCCACCCGCTCTACCGCTGTTTCCGTTCACTTTTCGCCGGCAGTGATGAGGCGTTGTTTTTCCCCTTCAGGCGGTTAGCTCTCATTTGCATAAGAGGTAGAGAGGACGATAGTGGGGAAGCAAGCTACCTTGTATCTCTCCCCAACCTCTTTTTCTGCAAGGCCATTGTGAAAGCACTTGTGCCCTAATTAGGTGATGCTCCCAACCCAGTTCTTTGCCTTTCTCAGCTCACGTCAATTTGTGCCCCTCAGCTCAGGCTTTGTACAATCGGCTTTTACTACAGAGGACATCATACCATTCACAAAATTTGATGAAGGTGACAAAAAACCCAATAAATCAAAAATCAGGAATTACAGAGAATCTACCATGATGTATTACTTTACACTTCCTGATTGTCAACTATGAAGAATCTTCATATCCATGCAGCAAATCAGAGTCTTCTAGATTCAAATTTTGTACTTGCATTTCGCGCTCTGAAACCTTAAGTACAATTATAAAAAATAGAAATTTTCGTTTTTTGTATGGAAAATTCCAGATAAATTAAAAACTAAATACCACCATGTGATTATTCGTGGTAAAATTATGAAAAAAAAAAGCTGCAAATTATTTCACAAAGGTTTATTATTTTCCTGTACAGATCACTCATCTGCAAAAATATCACAGCTTTGCCATTGTCACTTTTTATTTATGAATTGTTTTTACTTACCAACCAGAGGTAACTACTACCTACCACACCATACTGCCTTCACACCTTCACAATCAAGTTTATTAGAAAGAACTAAACGCTTCACACTCGATTCGAAGAAATATCTAGCTTCTTGTGGAAATTTGATTACTGGTTTTTCAGAAAGCAAAAGTGAACACAAATCGAAGAAATGAACATCAATCGCATTTTAGTCTGATGAAATTTGAACGGAGATTAGACCTCTTTTGTTATTCACACTCGTGATTCTGTTTTATCGAAGGAAAACCCTTAAGTACTATCATAGTACTTCATAATGAAGCTCTAAAAATTTAATAGCCTCCCATATTACGGAAATTTGATTACTGGTTGCTAAGGAAGCATAACTGAATACAGCTCCAAAAATGAACAGCGATCGCATTTTGAATAGCTAAAATTTCAACAGTGATTAGAGATCTTTGGTGATTCACACTCGTGATCCTGTTTTATCGGAAACCTTTCAAGTATATATTTTTAGGATTTTTTATAGGAATTTCATAGGAAAACCTTCAAGTACTAGTAGGGAACGAACAATTTGTCCTACAGAGCTCCGGGTGGTTCCAAAAATTTGTAAAAATTCTCTACTATTTTGAATTGGTGAAAAAACAATATCTTTATTTCGAGAGTTTTCGAGCTAGGGCACTATTGAAAATTTTCACCCTTAATTTTCACCCCTTAGAAGTTACTGACATCCACCAAAAGTTTCGTGGCACAACTATACCCCAAATGGAACCCATGTATCAAATTTGAACCAAATCGGTCCAGGATTGCTAAGAAAAGTGCCGCGTACGGCGGACGGATGGAAAATTTTTTTATTCGATTTTCGGATCCTACATACCTTGAAACGTAAACCAACAAATTTTGAGGGGGGGTTAAAATTTGTTTTTTTCTTGGTCGATTCCAAAGGTTCATCATTGAAAATAATAAACCAACATGTGACACACTTTGGGTTCTCCAGAACCTAATTTGGAGCATGGTTGCCGGATTGCGCTAGACAATGAAATGTGATGTTTTTTGGAAAGCTTGAAGTTTTTTCGAACTCTCTTAATAACAGATATTACAGAAAGGGTGATACATCCTTTCTTGAACACGCAGTGCGAAGTAGGTATTTTTGTTGAGATCTGTAGTAGTTCCTTTTTCATACAGCCTGACAAAGAACGCGCGGACTTAGGAAGCCTTAAAAAACATCCTTTTTTCAAACAACCAGTCAAAGAAAAAAAATCAAAGAATATTTTTTCTGTCATCTTACATTATCCCAAACTCAAATCGATTGTCCATATTGTGCTGCGTAGATGGGGGCGGTAGATATCATAGCTCCACACATAAATAGCGGTACCTCCGTCGAAATCATAGGTTGAGGGAAGGTAGGATAGGAGAACCACGAGAATTTAGATTCAGGACCTCGTCCCAATTCCGTCGGCGAGCGATTTACAAACAGCGGGAGACCATGCGAGACCGATCTAATTCGAACGGACGTGTAAGCTATTAGCTTAAAACGTGAGACAGTTGTAGAGCAGGCGGTACAGTGCGGACGTTAACACCTCGAGGGCTCTCGTCCCCTCTCATAAGTAGAATATAAATAGAAGATTAGGAAGTTCCTATCCAGGATCGAATTGGACTGTCAGCGGGTAGGGCACGGCCGTAATTGAGTTCCCCAAACCTGGATCAGTGTTGTGTAACAGGCGGAACCCTTTTGCCGTTGAGACGGGTGAGCCATTGATGTCATCAAAGAGCCAGGGAGTATCGACATTGCCGAAAACACTTGTACTAACAAATACTGCTGGTTCATTGAATCATAGGAGATTCGAATGGGGTTTGGATCATTCGAAAGTCCTTATGCTGAACAATTAGATGAAAGTTGTAATATGAGTCAAATTTGGCAATCAAACTTGCTGGTAAAGACCACAAAAATCAATCGCTGAATCAATATCAACTAGGATGTACACACTATAATTTTTTAGTTCTGTTTTGGGAACAATAATATGAAACGCTGCAAATCATTGCCCAAAGGTTTATTATTTTCTTTATAGATCACCCTTCTGCATAGATCCTTCCCTACCAACAGTAGGTCCCTACTACCTACTAGAGCATTTTTGAAAATTCCAACCCAACCACCAACCAAATGGAAATGAAGGTTTCACACTCGAATTCGAAATGAACAGCGATCGCATTTTAGTCAGATAAACTTTGAACGGAGATTAGATATCTTTGGTGATTCACACTCGTGATTCTGTTTTATCGAGAAAAAAAAACACTTAAGTAGGTACTCGTAGGGAGCGAACGGTCTGTCCTGCAGAGCTCCGGTTGGTCTCAAAAATTTTTAAAAATTCAATACTATTCAATATTGGTGAAAGAACGATACCTTCATTTCGGAAGTTTTCGAGCTAGGGCACTCTTGAAAATTTCAACCCTCAATTTTCACCCCTTAGAAGTGACAGACATCAACCAAATGCATCGCGGCACAACTAGACCCTATATGGCGCCCATATACCAAAATTTGAACCAAATCGGTCCAGTGTTGCTGAGAAAAGAGTCGCGTACGGCGTACGGCGGACTGACGGAAAATGTTTTATCCGATTTTCGGATTCTAGGTACATTGAAACGTAAAACAACTAATTTTGAGGGGGGTTAATATTTTTTTCTTGCTCAATTCCAAAGGCTTATTGTTGGAAATAGTAAACCAAAATTCACGTTAGTGTTATCGATTCTCAACTAGGCATTCTGCTGATAACGATTACACAGTGTCTATTTCTATGAGGAATCGCCAAATAATATTATGGAGACCTTAATATGTCTTGGTCAATGTGGTAAGAAGACCACAGAACGGGAAAAAGTGTTGAAAATTAGCAGTGGAGTGTTGAAGAGCTGATCTGAGGTTGAGTAGAAGATAAGCAAACGGCAGAAGAAGTCTTTGATGCCATGGCAGATAAGCGTTGTTAAGAGTTTTATAGTCATACTGTAGGTATTATATAAATTTTGTGAATAATTCCCGTTAGCACATAATTAGGCACACTTACTAGAAGTGAGATCTTCTGGCCTGGAAGTTTGTAACTGCATACAATTCACAGATATCCTCAGGAGACTTCTATTTAATTTTTGATTTATTTTATTGTTTTTGTTAACTGGATTCTACTAGGGATAACTATACTTTATTTTTTTCTGATTTTTTCAAAAATATACAAAACAGTAGTACCTGACAATAATAATAATTGTAAAATTAACTTATACTCATGTTCGGCACTTATACTTCCGGCATACAGTTGAAACCAATGCCGTAATGTTTATTGCTTCCAAGTATACTAAGGTAGCGGAAGCTTTGTTTTCACATTTCAAGGTTGAAAAAAAAAAGTTCTCCAAAATCAAAATTTTCACTCGCGTTTTGCGTTTTAGACCTTGCTGAACAATTTTGGTGCCATGTATGTGTGTCTGTCTGTCTTGAAATCCTTGCCACAGCCATAACTTCTACATTTCTCACCCGATTTCAGTGAAATTTTCAGGGATTGCGCGGGTTGGTGTGTAAATAGTCCCCTATTAAAATCATCACCCCCGGACTGATAGTAGCCGCTGCGCATGCGCAAACGTGAAATCCTTGCCACAGTCATAACTTCTACATATCTCATCTGATTTCAATGAAATTTCCAGGGATTATGCGATCTACGTTTTAGATGGTCTCCAATGAAAATCATTACCGCCGAATTAATGTGAAAACGTGAATTCTTCGTAACAGCCATAACTTCCACATTTTTCATTCGATTTCGATGATATTTTCCGAGATTACGTGGATTAAATTTTAAACAGTCCCCTATGAAAATCACGGCCTTGAAATTGATAGTAGCCTTTTCGCATGCGCAATTGTAAAATCCTTGTAACAGCCTTAACTACTACATTTCTCACCCGAATCCGATGAAATTTTCAGAGATTGCACGGGTAGGTGTGTAAATAGTACCCTATGAAAATCATCACCGCTGGACTGATAGTAGTCACTGCGCATGCGCAAACGTGAATTCCTTGTAACAGTCACTTCCACATTTTTCATCCGAATTTGATGAAATTTTCTAGGATTGTTCAGATTGGCGTTTAGATGGTCCCCTATAGAAATCATTTCATCCAGACTAATAGTAGTTGCTGCGCATGCGCAAACTTTAATTCCATAAAACAGCCATAACTTCTACATTTTCCATCCGATTTCGACGAAATTCCCCAGGATTGTCCAGATTAGCGTGCAGATGGTCCGCTATGAGGGTAGTGGAAGGTATTTAGTAATTGATGTTTTGACATTATCTATTATGCATCGGATCATCTATACAATCGGGTTATAGATACGAGGAAGTTATGTGCCATGCCCACTTGGCAGACTTTTTTTTATGTTTAGGAGTGATATTTTTCGTATGCTTGTAAACAAATTTTTTCCTCTTCTTCTTCTCTTCCTCTCGAAACTATTTGGTGAGTGATTGAACTGCTTAGTACCTACTCGGCTAGCAAGTACTTGTGGCTCGCGTACGTAGTACACATGTTGATTAAAGGTGATTATGCTTGGCAGACAGTGTTGTGCTGTTATGGTCCAAATTGGTGAGACGACCTTTCAGGGCGATTCAAGTGAAGAGGGGAGAACGAGGGTGTGACGAGGTAGAAGAGGAGGATCGGGGTTGAGGAATGGTGAGTAAGGAAGGACCTGTAACTCCAGACCCCTAAGGGAACGATAGAACGAGTAAGTGGAAGGGGAAAACCCTTTGATGTGTGCCCTCTTCCGTTACACCACTATTTCGGTTAACTACTGCCTTACCTACCTCCAACCTTGGAGGGCCTTTACCCGAGCTAAATTCGTTATGAGAGCTAAGGGCTTAGCTAGACTTTCTCGACGGGACTTTGGGAGGAGCTGGTGTAAGATAGATGGCCTCAAGAAAAGGTGGTGGTCGCAGAGGTAATTCTGAAGGGTTTCAGGGGAACAGGGATGCCCTCCAGTGATCGCTTTGACATTTAAGCCGATGTACCTTCCTGATCCATTAGAGAGAGTTCAAAAACAAGTTTAGATGTCTTGATCGAATGAAGACATTTGTTCATTGGTAAAGATACCTGATTTGATAGACCCCTTTTCTCATGATCGAGTTGGTCTAATATAAGATATGTATCAGTGTTCCTATCTATACTTATTTAGCAATAAAACGCCTTGATGACTTTTACTAAGTTATGTTCTAGAAGCATCACAGTCATGCTTTTGAAATCCCTAAACCAATGATTGTCGAACAAACGTCTAAGCCACACCGGCAGCATTAGTACATCTACCTTCCGCTAGGGATAGTAAAGCGGTTTTTTATTTTTATTTTATTATTATGATCATATCACGATCATAGGGAGCACAGTTACTAGAACTCGACGTTGGAAATGTTTACTCCTCTCCTACCGAATCGTAAAAATCCAAGGTATATTACTAAAACCCTTCAATACTGCCTTCAGGCTGCAAGCTGAGTGCAGCACCGTGTTATTGTCGAGTTCGAAGTGTGTATCTTAGATTCCCATTCATATATTCACTGATATATGACAATATATTACCTACACCTATCTTTGATAATTTTGCCTCTTTACTCAAGCTTCCAACTTTGATAGAAATCTCTATAATGAAGAGTAACGTCAAAGTCCGTTGTGTCCTAAACGCACAGAACTCTCTCTCTCTCTCTCTCTCTCTCTCTCTCTCTCTCTCTCTGACCACCCACGCTTGAAGAACTCGATTAATACCATCCCCGGCTGATTAATACCATCCCGGCTGTCCTGTGGACTGGCGAGAAGGAGGGGGAAAATCGAAGGTTTTTTCCTTTTAATTGGAGGGAGACGTTAACGAGACGGGCGTGGTCCGAGTCGAAACTCCAGAGGGGTTGATAATTAGGGGGAAGGGAAGTGGACGGTCAGGAATGAAGGGCGGTTTGAGACTCGGGGTGGCTTTAGAAACCTACCCTTGTCGAACTCCCGTCGATGTGGAGTCGATGAAAGGGCAAAAGCCTTCGGATGAACGGTCAGCAAAAAGTCTGTCTCACCACCTCAAAAAAAGCTTGGTGTTTTTTTCATTGGCATCAACGGCTTCCAAAATTCAGAGTGAAATTACGGACGTTCAGGGAGTTGAAAACCAAATACCAGAGGTTTTGGAAGGTGTAATCAAAATCGGTCGTTTTGTACGGTTGTCCGAATTCAGGATGCAAAATCTTCTTCCAAAAATTCCATTTTTTGAGCTAATTTTCAAAGGAATCTTCAAAGCTATAAAAAAAAGGAAGATCGAAATATTAGCCATAAGACAAAGTACTCACCCTTGTGGGTGGGTTAAATAGCACGATTCGTTAAAATTATACAATCAATCCCTTTGGTTGAAAATAAAAAACGTCTGCCAAGTGGGTGTGGCACACAGCTTCCTCGTATCCATAACCCGAATATATAGATGATCCGATGCATAGTAGTTAATCTCAAAACACCGATCTCAAAGTACCTTTCACTACCCTCATAGGGGACCATGTGCACGCTAATCTGGAAAATCCTAGAAAATATAATCAAATTCGGATGAAAAATGTAAATGTTATGGCTGTTACAAGGATTTTAAGTATGCGCATGCGCAGAGGCTTCTGTAAATTTTAAGGCCTTGAATTTCATTGGGACCATCTACAATCTAATCCGCATAATCCCTGAGAATTTCATTGAAATCGGATGGAAAATGTGGAAGTTATGGCCGTTACAAGGAATTCACGTTTGCGCATGCGCAGTCGCTTCTATCAGTCCGAGGATCATGATTTTCATAGGGGACCGTCTACACACTAATCCGCACAATCCCTGAAAATTTCATCGAAATCGGACAATAACTTCGTATAGTTATGTGCGTTACAAGGAATTCATGACAGACACACAGACAGACAGACAGACAGACAGACAGACACACAGACAGACAGACAGACAGACACGGAACCAAAATTGTTCAGAAAGGTCTAAAACGCAAAACGCGAGTGAAAATTTTGATTTTGGAGAACTTTTTTTTTCGTCCTTGAAAAGTGAAAACAAAGCTTCCGCCACCTTGGTAGACTCGGAAGCAAAAACTTCCTAAAATACTTTCCTCGTCGCCCGAACTTTTAGAGTACCCTAACGTAGATTGTTATTTATTCGATGTTTTCTGTCTACCACACCAACATAATATGTCCTACATGATGTTTTTAAAATTGTTTATAGTCCATATTCATGATCTCCTCGTTACCCGGAACTCATGGAGTACCCACACGTATATTGTGTTAAAAGTAAAAAAAAGTAAAGTAAGCAACCATTTCAGGTTGAATTTTCGTCCGACTGCCATTCTTGGCGTCGCGGACGTCATCAGCTGTCTCCCTAAGGGGAGATCAGAATTTGTTCTGATGATTTCGCTCATGGCTTCCCAAATATCCGTATATTGTGTTTTTGTTTTTTTCTTCTCTATTTTCAGTTTGCCTATCATACCAAAATACACATGCACCATACTGTAGTGTTACTTACCTTCTCAGTTATTATTATTATTGTTTGGAATTTCCATGGCAACCCGTTTTTATACCACGTTTGTGCAGTATAATAAAACACACTTTTCTTGACATGTAACTCGCGAATTCTTTTATTAGTTATAACATTAATTATACATTTTCCATAACACCACATGGTGTCAGGTGTTGAAAATCATGCCAAAATCAAAAACTAAGACGTATTAAATACGCCTTATGGAAATTTTTTCCATAATACCAACATGTATATATACAAATGTATATCTTCAAAACATACCATATGTATGGTATGTTTTGAAGATGTTAAGAGTTCGTATACATGTTCCACTTGTTTCCACAAACTTACAGAGTACCTACCCACTTAGCTATTGCATTCCTGGAAACAACTAATATCTGCAGGTTTTTATTATAACATACAGGCTGTTTCATGTTAAGGACCGAAAAACTCCGGGAATCGATTCAACAACTAATCTAAGTGTGAAAGTTTCCTAGAAATTTGGTTTTAACCCCTTGTTTTCCCAAGTTTTTTAATTTAAAGATTTTTTCGTGAACCTTATCACCGAATACTGCGGAAAGATCTCAGCTTTCCAATGGTATAGTCAAAAAATATTCTACAGCCGAATTTAAGGGAAAAATGTTTGAACGAGGAAAAATGTTAATTTTTTCGAGCGAAATCGACGATTTGACGGGGAGACTTGGTGCTTTGAAGGAGCGGTGGCGGTGTAAACCCCGTAGTCCTCCCGTCAAACCGTCGATTTCACAGAAATAAATGCATGTTTTTTCCGCGTTCAAACACAAAGTTCTCCCTTAAATTCGATTGTAAAATCTTTTTTGATTATACCAATAGAAACCTGAGACCTTTGCGCAGTTTTGATGTTGAGGTACGTGAAAAACCATGGGGACAAAAAAAAGTAAATTTTTCCAATTCGACAGAAATTACACTACGAATTCAGTTTTCACCCAGCACAACCCCAAAAAGAGGTTTGGTTGGCCTTAAGAAGATGGGAAATTTGACGCCCTTTCTAACGGTGTCCTTATGTTTACATGTTTATGGTAAATTAAGGTAGTTATGGTAATTCTACGAGTAGTTGATACAAGTCGAACACACGAAACAAATACTAACATTAAAAAAAAACATGGGAAAACCAAATTGCTTGAAAACATTTTCTCACTTAAATTAGTTTTTAAATCGACTTCCGAATTTTTTCCGTCCTTAACATGGGACACCCTGAGACCTGCCTTAGTTGTATATCGAGACCTCGATATACAACTAAAAGACTAAAATCACTGGCGTTGCATATCCTCCTGATGATGACATGGTATCTGGTGGGTGAAACAGCAAATTATTTTGTTGACCATAAGTTATCTGTATTATTATTTCATGTTATTTATGATCGACTAAACGGTTTATTGTCACGGTGAAGTTTTTACTGTGTTATACAATGTAAAATTGTGAACGGAGTGAACTCCAACGGCATTTCTACCGGTGAATTCAAAATCAACGATGACTTCCTATCAATATGAATCTCGACATCCCTCGATTACAATAGCGTCAAACCGTTCGCTAGGAGTAATTCGCTTGTGTAGTGACCAGGATCGACCCGATACAAGAGGCCGCACACGAACGCTCCAGGGCACCAGACCACCGGTCCATTATGTGCCCAAACCCAATTGCACTGAAAGGAACTAAGCCGCAGCATAGGTCTCCCGGGGATCTCTCTAATGATCACAATTACAATATTGATAGAACCACTCCTACAACGCACTGAAGCCCCTTGTTTCGGCAGACGGACGTGCCCATGAAATTTAGATGCAATCACCTCCAACCCAATCAACGCATGTGTGGCTGCTGGACGTTTTGTAGTGGTCTTGATGGAATTTGTTCGACTTATGACTACATTGGCGCATTAAAGCAATGATATACGTGCCTGGATTTAGTCTCAACTACTAACGATGTGCAAAACTTGACTTAAATATCAGGTTGTGTGAAATATTATTTCAAGGAGATGTTGATAAAACACAAGATCAAAGAATAGTTTTCTTTTATTTACTCCGTTTACTTAACTAGTTACATAGTACAATATGGATGATACAACGATTGGATGGAAGAACGCAATGTTCATACATAGCCGACATGATAAAAATGTCCGCAAGGTCCTTCTACATGGGTTCCAACCTACGAGTCTTACTTCAATTCCGTTTCATGTCCTATTCGCTACCATGAATCTAAACGTCTCACAGCTAAGATGGAACTAGGTACATCAGTGAATTTCCTGTGAGGATCCTAAAAAGAGAGGAGAAAAGCACGTTGTAAGAACAAGACGAGAGAAGACAGGGAAGAGAAAAAAGTCTGCCAAGTGGGTGTGGCACATAGCTTCCTCGTATCCATAACCCGATTATATAGATGATCAGATGCACAGTAGTTAATCTCAAAACAAGAATCTCTAAGTACCTTCCACTACCCTCATAGGGGACCATCTACACGCTAATCTGGACAATCCTAGAAAATTTTATCAAATTCGGATGAAAAATTAAGTGAGTAGATGTATGTGATTGGATCAAAAAAATACTTAGCCACGGCTGGGATTCGAACCCGCGACCCCTGGGGGACAGTTGAAGTTACGGCTGTTACAAGTAATTCACGTTTGCGCATGCGCAGTCGCTTTTATCAGACCGGGGATGATGATTTTTATAGGGGACTATCTACAACCTAATCCACATAATCCCTGAAAATTTCATCGAAATCGGGTGGAAAATGTGGAAATTATGACCGTTTTTTTTTTTTTTTTTTTTTTTTCAAATCTCCCCTCAAAGACAAAATGTCTTTTTTGACGGAGGGGGCACGCCATAAAACGAAGTAAATAAATAAATCAAATATAATGGGGAGGACGCCCAGGACTCACCCGACGCCGGCCCTAGGGATGAGGGAAGATGAGGAAGGTGGGGGTGGGAGAGAAGGATGAAGGGAAGTGCCTCTATAAAACGACCACCAGTTCAAATATGAGCCGAGCAGGACACGGGTGGTGATACCACGGAGTACGCCTACTGAGATGCCCAACTCACGCAACTCCGTGGCACTTTTCCCGCACCACACACCGCGCCACGACAAGGTTGCAGCCATCACCCTGATGTTGTTGGGTGCCACTCCTTTTAGCTCCGACACTGCTTGCCGTAAATCATTCACAGGAAATTCACGTTTGCGCATGCGCAGTGGCTACTATCAGTCCGAAGGTGATGATTTTCGTAGGGGATCATCTAAATACTAGTCTATAACATTCCTGAAAATTTCATTGAAATCGGATGGAAAATGTAGAAGTTATGGCCGTTACAAGGAATTCACGTTTGCGCATGCGCAGTCGCTTCTATCAGTCCGGAGATGATGATTTTCATAGGGGACCGTCTACACACCAACCCGCACAATCCCTGAAAATTTCATCGAAATCGGACAATAACTTCGTATAGTTATGCGCGTTACAAGGAATTCATGACAGACAGACAGACACACAGACACGGAACCAAAATTGTTCAGAAAAGTCTAAAACGCAAAACGCGAGTGGAAATTTTGATTTTGGAGAACTTTTTTTTTTCGTCCTTGAAAAGTGAAAACAAAGCTTCCGCTACCTTGGTAGACTCGGAAGCAAAAAAGTTTAACAAATAATTAGACTTACAGTTAGAGTGAATTTGATTCAGAAGTACGTTTCAGCCTCTACTGTTTAGGTATTTTCTACATTATCAAACCAACGCGATTGAAGTAATAGGAAGAAAATTGCTGTTCGTCACGATAATTCTTAAGATCTTAATCTCAATTTGTGACTCCGAAGAGAGGAAAAGTTCTCGACGATTTTCTGGACGTGATGACAATGATGGATAACGCAAAAAGATCATTTTTGGGTACATAGTCCGTCGTGGGCCGTCTCCACCCTTCCTCGAAAATAGAAGAATGTCGAGGGAGCTCTTATATCATTGAAGATGTAATTTAGTTAGGAGGGGATGGAGATGAAGGCACAGTGGGGGTCTTGCGATTTGTCAGAAGGGACGGGGGACTTGCGATTTGTCACTGGCTCTTGTCATTTGTCCCGGGAAAATTTGCCAGCGTCACGAAGATTATTCGTCCGTATTCTGAAATGTACGGATGAATGATAAACTCCGTTTTCAATATCCTGAAAACTACCAACTCCATTCTACATGTCTAAATGTTTTTCAGTTCAGCACACTTTCAATGACGATGAGGATATAGTTCTATATATTGCGGGGCTCCATTTTTCCATCCGATGTGGCATAAGAACCTCTTCCTTGGGTTCTATGATAATCAAAGACCGTATTAAAGATAGCTGAGAAAACTATACGAACAGTTACAACAGTTTCTTGCGGATGGAAAAATGACCATGCCAGAAACCCTGATAAGCAGTTGATAGACTCAAAGTATTGTTATATTGTGAGATGGAGGTTCGAATTGTAGTACCTTGAGGTTAACGAACAGCGATAACATCATACCTTGATTGTGAATTGCCACAGGGAGTTGTGCTGGTGTGAGATAACCACCTAGACATAACTAGAAACTATAGTGTAGTGGATATTACATAAAAGAATTTTCATATTATTAACATTTTACCTAAGCAAAATGTTAGGAAAAGTATGAATAAATTTGAGTACACGTTTTGATAGGGATGACACCCAAGTGATAGATAAGCGTATAAACGATATAGAGGTATGAAAAAGCCACACTGGTAAGAAACGAAGCGGAAGGACTGACGAAGGGGGTATATTGATCCAGCTGCCAGCTAGGCCGGTGTTTACACCACCTTTGTCCCACATCTTCCCCCCTCTGTCTATTCTAGACTGCCACCCGATATACACAAATATTAGGGCTTTTCCCCCACCATGACACCACGATGTCTGAAGGTAGGCGCTCGTGTAACCTGAGACATTTCGTCACTCTCTGTCTCGCATTCCACTCTAGAGCTCAACATGAATCGCGCACTATGGAGACCATGTTCAGAGACAGCATGTCAGATGCTGTAGTTAAGTACTGTGTATAATGGGGTGTGCGCCTGGGTTGGAAAAACTTTTTATTGTTATTTTTAATCTAAACTAGACCTCATTCTGAGAATTTTGACACCAACCGCGACCTTCTTGCGTGAGAAGACCTTTTTCTATGATTTTTCAAAGTTTCGAATGTTTATGACGTCACATTGGGCTGGGGGGTTCCGCCCTGGCGGGAGGGGCGCGTGAACATTCGAAACTTTGAAAATCATAGAAAAAGGTCTACTCATCCAAAAAGAGAAAGGCTGGTGTTAAAATTCTCAGGATGAGGTCTACTTTCGATTAAAATTTAAAACAAAATCAGGCGCACCCCCCATTTAGGAGCTTGGTTCCAAAAGGTACTATATCCATTTTGCTCAAACGTGAGAAAAAAACGAGAAAAACCATAGCGACCTAAAAAAACGTGCTGTAAACCAATGATGCAGTCTCGTTCGATCGCTCGAACCGTTAACATCTATCAAGCTCTCGTTATCTCGCTCGCTGTTTACTTCTATCGCTCTAGTATTCCAGCCAGCCGACCAACCGATAAGGTGAGCCACCTTCTTATTGTCTTTCCGGCTGAAGTTCGCAACAAGTGTTGCGTTCTTCGGGATGGGGGGACCCGAAGATAATGTCATTCCCGGTAATTCGGGAACCAATACAAATATCGTTACAAATGCACGCACTTCCAGTCAGTTCAAAGCTCCCCAAACCAAACGAAATAAAAATGCAAATTCTTACTCAGCATATCCCCCGAAAAGACCAACTAACAACACTACGGCAAATTTTGTTACAACGAATAAATTTGCACCTCTCTTAGGATTGAATGATCAGCAAATTGAACCCAACGATGTAGATGAAACAATGAGTAATGATGACACTTCTGTAAGACCTCCAAGACTTGGTTTATCCATAACGTTTACGTATAAAGGGAACGATAGTGTCACAAATCTCATTACATTCATCCAGGATATTGATGACAAAGTAATTATAAAAACACTCGGCAAAAATGAGTATAAAATCACCCCATCATCACAACTCTTATATCGTGATTATATATCCGCTCTCAGTGGAAAGAAAACTGAATTTGACTTTCACACTTATCTGCCAAAAGAACAACGACCGTACAGATTAGTTATTCGAGGGTTGCCTTCAAAAATGGAAGTGTCATATATTGCTGATCAAATCGAAATTGAACATGGAGTCAAACCGAAGCAAGTCGTTAATGCCATGCATGCTACTGGTGAACTCAAAGGGGAGTTGATGCCCATATACTACGTCGATTTTGACCCTACCACTGATTTGACGAATTTTCGCGTAGCTAAACATATAGCCCACATCTCATGCAAGATAGAGGAGTACACCCCCCGTGCAGGACCAATCCACTGCAAGAACTGTCAGCAGTGGAACCATTCGCGAGGCCAATGCTCACGACCCTCACGATGTGGTATCTGTTCAGGAATGCATGAAACAAGAACATGTACCTCCCAAGCCACGAGAAAATGCGTAAACTGCAGCGAAACTCATTCATCGTCATGGAAGGGCTGTGTAGTTTATCAAAAATTGGCTGGTATATTAAAACCATCTAAAACTGAACGTCGTACAAAGAACCACAATAGAGTAGAGACCACTCTTCCTGATCTCACAAGTATTAATTTTCCCCCAATACACAATGAAAATAGTCCAAATCAAAAAGCAAGCTATACTCCACAAAACCAAAATCGAAGAATAGGACACCCAACCCACTATCGAGATGTATTATCATCTACTACTGAAACGGGAAATGACCAGTCTCAAACAAGTATGGGACCAATGATTCAGGACATAATTTCCACAGTAGTACAACATGTTATCTCATTGCTGAAAGTAGAAATTCTACGTGCATTCAAATCCATAAACTTCGCCCAATTAATGCAGCCATGAATAGACCCATAAATAAATTACGAGTCATGACTTGGAACACATGCTCTATTAGAGGAAAATATCAAGAATTATTACATTACACAAATGCTCATAAATTGGATATTTTGATGTTAAGTGAAGTCAAACTCCCTTCCTGGACCTCATGGTCGCTACCAGGATACACTTCTTATGCTGCTTACGATCCAGATGACAATGGTTGTGCAGGGGCTTTACTCCTTGTACGCTCAACCTTAAGTCAATCTGAGTTGCTACCGATTAGAGAGAAAGACGTTCAAATGGCGCGATGTATACTTCACCTGGAGGGCGAGAATATTCAGCTTGGCGCTGTCTATATGCCACCCGAGGATAGAAGGCGAGGGCGCAAACTCACTATGGGCACATTATGGTCAATATCACACGAACTAGGTTCAACCTTCCTCATAGGAGGAGATTTCAATGCTAAGCATTCAGCATGGAATGATCGAAGGGCGAATTCATACGGAACTCTAATTGATGCTTGGCGGCACACATTCAACCTTCAAATTATAACGCCTGGGGTTCCAACTAGATATGATACACGACTAGGAGTAGCTCCCACTCATATAGATTTCTTCATCAGTAAAGGCCTCCAATCTCGAATAACCAATACTGCAGTGGAACACGATCTTAACTCCGATCATCTCCCAGTACACACAGAGATGTTTGGCAAACCAGTCAGCAACATAGCCAGACCCACTCTAATCAAGCATCCGATGGATTGGGATCGCTATCGTATGTACATCGCATCGAATCTAGCCAATCTCCCGTATATAAGTAATGTCAATGATATTGATGAGGCTGTGAGTGAAATAACTTCAGTCATAACTTCTGCAGCATCCCTAGCAGCCCCCAACATATTACCAACTCCTCGAATTAACATAAACTTGCCACCATTTATTAAAGATATATGGGAAGAAAGAAAAAGAGCTCGCAGAAGATGGTTAAGAACAAGGAACCCAGCTGAAAAACGGTTGAGCAATGCCCTGGGTAATGTTATCAAAGCAGAGGTTGACAACATCCGAGAAGAACAGTTGAGACATAAACTTACTTCACTAAACGCAAAGGACTGCTCTCTGTACAGGGCAACCAGGATCTTGACAAAGAAAGGGCAAAATATACCTCCATTAAAAAATGGCTCAAGATGGCTGTCACTCCCCGAAGAAAAAGCCAACCATTTCGCCGACTCACTGCAACTCAGGTTTCAAACTCATCCAGGTCCTGATCTTTCTGAGATGGAAGAAGATTATTCTAGTTTTCCTTCCCCACCTATTTTCTTCTCTCCCAAACAAGTTAAGAAAGTAATCAGAGCTTCATCTACAAGAAAAGCCCCTGGTGTAGACCTAATAGTACAGCCTCTGCTTTTACGTGGGCCCCGCAAACTGTTTGCACATCTGGCTCATGTCTACACAGCGTCAATACGGTTGGGATACTTTCCAAAAGCTTGGAGACATGCGACTATTTGTATGATACCCAAACCCAACAAACCTCCTCATTTATCAACTTCTTACCGACCTATCAGTCTCCTCTCCCTTCTTTCAAAGACTTTCGAGCGTCTACTTCTCCCACATTTCCAACAATACACAGCTCATCTTGTACCCAACCAACAATTTGGCTTCCGTCAGGACCACTCTTGCCCCCTCCAGCTTCAAAGATATACAAGCTACATAAAAAATATTTATCACCAGCGAAAGGTATGCCACTCTGCCTACTTTGATGTAGAACAGGCATTTGACAGAACTTGGCATGATGGTCTTCTGTTCAAACTCCGTCAGCACCTGCCAAACAACCTGTTTTCTGTGGTCAAACACTACTTACAGGACAGGACGTTCGTGGTCTCAATCCAGAACCACCACTCAACACCAAGGCTAATTCAAGCTGGAGTAGCACAAGGAAGTGTGTGGGCGCCATATTTATACTCCATATACACGAGTGACATGCCTCTGGAAGCCCCGGATGGGTTCTCTGGATTGTATGCGGACGATTTAGTCTACGCTACGTCGAATGAGGAATCTGAAATTGCAACCGAGAATCTCCAACAGATGCTTAACGTATTGGGACAATGGTGCACGAAATGGAGAATAAAAATAAACAGTGAAAAATCTAGCATCGTTACATACACCTACAAAAGAAATTATACAGATCCAGAACTCCACTATCTTGGACAGCTGATCCCAACCAAAACCTCGCATAAATATCTCGGAGTTATATTAGATAAACGATTAACGTTTCATGACCATATCAGCGAAATTATAAAGAAAGTAAAAAACAGGGTTGCACAGTTGAGGTCCTTTCTTGGAAGTCCACATTTATCCATCCAAAACAAATTAATATTATACAAAACCCTGATCCGACCCATCTGGACATACGGCTTGGCAGTCTGGGGTACCTGCTCCAAATCAGAATTCAGGAGGATAGAGCAGCAGCAAAATGGAATTCTACAACGTCGAATCGTGCAAGCTCCCCCACTCGTGAGAAACGAAACGTTATATCACGACCTTCAGCTAGAGCCACCAATCGAAATTCTGAATGGATGCTGCAGCTCCTTTGTTCAGCGCAACATTGACCACTGTAACCCTTTAGTTACTGAAGGCTTTCAAACGCCAGAAGTCAGAAGACTCTCCCGCCCACGTCATATCATGGACATCGTTCAGCAGTGATTAAACTACAACCATGTTTGTAGATAATATAATTATAATGTAAACAATGAAAGTATGTACACTATTTCAATGAGGTATATTGTAAAATAGTCTCAACCAATAAACAATTCAAAAAAAAAAAAAAAAAAAAAAAAAAAAAACCAATGATGTTATTTGAAAAAAATATATTTCTAAATTACAATAAATGTTTTTGGGAAGAAAAGGTAAATTTGTTCAACTTTTAAAATAATTTAGAACGAGATTCGAAATAATTAGATTTATGGATAAAGTATACTTTTTGAAACAAAACGTGGCGTTTAGTAATTTGTGGAATCAAGGGAAGTAGATATTATCTACTTATCTATTATCTTAAGATAATATCCAAAAGTACTATGTTATAGTACTTTTGTAATTTAGCGAAGTGGATAAAGTACATTTTGAAATCAAACGACGTGGATATGGTATTTTTTGGAATCAAACGAAGTGGATTAAGTACTTTTTGAAACAACTTATATCTTATAAGCCCACACAGTTACATGTTGTGACGATTAGATGTACCTTTCGATGCAATATTTAACATCGAAATAAATTCGGAAGGCATTATCGATATCGATGAAATATCGGAAGAAGAATATCGATGTACTAACATCGATAGTATATTGAATGAAAAATATTATTGTGACATTTTCACTGATATCGAATATGTTTTTTGCATCTTTTTTTATCAATATCAGTGATATCGATAGAATATCGGAAGAAAAATACTGATTTTACTGTGATACCGATTCTGCATCTTTTTTTTTCATCAATGTCAGTGATCATGATGTGATTTATGTCATAGTTTATCGAATGAAAAATATTATTTCACTAGTATCGAACATATTGCCAGTTCAAGTTTTACTCGTAAAAAGTGGTATCAATACATAATATAATGCATTATTACAAACAGAAATGTCGAACGCGAATTCGAAACGAAAAAAAGTGATGACGATCTTGTCCCTCTTCCCATATCGATTTTCGAGCATGATGACTGTATGTCCGACATAGTGGGTTGTCATGTTATTTCAACATTGTTGTTTATGTGTTGCGTTCATCTTCCATTTATTTTGGTTTTTTTATAATTTTTTAAAATTTTAGGAGAAATTGATAAATTACACTTGGAAGGAATACAACCATTACAACCGATAATTTTTTCTTTTGATATCAATATTCTCCTTTCAATATTCGATGATATCGCAAGAAAAATATCAATGGAAATGTCGAAACGAAATATCGATGTTATTACTATCTTGAGGTTAGTAATTGAAATTAAACCACTCGGTTCGGTTTCAAGAATAGAAGTGAACTTTTTATTATTTGCCAAAGTAACTAATAGAAACATGTGTTTTGTAATCAATGCTAATGGGGAATTTGCCTCACATTTTTTTTTCTTTTTTTCGAATGAGGGTTTGTTTTTATGGAATAAAACCATAGTGAGCTGCTCGAAAACGCATCCAAAAAAATTAGAGAATTTAAGGAAGATGGAAATTTTAAATGTGGTGGCAATGTGTAAGAGGCAGCCATGTTTGAAACGTGACGGATATTCTACCAATCTGACTTCAAAGGAGGTTCTGTGGCGCTTACCACAGAAGCGGAACATACACGAACTTTTACCTTCCGAGTAGTGCACACAAGAGTGCGCCACGAACTGGCAGGAAGAACCCAAACACAAAAGTGACCGAAAGAAACAATATTACTCACTTTTTTACAATACGAATCTATCTACTAGTTTATCAAGCATTGTTATTCTTCATCTTCTCTTATTTAGTTTCAAGATTTGAATCACATTATTCGAGTGGCCATTTCACTGGATCGTTTTGTGTCGCGGTGCTAGAACTCTGTCTGTTGTCGTTGTTTTCGCGTCGTTTTTTTTTTTTTTTTTCGTATGACGTCAACAATATTCCTCGATTTTTGCTGTGTTTTGTAACAGAGGTTCACTTGTTTAGTCATTTTCTCCTACGGTAATTTTTTCCCGTTGGTTATTCCTAGTGTTAAACGTTATTCTAGGGCCCTATTATAGGATTTGACTTGAAATTCCAGAATCTAAAATTGAGGCAAATTCCCCATTGTGTGTAGTGTCCCTAACAATATCAATAAATATCGAAAGTATCGAATTTTCACTAGTTACATGAGTATGCAGATTACATGAATGATAAGGCGAGAAATTTCTGGAGCTTGGATCTTAGATTAATATGGTTACGATCGAGTAAATAGGACCCGGGTAGAAGCCTAACATGAAACGCATTCATCTCTGGGATACTGTAGAGTCAGCAACAATAAGGAGAAACTAATATCAGGTCTATGTCGATATTGACGTGGTCAAGTTCTCAAAGTTGGGACGCCTAAGATGGTTCAGTCACGTTGTTGGATCAGAAGAGGATGATCCAGCTTTGAACTTATTCACACCAAGGCCTATGTTGAGAAGGCATTGGTGTGAATAAGCCCAAGCAGAGATGGAGTGACAACGTCAAGAAGGATGTGACCAGGACTCGAGTGCTACCACAGACAGAGCATAGTGGAAGGAGGTGTTGAAGAATATCAAGCCCCAATCAGGGTTGTAGTGCCATAGCAGAAGAAGAATGAGTTGTGTGGCTATTGGGATCTCCATCCGCTGTTGTAGGTTGGTAATTTTGAAACTACTCAACGTCAGAAGTTTTTGCTGGGTTTTAACAGACAACATAACATGGTTATTTCACGGGTTCATTCACATGCTGAGAATTGTTATTTAATGTGATAGGATTTTTCCAACTCATCAAAAGGCCATTCGATAGGTAGGTCCCGAAATGAGAGGGAAGCTGATATCCTACACCTGAGAATAAAGATGCCAGGTCCGCGAGGTACGAAGTAAGGCGGCGTAAAGCTTGTTAACTCCCTCTCCGTTACCGCGCCACTATCGCAGCCTCTGCCGTTCGAAAAGCACTAAACACCCCATTATCCCCTTAGAGGCATTAACCTCCTGCCCCTGTTATCTGGGAGAAGCCAATCAGTGGGGCTAACTATTAGCAGCCTTCGAAGCTCTACCCCGGGGTTTCGCCTTAACGCGAAGTAATTTCTCTTGTAACCCCTTCTTCACAGTGTACCCGCGCTCTTTACCTTTAACGTTGGGTCTTGTCCCTTTCTCTTCCCGTATCGCAAAGGGCTCATCTAGACTAAACAAAGCGTTAACTCCAGGGCAGCACGAGCAATGAAAATTTCACAGATACTGCCGTGAAGACCCTGCACTTTATGATGGTTCGACCCAAGAACCAAACTTTGAGCTCAGCATTACACTATCAGAGTGTCAATAAGGCTTTAATCCCCCTGTCATCGGTGCTCTCTTGTAGATGGGGCATTCAACTACCTACAACAACTCTTGGTATAGGAAAACCTTTGTTTCACCTCATTCGAATATCGTAACATAGGGACATAATATCAGAAGCTCGTGGTATATCCACATTATATTGCATTGGAGCATACTATCGTAGCTAGTGCGCAAACTATACTAAATGCTTCTTGCAACCCTCGAATTTTATGTTCATACATTCACCTCCCTTCAATTAATTCATGTAACCTCCTTTTTTCTCTAGTGTAATATTCGTTACCGATTTAGTGCTTTTCACGTATGATACTGGCCGTCAACTCTCTCTCTCTCTCTCTCTCTCTCTCTGGGTAGGTACGGAAGATTCAAGTTATCAATGAGTACCGTGTAAAGTCGCCGCATGTCAGGCATGTTTAAAAGTATAGTTTTATTCAATCTTCATGCCCATTTGATCCATCAATAAACAAGTCATCTAGTTACGTGTGCATCACATTCCTCAATTTGGTTCGAAACAAACTCTCATTCGATAACCAAAATCGTGCACATGGTTATTACCAGAAGCACTTTTTGAATTTTACAATTGTTGATCCCAGGTCCCGAAAGAAGTCGATACTTATACCATGATATAGAAATTAGAGCAATTGGGTTTTAACCAGATTCCTTTCCAGGCACCTGCTAATATCACCCGTACTGGCCGGATTGTTTGCGGCTCTCTCGCAGTAGGTATTACAAGATTAGATCCACACAGCAATAGCAAAATTGAACAAGTAGGAACTGAATACCACCCTTAAAATTCACTTCCGATAGGCCACAGTACGACCTTAATCTCTAATTTGATCGGCCCCAGAGATGGAGGGTTTCCAAGGGATACCAATTAGGCATTTAGTTTTCACCAGTCCTCTAATAATAATTATTAGAGGACTGGAACAAAATCAGCCTCGTACTATAAATTCATCAAACCATTTTCTATATCGGCTAATTATTAGCCGATATAGAAAATGGTTTAATGAATTTATAGTACGAGGCTGATTTTGTTACCTACATCGGTATCAATTTCTTAACCCTAATAAAACACCGAAAAATTCTAGCATACATCGTGTTCAGAAACCTCAGATTTCTAGTGAAAACCTCAATCTTGAAAAATCTTTAAAAATTACTATATACCTAATGACTTTTTTTTATGTCGGTTAAGAATGGACCAAATAATCCGGCTTCCTGCGTAATAAAAAAATATCAATTACAGTCCGGAAACACAGAATTTAGCCGTGGGTAACTGAATGTTCCAATCAGATCAGATAATAATATTATCATATATCATATTATGATGATGAGGATAATACTTACCCATGATGATCATTAAAAGGGAGCCGATCAACCAGACTCTCAATCCCCGAAGATCCTCATTCAACTCAGTGCGCTTCATATTGTCGATCCCTTAGTTGAAGAGAGACACGTCTGCTGACCTGTTGAAGGTGATTCATCCTCATGTGGATAACTCAGATAATTAATCGTTTCCACGTTCAGTAGCAGCTTGGCGATAAGCCGAGTATTGGTTTTGGAACGTGATATTGGGGCGGCGAGTCGTAATGATTCAGCTTATCTCTATGTGTGAAACTGTTTCGCTCAAATTTTGGATTTTCAGTGTATTGTACCTTCCAAATATTTTATTCAATTTTCCAAGTGGACTGTTCCAATTAATTAAAGAGTACCGAACCAACTTGTCGAACCCTTCATATTTCCACCAATTTAGTCCCATCTCCGATCGTTTTTGTTGGTACCCAACTAAATACAGTCCGCTGTTATTCTTTATTATTATTATTATTAGTATTATTATTTTTTTGGAATTACATTGTTAGTTTCAACATAATAAATTCAAAAATTAATTATAAACTAATATAATTAGTAATAATATTAAACTAATATACTATAAAATATAAATAATATTAAACTATAAACTAATAATATTATAAACAAATATCAATTATAAACTAATATTATTAGCCTACATTGATTCCTGGGTCCAGAATAAATTACTCATACCTTTGGTGGACCTCGGAGATTGTGTGTGAATAATTAAGTATTGTCAGTGCAAAATCAAATTTAGAAAGGAGAATTTTAAATTGACTGACATTTATATCAGGAGGATGACTGTTATTATGGAGAAATAAATGCTTCACACTTAATTCGAAGAAATAAAGAGCTGTGCGTGCCTTCATCTGGTAATTTGATTACTGGTTGCTAAGGACGCAAAACTCGAGAGGTCGAAAAACGATCGCATTTTGGTCGGATAGAATTTTAACGGTACATAGGTACCTACCTACTACCTACCTACTAAGGCATTTTTGAAAATTTCAAGCCATAACTTCCATTTAGGATTTAGTTGTGCAGCGAAACTATCGATTGATATCAATCACTTCTAAGGGGTAAAAATGAAGGGTTGAAATTTTCAAAAATGCCCTATGGTTGTGATCTTTGCAGACGAATGATGTATACAGGGAAATAATAAACCTTTGTTAAATGATTTGCAGCGTTTGATTTGTTCTTATGTACCAACTTTAGGCACCTATTACCTACCTACCACACCGTACTGCCTTCACAATCAAGTTTATTAGGAAGAACTAAACGCTTCATACTCGATTCGAAAAATAGGGAAATGGAAATTTTATTCCTGGTTGCTAAGGAAGCAAAACTGAATACAACTCGAAGAAACGAACAGCGATTGCGTTTTGATTAGCTAAAAATTCAACGGAGATTAGACCTCTTTTGTGATTAACACTCGTGTTTCTGTTTTATCGAAGGAGAACCCTTAAGTAGGTACTCTTAGAGAGCGAACGGTTTGTCCTGCAGAGCTCCGGGTGGTCTCAAAAAATTTTGAAAATTCAATACTATTTAAAATTGGTGAATCAACGACACCTTTATTTCCAGAGTTTTCGAGCTAGGGCACTCTTGAAAATTGCAATCCTTAATTCTTACCCCTTAGAAGTGACTGATATCAACCAAAAGCTTCGCGGCACTACACGACCCCAAATGGAGTCCGTACACCAAATTTCATCGAAATCGGTTGGTGGTATCTAAGAAAAGTGCCGCGTACTGCGGACGGACGGGAAATTTCTTATTCGATTTTCGGATTCCACGTACCTACCTTGAAACGTAAACCAACAAATTTTGATGGTTGGGGGGGTGCATTTTTTTCTTAGTCGATTCCAAAGGTTCATTACTTAATAATAAACCAAAATCAGAAAGATTGGATCTTCTGCAAGCATGGATGTTCATCATGACTGGGCTACATAGTGTTATCTGGTACTTCGCTCAGGATAGGTTTCGTCTAACCTGCAGAATTCACCAAAATGGTTATCGAGTTCCTTCTCTTTCATTTGAACCTCATCTATGTTCCCATGAAGTTCTGGGAACTCGAAAACTGAAAACAGTTCTTCTGAAAAGGGAATCAGTGTAAATTGCGTCTAGTGTCTTACGGACGGGCAGCTCCCCACATCTTTGCTTTCTTAACGTGCAACCCTACCTAAACCAACAGAAAAAGAAGCTGAAATGATACTTTTGAGATTGACACCATTGTCTCCCTCTTAGTTATCAGGAATACCGTTGGAGAATGCGCTAAGGGA
Organism: Apolygus lucorum; assembly: GCA_009739505.2. Taxonomy (NCBI): domain Eukaryota; kingdom Metazoa; phylum Arthropoda; class Insecta; order Hemiptera; family Miridae; genus Apolygus; species Apolygus lucorum. The sequence goes on along the minus strand of CM019183.2, from coordinate 43,100,741 downwards.
GTTTTCGTCGTCGCATCATTTCCAAGAAATCAGTTCAAAAGAGGGGAGACGGTAGATTAGTTCGAGGGGATCGGCGTTTTCCCCAAAATCCAGATAGATGCAATGGAAGATGAAGACAAGGGTTCGTCCTCTCCCGTGGTAATGAAGGCATTTGAGAGTTCGTTCTCGTTTACGAGGTGATTGAGAGGCCGAGTTGAGAGCGGCTCCATTCCTGGGATTTTCGTTTATCCAACCCCATCCCGATGAAGTTGCACTCCTACAATATTTCTCCAACTTTCTTCGTACATTATTAATCTCTTATCAATACCTCCCGCCAAGTGTCATTCGAGATACTATCCTCTTCATGTGAGGAGAGAGATAATAATTCACATTCAATATTTCTGGTACCTATACTGGAAAATTCAAGCATACGTTTTTCCAAGAAAATTCAGTATATTGAAACATTTCATTGGGCGTCCATCACTTGGATTGCGAGATAGTCACCTCCCTCCTGCGTCAGAGTCCGAAAGCGATAACTACTTCCTCAATTCACGTGCATCAAAATCCTTCTACCTACTAGGTACCAGGTATACATACTACTGAATATAATACTTACACTTTCTTTCAACACACAAGGTTCAAGAGAGTGCAAAAACTTTGTCTTGCTGCGAATTATAAGGATGAAACGGATGAAATTGGATTCTGACTGCATCACATATTCGGCCTACCATTTGTCGAGCCGAACCAACTTGCAGGCGTTTTTTGCTTTTATACGCATTTCAGGGAAACGTTTTCCATCACGAAACACCCAATATTTATGTGTTCCTCAATTCCCTCAAATATTACCAAGTTGATGTTTGTGCCAAGTTACAAACAATCAGAGATGGTCTTTGGGAGACTCCCTCAACTAAAACTCAGCGGAAAGCCCGGTGGGTAGAAAAACTGATTTGAAGAAATGTGAATGGTCAAATGGATATGCACGAGTACATGAAAAAGTTGTTGTCAAATTTGGAGGTTTGTGGAAAAAACATGATTAGTTTTTAGGACGACGATATTTATGACTGAATGACTTGCAACTCTTGATTGTTGTGATACTATTTTGGTACCAAATTATTTCATTGTGATGTATGTAGCTATGTATAATATTTATGAATGACAGTAAAACGGATACAAAATTGGAATCAGCAGTTCTCTCAACCGAGCTTCTTGAGTGGGATTTGTTGTCCTTATCGGGACGAATCTGTGACAGTTGACGTGGGAGGGACCTGATATTGTTTAACGGGAAGAAGTTGATATATTTCTCCACTTTAAGGAGGGACCTTATGAATCCCAATAATTGGACGTCATAATTAAATTTTTTGTGGGTCATAATTTGTTTTAGTGTTCGAGATGTTGAATCGTGGGATAAAAAAGAAATTATTTCTTTTTCATCCCACGATTCAACATATCGAACACTAAAACAAATTGTGACCCACAAAAAATTTAATTATGACGTCCAGTAAATTAGGCGATTTTCACATGGTAAATTTCAACTGCTTTGAAAGTTTACAAAAAGGCAGCCGATCATAATCAACCTTTGCAAAACTATTTTTCTCGAAAGTACCTAATTTCAATATCCAAAGTTCTCCCTCTCTCTCTCCCCCCTCCTACCCCTGGGTGGTTTTTAGAAAGGAAAACAGCAGTGTAAGACCAGCGCAAAGCCAGTCCAGCTGCGCACTTGGGAACTTCTTTCAGGGCCTCTTTAGTTCGCTCTCAAGGACTTGACAATTCACAAAAAACTTTTAATGTCACACCCTCCAAGCTCTCTCTACCATTCCATCCCAGATGCGCTCCCTATTCATTAACCCCCCTTGTTTTTAATTGTGCCCTGTCGACGCGTTCGGTGCTAAATCCGACTTATTATTCTCTCGCCAGACCCTCCATTGCAGTTTCGTCCCTTTGGAGAAGCAAGACGTACTGAAGGGTCTGAAGGAATCGTCGTTCCCATCCTTCTCCAAGTACAAATAATATAATTGCGGTAATTTCTCAACGGGAGACTTGAAGTATTGATATTAATCTCATCGTCGCCTTGCGATCTACTCGTCTGTAAATGATGTGAAGGCTCTAAGAAACTACAGTAGAGGAAAGGCACCAATTATTGGAAAGGCACCAGTTATTGGACGCTTGCCCTCTCAATTTCCGGTGTGCTTTTAAACTTCAAGAGGTCTCCGTCGGTCGAGTTTCTAGTGAAATCAGTAAGAAATCTGATCCCATTCATTAGGGGTTTTTCATACTTCATAATTGATTTTAAGTTTTCTCTGTGTTAGTTTCTGTTTGGTGAATAATTTTCCGAGTGAATGGTGTGTAGAAATTGTTGTTTTATCGTTTTTAATTTAATACATGAGGGGTGTCAATAACTGGAACCAGAAAGTTGATGATATCTAGTTATTGGACTGGTGTTCAATAACTGGTGGGTTGATTTTCCCTGTGTTCCATTTATTGGACATTTTATAGGGTTTCCAACTTGAATACGTTTAATTTAGAACGATAGCATGGTCAGATAAGAGAAAGATCGAACCCAAAAAGAAAAAAGTGAATCAAGAAATAACAACAAGGTCAAGCAAGAGAGGAAATACAAATCTCAAGAATTCGCAAAAAAAAAAAAAAAATCCAAAAAAACTCCGCAAATTATTACTCAATGGTTAATTATTTTTCTACATAGATCGCTCGTCAACCCTTAAATTCTCCTAGGGAGGGAATGGTTTGTCCTACAGGGCTCCGCGTGATCTCAAAAAATTCTATACTACCTTAAATTGGTGGAAAAACAATACTTTTATATCTAAAATTTTTCAGTTAAGGCGTTTTCAAATTTTCAAAATTAATTTTTGAACCCTTAGAAGTGACCTACATCAACCAAAATCTTTAGGGCACAACTAGACCCCCAAATGGAGCCTAAATACCAAATTTCATCATAATCGGTCAATGCTAAGTGGGGAAAGTGCCGCGTACGGCGTACGGCGGACGGACGGCCAAATTTGTATTCGATTTTTGGATTCTACGTACCTTGAAACGTAAACCAAATTTTGAGAGGGTGTTGAAAGAAATTTTCTTGGTCGACTCCAAAAGTTCATTCAAATCTCAACTCATATTCTCCTCATCACTCCTTCCGCCCTGTTGATTCGAAAAATGTAATTTCTTTGCCAGCAATGGAATTGGATTTATTTCAACATTAACTTCATATTTTTTACCTATTTTAGTCGTGTAAGCTTTAGTCGTGTAGCTTTGTACTACTCATGTACCTAACCCCGCAAATATGTGACTGGAGTATGAAGATAAAATAATAGGATTGGACTGTGTTTGGAATATATTTACTTTACTCTTCTTTTGTATAAAGTAGATTACCAGGAGAAATTGAAAAATCAGGTTACGTTTACCCAATGTAAACAGTTCCCAAAGTACGAAAAAACCATTACGGGAAATGAAAGACTCGATACGTTATAGAAATGACTCGGTTGCAAGGTGAAGCGTCAGGGAGTAAATGACGGAAAATCAGAGGCAGGGACTGGTTCTTTTCGAAGCTCACGCGATGTATTGGTGATTGAATGCCTCTTTTACCTTTCAACCTATCTTTTTTATCCCCTCCCTCCTTCATTCAACTCTAGTATTGGTGCCTATTTTTCAAGTCGACTTTCACCCCCTAAATTGGCATTTCATTCTCAGTTCTCCAATCTTGATGTAACTTTTATGTGTGGGTGGTTGAACGAGAGCGGATAGAGCGGGAGATTTTCCGCTCTCCTCTGAAAAGACTGTAAAGGTAAAAATACGGCGTTTTCGGGAGAGCACCTGGACTGTTCAGGTCGTTGGGTAATTCTTTGGATTCGATAGTTGATTCAGGTTTTCTATAGGCGATTCTATACCTTCGAGTTCTTTTTTCATTCCTTTCACCGCTGGCGATGACCTATTCTTGTTCACGTACTGTGTCGTCGAATTTTTCTTTTCTTCACTCCATAGCACGACAAAATGGTTGTATTCAGCGATGTCACGTCATTTAAAAATTATAACCAACACGGTTAAAACCTTAAACGTTTCAGAAGTAGCGAACTGTGGTTAATCTTATGGATGCGTTCTACTCTACGTTAGAAACACCATCTTGACCAGATACATTCTCAGATTTTTAGAAACCTGTATCTCCTGTGACGATCCTACTTTTTTATAAGGGACAAACCGAATTGGTTTGTTCCCGATTTGTTGGAGCTACGCCTTTAGGGATATCCGATTCATAGAGATGTGAATCGAGATCCTCTTCAGGCCGGCTGATTAATCTAATCACTGGTTTGAAGGGGTAGGGTCGTCACACCCTCCTCTGACTAACTTATGAACAATTAGGTGAATTTCAATCTGAAATTCAACCTATATTGTTACATGGTAGCAGAGCGTGGTTTGGTGGAAATGCACTGAATATATTCCATCATTTCCCCTCCTCTTTTTCTTGGGTATTCCAGAAGGAATCACTCAAAGAGATATCCAGAAGGAATCTCTATATTAAATTCATTCCCTTATTATACTTCGCCAATCCGGCAATTAAATTCATTCATTTCGCCAATCCGGCAATTAAACTCATTCCCTTGTTAGGCTTTGCCAATCTGGCATTTTATCAATTTCAATTACGTTTTTCTTTTATATAAGCATTTTCTAAGTTTGCCTTTTCAATCATTACACTTGAATGTTTCGCCGTTCGTATTCTTTATTTAGTTTGTTTTCTCCTCAGTTTCATTGATTTATTCTTTTATGTATAAATGGCCCATTCGTGGCATAAATGACCCATTCGTGGCATTCTTCTTCTTCTTCTTTTTGAATGGTACCATTACGATGGAGGAATCCCCTTGAAGCTTCCAGACGTCCTTTCCTGGGCTTCATGCTATTTTCAGTCCCTTTGACTTGTTTTCAAACATACTTCTGTTTGAAACCCAGAAGTATGTTTTAGGGAGGGGAGTGTGACGATCCTACTTTTTTATAAGGGACAAACCGAATTGGTTCGTTCCCGATTTGTTGGAGCTATGCCTTTAGGGATATCCGATTCATAGAGATATGAATCGAGATCCTCTTCAGGCCGGCTGATTAATCTAATCACTGGTTTGAAGGGGTAGGGTCGTCACACCCTCCTCTGACTAACTTATGAACAAATAGGTGAATTTCAATCTGAAATTCAACCTATATTGTTACACTCCTCACATGCCTCTCAACTATTGTTCCCCTCTCTGAGATCATACCGTCTTAAAGGAAATACTAACAAGCTATTACTACTTAATAATAATCATTCTGAGTAAGTAATTAATATTCTTAGTATAATTAAGTACCAAGTACCAAAGTTTTGCTTTGCGATTCTATGCAGAGTCTTTTGTATCTTGAATAGTTTCGCCTGGTTGATCAACTGACGCTGATCTGACAAACAAAAGAAAACATTTGTAAACATCTTGAATAAAATAATAAGTGACAAATAATAATGAAATAATTATTGGTGATCACGTGGCCAAGATAACGGTATTCCCAATAATTATTTCAACCAGAAAAATTATTCAAAAATGTTAGCTCAATGACGTTTTTGAATCAACCTAAACGCTTGGCTTGGTCTGCTTTTTTTTATAACGAATGTTTATTTCAAAAAATTATTATAATTTTTAATATTTCTTGGCGGAGAGAGTTTAAATCAATTTATTGCTTCAATCCAATCCATCATGTCAACATAATATCAGTTGACTCGTCCGCTTGGTGCAAACAGTTTACCTGGGAACATTGAAATGTTCCTCTGCCACGTTTCTAAGAGTGAAAAAAGAGAGGAAAAATGGCACTTAAGAAATTTTATCAACTTACCCTCTTCAATACTCGATACAAAAACAGATTTTCCAGTTTTAAGCAGCTATCATTTCCCTTATTCGTGTGAGTCAATAAATTACTAGACTAATTCGATTTCCTATTTTTCAGATCTACAGAAAGAAAATTATAAAAATTACCAAAAATAAGCCCAATGATATAGGCAAGGTACCTTTCGAAGTAATTTTTGTCCTCGATGGCCCATTTCCTCTCCAAAATGTTGTAAACTAGGTCGATAGCGAGCAGTACTCCACAGACTATAGCGATCGGTCCGCAAGTGGTGCATAGTCCCGAAGAGACTAATCTGGTGATGGGGTCTTCATTATTGTGATGGAAAATGTTCATAGCTCCTGCTATTGGATACAACACAGCGCCCGTTGCACTCCACGTGATTTCCTGATTGCAGAAATCGTGTTTTAAATACGACGGCACGTAAACATTTCAACTGAATGAATAATAGGAACCTTTTAGGAAAATGGAAAATGATTTTCCAGTCTTAACAGAAATTACAACGAACTTAGTCGCGTCCATCCAAAAACAATATGATATACAAAGAAAAACGTCAACTAAGAAATTCTTAATTTTCTCTCGTGAAATATTGAACCAGTCTAGTTCATAATGTACCTATGTTTATTAGACTGGGTACCTAGCCAAATTCCCTAGTACCAGGGATGTACTAACGTGATTACTCAAATTTTATAACGCTGTAAATTATTGCACCATGGTTTATTGTTTTACTGGATAGGTCAGCATAGAACTCGGCTCTTCCATTCATTCTACCTACTAATGAGCGTTTTGTCCGTCTTAACTACTAAATCTGGTTCTTGGTTACTAAGGTTACAAAACTGAGTACAAAACGTGAAATTGTATTCAACGAAACGAACATTAATCGCACTTGATCTGCTGGAATTAGAACGAGTAGGTACTGTTTATTCCCATTTGTGACCAGTCTTTTGCTATTCACACCTATGTTTTTTCTGTACAGATCACTAGCCTGCAAAGAAAACAGCTCTGCAATTGTCACTATTTTTTTTTTTTTTTTTTTTTTTTTTTTTTTTTTTTTTTTTTTTTTTTTTTTTTAATCTCCCCTCAAAGACAAAATGTCTTTTGTGACGGAGGGGGCACGCCATAAAACGAAATAAATAAATAAATCAAATATAATGGGGAGGACGCCCAGGACTCACCCGACGCCGGCCCTAGGGATGAGTGATGATGAGGAAGGTGGGGGTGGGAGAGAGGGATGAAGGGAAGTGCCTCTATAAAATGACCACCAGTTTAAATATGAGCCGAGCAGTACGCGGCGGGTGACACCACGGAGTACACCTACTGAGATGCCCAACTCGCGCAACTCCGTGGCACTTTTCCCGCACCACACTCCGCGCCACGACAAGGTCGCAGCCATCACCCTGATGTTGTTGGGTGCCACTCCTTTTAGCTCTGACACTGCTTGCCGTAAATCATCTCTATCATACTTTCTTATCTTAGCCCGCCAGGTCTGCTCCATGTCCATGCTGCCATTAACAACCTGGACATCCAGGATAATGCAAGACCTGTCGGGCTTGACGGCAACAATGTCAGGCTTCTTGCCCTGGTCACTTGGCATGTGGTATAATCTCTCCCTTTCAACATCCCAGCCGCTGGATGACAAGGCACCTGCTATCTGCTTGGCGACCGCATCATGACGTAGAATGCGGCCCCCATGAGTTCGTGGACACTGCTGCACTACATGATACAGGTGTTCATTTCCACTCCGACAGGCACGGCAAAGGGTATCTGTCATCCCACGACTACCCCTTGAACACCGTACCGCTGTTGGCAGTGTTGCCACGCGGACGGCGTGGAAGTTCCGGTAGTCGCGGGCCCCAATGCCCTCCGAAGCCCAATCCACCCATTGGGATGAGATAAGGCTTTCGGAGCACTGTCGGAGTTCTTTACCATCTACTGACTCATGCAGGGCAGCAGCGAACTCAGCAGACGAACTGGGTTTTGGAGCAGATGGTGTTGCTCGGTCGCACCATGCTAACTGCTGCCTGACAAAATCAAGACCAGCAGCAACACGGGCGACCTCCCAGCTCGACCCCTGAAGGGCTAACAGGCGCTGGCGGCGCAGAGAAGGGATACATGCGGAGAGAGCCACAATGCCAAGCCCACCGGATTTGACCGGTGCATGGATATAGGCACTTGGGACACCAGGTGGGAACCTCAGCCAAGAGCGCACAGCAGAGCGGACTTCTCGATCTAATTCCTGCAGCCTCCCCGCCGTAAGCCTACCGAAGACTAACCCGTAGGTTAGCTTCGGCAGTAAGTACGTGCGGAGGAGGCGCAGCCTCTGCTGTGGCTTCAATGGAGCCTTGGTGATGCGGGCTAGCGCCCTACCAAGGTCCACACGGCTGGCAGTAATGGTGGCAACCCCCATGAAATCGACTCCAAGGTACCGCCAGACCTCCAACACAGATCGAGAAGGAATGGGGGCCTGTCCTATGACAAAACCCCCATCCACAACCTTCACTTTATGTTGGCGACCCGACGGGACCAAGGAAACCGACCCACATTTATCGGGGTTGACCACGAGTCCACACCTGGATAGCTGCTTAGCAAATGCATTGAGGGCAATCTGCAAGCCCTCGCGGGTTTCTGCGAGTAGGATAACATCATCGGCAAAGGCCAATGCTCCTACTCGCACCCCAGGGGCGAGATCAAACCCTACTTCTGTGGGCAGCTTACCCAAGGCCGTATCCACGACCAGGTTAAAGAGGAGTGGTGATAGGGGATCCCCCTGGCGTACCCCACGCCCTATCCGTACATCCCCTGACATCTCACCTCCTGCCTCGAGGACCGTCACGCCTTCATGGTACAGACAGGCCACATACTCAATTAATCGAGATGGGGCCCCGACACCATGAAGGCAATCGGTCAGGGCAAGGTGACTGACTGTGTCAAAGGCCTTAGCGACGTCCAGAGCGGCTAGATGTAATTGCCGGCGTTTAATACGGGCCAACGAGATGACAGTTTGGAGAACTGTAAGGTTCTCCGCTGTGCCATCCGCTGGCCGGAACGCTCTCTGGACGTCACCAATGACACCAGCCACCTGGAGGCGAGATGCCAGTACTTTTTGGAAGTGGCGGAAGACTACCGAGGATACTGAAATCGGTCGATAGCCTCCAGGCCCACTTCCCCCTTTCTTGGGAATAAATACGGTTCGGGTACGGGTTAACGCTTTCGGGGGTCTTCCCGCGAGCATGAGCAGGTTGAGGATGAGCAGCTTAATCGTATTTGGTGCTTTATTCCAGCGACGGGCAGAAATACCATCCGGTCCAGCGGATGTGGAGTTCTTGACACGGCACTTGTGTGCCTCGTCAAGTAGCACCGGCGAACACAAAATGCTGCGTAAGGAATCCCTGGTGGAGACTGGGGGAACCACTCGCTCCCCAGGGTTGTGGCTGGGAGCACTCAAAAGTGGCTCCCAGAAATCCACAAACTCCTGAAGAGGGGGCTGAACTTGATCTTCCCCAGGCTCCTCCAGTACCTCCGCAGCTACACGTGCCGGATGCTTCCTCCACAAACTCTGAACCCGGTGGTACTCCCGCCGTCTTGCTTGCTTAGCTGCTCTGCGACCTCCACGCAACACCACTCTGGGAGAAGGTCCCCCCTGGTGCTGCGCCACGGTCGCATCCCCAACCCGCGGGAAGATTCTCCCTAGATAGGCTGCAACCTCGTCCTCCAGGTTGTCCAGCCCTTCAGCAGCCCGCCTCGCCAGATCCTGCAGGTAGGTGCTTTCATAGCCTTCAATACGACCTACCTGCCCCCCGAGCCTCAAGACTTCGGTCTTCAAATCGGCAAGAAGACCGGAGGTCCCGGGGGAGGGATACTGAATGGCAGACTGCTGGTCCATGCCAGCAACAGGAGATGCGGGAGAAGCCCCACCGCTATTTGCCAGGATAGCTTCCTGGACAAGCTGCTTATAGTGGGGCTTCAGGCGGAGGTTCTTGATGGCAATGACTGTGCGCGTGGGAAAACGTTCGCTTAAATAAACATTTATATTACGTACCCCATTGCGCACAGCCACCACCTCATCTGCCGCCATCCTGCGCAAATCCTCGGAAGCATACCTAGGCTGTACTCTTTCTATTTCAATTGCAGCATTAGCAGCAACAGGATGCTTCCGTCTGACATGGACACCAAGGCCAGACCTGGAGGTGAATGCCCGCTCACAATGGGCACACTGGTGGTCTAAAGAGGCTGTGGAAGAGGAAGAGGGTAGGGATGATGAGGAAGAGGAGGAGGGGGAGGATGGCCGACGCCCCTGCCTGGGGCGCCTCTGAGCGCCTCCCCTAATACCCCGCGAGCCAATGGGCTGGCGGGGGTTATGAGGCCGTGTTGTATTATCATCCATAACTGGGGAAGCGCAATGGTAACAGGGTCAGGGAACCCGATGACAGGGGTCCCCTCCCTTATCGCCAGAGGGTCATTCAGCCACCCCTGGAACTTCAAGAGGGGTCCACCAGGGAAACCTAATGGGACCACCTCTGTTCATCCCAGGGGGCCCGGGTTGCGCGACGGGGACGCATGACCTTGACTTGGGTAGGGATAAGAAGGGCTCCGAGGAGATAAAAACACCCTCTATTGCCCTACCCCAGCAACCCATAGGTACAACCTACCTACTACGTACCTACTTCACAATCAAGTTTATTTTGAAGATCTAAACGCTCCACACTCAATTCGATGAAATAATAGGGAGTTAAGGTTGCCCTTATTATTGGGAAATGTGATTACTGGTTGCTAAGGACGCAAAACCCAGTACAACTCGAAGAAACGGGATTTGAAGGGAGATTAGGCCTCTTTTGCGATTCACACTCGTGTTTCTGATTTATTGTAAGTCTAACCCTCAAGTCTGATGAGGAGCGAACGATTTGTCTTACAAAGTTCTTGGTGGTCTCATTCGATTCTAAAAATGCATTTTTATTTTAAATTGTTGAAAAAAATGGAATAACTATTCACTTTTTCTTATTTATAATATAAACGTATACTGACAATAACCAAGATCTTTGTAGTACAACTAGACCCCCAATGGAGCCCATATACCAGATTTAATCAAAACAGATCCATGGTAAGTAAAGAAAGTGCGGACAAATTCTATGGGTTTTTGGATTGTACACATTTCATGGACTTTCGGATTCTACATATTCCATGGATTTTCGGATTCTACAAATTCCATGGATAGAACCATCAAATTTTGATTCCATCTCGATTTCAGAGAATCATTATTGAAAATAATAAACCAGAAGTGTTCTGACCCCGTCCAACATAATTTATGTAGTAGATAGCCCCTACAATTCGGTAAAAACCTTACTAGGTTTTTCAAATGGCATCGACACAAAACTATGGATTTATAAAGACTGAGTCCCTAAACTTTGGGTTATTTATAATTAATTCAAAACGGTGGAAAATAGGAGATGCAACTTTTTAAATTTCCTAGCTCGAAAAGTGTTAAGGTGTTGTTTTTTTTTTTTTTTAAACAATTCACATTAGTACTTCTTCAATTTTTCGAATTTCATGAGACCATCCAGAACTCTGGAAGGCTGAAATTAAGCGGAAAGATACAAGAGGCCAGTTGTGAGTCCAGCACAGATCACCGCTAGGATGCGGTGAGAAACTGAAGATCGGGTAAAATCTTACTCCATTTCATGACACAGAGCTAATATTGTTTATTAGTGCATAGAGTATAATTATTTGAATAAAATAGGTTTAAATAACGTACCATAATATAACTTCTTTGTCGAAACATGAAACTGAGGAGTAAGCCATATCCATTGATCATGACCCCGCCGTAGACAGCGGTACACAGTGACTTTATCCACGATTCCAACTCGTAGTAGAGCTCCGTCGAGAATAAAATGTAGTTCGTGAATGATAAAATCTGTGAAATGATTTTAAAATCATTCTTCGTTACTTTCCTGAGACTAAATCTCAGTCCTTTTTGAATAGCTGACATTTTGAATAATGATATGATGGCGTCACCTTCGACATCATTCAATTCATTGGAAAATAGGTTAATTCACTTATGCTATTCGTTAGGTGTGTTCAGAATGATCTTCTTAGGAATGGGACTTGGTACGAGAATGTACCTCTGTTTTCTGGTATTTTCATAACATTGTCATAACAAGACCGTTCTGTGAAATTGACTTTTTAATGTTACAAAATTTGAAGTATTCTTTTAATCTATCCAAATAGGATAGAAGAAAGATTCCGATCTATCTGAGATCATGTAACAAAAACTAAGAGTATGAGACCCACGGGAAAACCGACTACTGGCACTAACATTGACATCTCGCTCGTTACTAAATACCAACAACCGGCTACTTAACTACTGGCAACATGATTACGGCACGGGCTACGAGTAACATACGATTTTACCTTGAATTGAGAGCTTTCAAGCATCTTTCATTATGCACACGGAACTATCAAGTGATCCCCAGTTATAGGACATTGTGGTGAGTTGAGTTATAAACTACTACATCAGTCCTGTTAGAAACTTGTTTGTTAGTTGGACATTTAATTTTTGTACCACGTCATCTATCAGAATTTCAGCAAGACCTTATGCGATTCTCCAGATCAACCTCTGCGTTAATTAGATAGACTAATTCTTGATGTGTTTACAATAGCTGTCGAGGGCTTGATGTGCGTAGGTAGTTTTATATCTTGAAACTTACCGAAAAACCCATTTTCACCAGAAAATGACACATAAGGATGTTGTTCGTTCACTTCTACTAATATGTACCTACTGAACGTATTATTTAGAATTCTTAATCATTAATCATTAAAAAACAAAACTCGTTTGATGCAAACTAATTTGTTTCAACTAGTAACAAGTTACCATGACTAACTGGACGGATTGCTTGAAAATGAAGATGTCGTTGTTTGGGGAATGTTGTAACACGGAGTTGAATCACTGAACACTAATCGTAACCATATTTATGATAATCAGTGTGCTTCATCAATCAGCGTGATTAATCAGAGCGATTCCAATAAATGTACGAGATATCGTACTATAAATTATAGTACGATTAATATTTATTATCTTTTTATATTAATTTTTTATATTTATTTATTTATAAAAATATATAAAATTTAAAAAAAAAAAAATTATAAAATTTATATTTATTTTATATTTATTTATTTAATATTTTATTTATATATATATTTTTATATCTTTATTTTTAATTATATTTATTATTAATATTTATTATTTATTAATATTTATTATTTATAATTAATAATTATTATACAATCTGCATTTTTCTAAACTCTCGGTGCAACTCTTCCTGTCTTTGTAGATTATTTAGCATAGTTGAGAACTAGCTAATACTTAACGGATTCAATTGGAATCATACAGTTTCATGGCAGTGCAGAGTTAGTCTTTAGTATTCATATAATAAGGAAGTAATGTAAAACTTGTAACACAATTATTGACATGCTAATCTCCCGGTTGACAATAACCAAACCGCAAATATTGGGGGGGGGGGGGGGGTTAGGGTTTGGACCCGCAGGATTGAAAACAGACGAGGTTTCGTTCCCTGTTGGGACACAAACTTGTGCCATGTACTTACGATTTTGTTTTTAGAACACCGTAGTGTCATCAAGAATCACCCTCCTTCAATTTCCATTACATTACCCCCTTTGCACTGCATTTCTAATATTTTACTTAAATTCCAATGGTTTTGGGGGATAACTTACAATAAATTATCAATATAGTTGATAGCTGTTTTCAATCTAATATGCTCACTGTTCACATCAAAAAGGAACTAAGTTCTTGTAGAGAGACCTTGATGTGGAAAGTGAGTGACAAACTGGAAGCTTGAAAAAAGAGATTCACGCTTAATACTGTTACGGTACCTACTCAGTTATTGAAGCAAGGTCCTTTATTCAAAATCGACCGTTCTTATTTGCGCCAAACCCTTTGGGACCTCTAAAAGAAAACAACTCAAGCTCCGAAGACGGCAAGGGATTCTCCGGGGGAAAACTATTGTAGGGTCCTCTCCTGAGGAACGAGTCTCAAATCGAATGAGCTGAACAATCCCGTGGGAGAGACAGTTCCCGGCTTTCCGAGTGCGGCAGTTGTTTATTTTAATTTGTGGAAGGCCTTCTTGAGAGCCTCATTACGGCTGTGAAGTGGTCGAAGGGAGAGGGAAAACGGCAGCGAATGAGAAGAAGTGAAAACTGGCAAGAGCGACCGGGAGGGTAATGGAACAACAGCATTATAGTGGGAGCTTACCCTTCCTTGCCAATTCCTAAAGCTCTTCGGAGCCTTTTAAAAAGAACGCTGATGTTCATTTCGAAATGATGGGTAGATGCCGTCGTGAGGGATTCGGAGCACGTAGGGGACCACCTCCTCAGCTCCAGGGGTTTGTATTTGTACCACAAATTCGAGACTACATCCTTCACTCGTCGTTTGAGATTGTCTGGGTAATATCATCTGACCGAGGAAGTGTACATTTTTATTCCACACAGTGTACCTAAGAGAAAATAAAAAACATGGCCAAGTGTGTGTGGCACATGGTTTTATCGTATCCATAACCCTATTGTATAGGTGATTCGATGTATTGTAGCTAAACTCAAAAAAATCAATCTCTAAGAATAATACCTTGCACTACTTTCATAGAGACCATTTACACGCCAACACATAAAATTCCTGAAAATGTTATCGAGTTTGGATAAAGAATGTAGATATTATGGCTGTTACAAGGAATTTACGTTTGCGTATGCGCAGTGGCTAGTATCAGTCCAGGGGCGATGATTTTCATAGGGGACCATCTGCACCCCAATCCGTAAAATCTCAGAAAATTTAATCGAAATCTGACAATAACTTTTCATAACTTTGCCCATTTCAAAGACTTCATGTGAGACACAAACGCGGACACAATTGGTCAACTAAAATTGTTCAGGAAGGCCTGAAACGCGAGTGAAAATTATGATTTTGGAGAACTTTTTCTTCAACTTTGAAAAGTTAATATAATGCTTCCGCTACCTTCTTAGCCTTGAGAGCAACAGGAACGGAACAAGATTAAGTGTGAGGCGCCAATTGATTCCAAACTGGTCCTTTAAAAATCGGAGGTTCCATACCTTGATAGTATTAATAGTTTTCGGGCTTCTGAAAAATTCAACCACCATCACTTTTCACGCCTTAGAAGCAAATGAAATTATGCATAAGCCCCGGGATTCAAACACCAGATTAAGCAAATATGGATACCAAATACAAGAAAACTGCCGCTTAGTGCGAAAGGAAGGAAACGTCTTCATTCGATTTTTCAGTTGTTAGTGGGTACCTTGAAAATTAAACCATCAAATTTTGTGGGATATTAACTTGTTTTTACCTTAGTGCATTCAAAAGTTTCATTATTGAAATTATAAACCGAAGAAAAACCCAATACTTTGATTTTGTTCGAAATTTCTCGTGTAGACACTGAGAACGTTAGGTACTGAAAAAAACCGTAACAACATTATCTCAAAACTCTCTCCGTCTGGAGATCCACCCCTTCCAAGTTTTATTCCCCCAAATGCTGATGTTCCCCTTGAAATGGGTACCTAATGGGAAAGTAGGGTGTTGGTGTACGGGGATTCGGAGCACGTATGGTCCCCTCATGTTGCTCTCAATGAAAAGCTATGGGCCAATCATTGAGTTAAGTTCACGATTCAGGCAACGTTTTGCTTGTTCAATTCAGGGTCCCTCTTCGCCATAGGTTTTCGTTGCTACGGAAGAAATATAAAGCGGATTTTCGAAGTTTAACAACCGACTTCATTATTTACGTATATACCAACCATATAATTGAGTCCACGATTGCAATTCAAGTAGGTATTATAGATTTAAAAAACGTCTGCCAAGTGGGTGTGGCACATAGCTTCCTCGTATCCATAACCCGATTATATAGATGATCCGATGCATAGTAGTTAATCTGAAAACACCAATCTCTAAGTACCTTTCACTACCCTCATAGGGTACCATCTACACGCTAATCTGGACAATCCTAGAAAATTTCATCAAACTCGGACGAAAAATGTCAGTGCGGTAGTGATTGGAATCAAAAAATTTCATATCCAGACTGGGAATCGAACCTGGAACTCCTGGGTGTGAGTCCAGTACTTTGCTTACTGATCTACAGAGGGGTTTGTAGAATGGCTTTGAGATCCTCACCTCAGACGCAACTGTTACGGCTGTTACAAGTATTTTACGATTGCGCATGCGCAGAGGCTACTGTAAATTTTAAGGCCTTGATTTTCATTGGGGACCATCTACAACCTAATCCGCGTAATCCCTGAAAATGTCATCGAAATCGGGTAGAAATTGTGGAAGTTATGGCTGTTACAAGCAATTCACGTTCGCGCATGCGCATCGGCTACTATCAGTCCGGGGGTGATGATTTTCATAGGGGACCATCTAAACACTAATCTGTAACATCCCTGAAAATTTCATTGAAATCGGATGGAAAATGTGGAAGTTACGGCCGTTACAAGAAAATTAACGTTTGCGCATGCGTAGTGACTACTATCAGTCCGAAGGTGATGATTTTCATAGGGGACCATCTAATCACTAATCTGTAACATCCCTGAAAATTTCATTTAAATCGGATGGAAAATGTGGAAGTTATGGCTGTTACAAGGAATTCACGTTTGCGCATGCGCAGTCGCTTCTATCAGTCCGAGGATGATGATTTTCATAGGGGACCGTCTACACACCAACCCGCACAATCCCTGAAAATTTCATCGAAATCGGACAATAACTTCGTATAGTTATGCGCGTTACAAGGAAATCATGACAGACACACAGACACACAGACACACAGACAGACAGACAGACAGACACACAGACAGACAGACACGGAACCAAAATTGTTCAGAAAGGTCTAAAACGCAAAACGCGAGTGAAAATTTTGATTTTGGAGAACTTTTTTTTTTCGTCCTTGAAAAGTGAAAACAAAGCTTCCGCTACCTTGGTAGACTCGGAAGCAAAATAATAATGAGTGAAACTCAAAATTTCTGAATAAGAACTTTTTACTTCAATAAGTAAACCACAAAACATTATGCATTTAAAAAATCCAAAAATAGTTAGGTACCGAAAAATCAACAGTTTTAATTAAATGGGTTAAAACTGTTGATAATTATTATCGACAATCCCAAATCATTGGAAGAATAATCACTTATCTTATGTCACTATCGTACCAATGGTTGGTAGGTAAAAAAAAAATAAGTAAAAAAAAGTTGGTAGGTGAAAAAAAAAACTCTGCAAATCATTGACCAAAGGTTTATTATTTTCTGTAGGTATAGATCGCCCTTCCGTATAGATACCAACCGAAGGTACCTAGGTACTACCTTCTAGGGCATTTTTGAAAATTTCAACCCTTCATTTCCATTTGGTTGGTGGTTGGGGTTGAAATTTCAAAAAATGCCCTAGTAGGTAGTAGGTACCTATGGTTGGTAGGGAGAGATCTGTACAGAAAGGTGATCAATGCAGCGTTTTTTTTTCTCCTTTATTTTGCCAACAGCATTAGCCATGTGGGTGTTTCTCCATTCCCTTTTTCCAATCTTATGAAAGTTCAATATTATTTCAGAGTATTGTCGTAATGTGTCATTCGTTTATTTGTTTCTTCGTCGAATACTTTGCGTATCCTTGTGATGTTTACAGTTATTTCTTTATTTTCCACCACGTTATTTACGTTTTTTCTTTATTTTCCACTCCCTTTGGTACCGTTGGGAATACCACATTACATGGCTAAATTGATCCTCAATGTACTCATAGGCTCACTCTCAAACATTCGATTATAAAAAGCCGTGCTATCTTGGGTTGCATGAGCTTCCTGTCTCGCGGGCATCTAGAGCTGATCTACGAGTACTAATCGATCAGGGGTCGGGTCCACAGCCTCCTTCTCTAACGAGGAAGAAGATGAAAGAAACCCGTGGAGAAATAGGGAAACCTGCCGAAGACGGGACTCTGTTCGATTCACTCCACGTCCTGAGTCTGTAAGAGCGGGGAACTATAACGGCGATGGAACTGTTCCCCCCTGTTCCTTGTTCCGTCATCGGTGTCCCGGACTACCCCCAGAAACCCCGGTTCCCCTTGCCGACCACCTCAATCATCCTCGTTCCTACAACCATATCACGTCCACTTTATGCCTTCCTGTCGTTTCCCTTCCACATCTACCTCCCGACTTCCGTTTCTCTCTATAACAACACTTAGGCCCCGCACGACCCACGGCCTCTCGTCGTTTCCTTATTTCCCACTTCCGTTTCTCCGCCCCGCTGCCGTTTTTTTCTCGTACGAGCCTTTAAATGTGGATCATGATAAGACCTTCCACCTACCGCATCTGAACCAGCCTTTCCCGAACAACGCCTGCACAAACAGCAATTTCCCACCAACCTACTACTGCCGTCCTTTTATTCGCATTTTATGTACGTAAGCTGGTATCTGAAAGCCATGACGATCCCGAACGGTTCTGGCAGACCTTCCACAGTCTCTCAGGTCAGGTTCATTCACTACGAATTTTGAAGAACAGAGAATTATGAGGTCATACCATCATACAGTGGTGTACCCAGTGTTGAGGGGGTGGGGGGATTACAGAACCCCACCTCCCCACATGAAATTCAAAAAAGTCCATTCATGCAGCATGAGTTAATGTGCAAATTTTCAAAGAAATCTTTAAATTTGTTGAAAAACTTCAATGAATACTTTCCTAGAATTCTTGAACTCATGAAGTACTACACGTATATTTTTGTTTTTAGCATGGAACATGCTTTAGCAATCACCTAACTGGGCAACAAAGTGACGAAACCGTGGAACAAAAAAGCGAGAGATTTTGTAATGATTTTCACTTACACTCACACTTAAGAACTGTAAACAACATTCTTGGTAAAAACCATCAATTTAGTGGATTATATTTGATGTTGTTGGTGTTGTTGGTTGCCTTGGTTTTTTCGATTTTAATCAAAGGTTTTCTGAAATCTAGGCGAGATTTTGTAATGAACGCGGGCTTTTAGTTGTGATGTGTTCTCCGACGCTTTGGATGAAAATTCCCAGTAAAAGGAATCAACAAACAAACAAAACACGGCTAAACATGTTCCATGTTTCTTGAATTTCAGTCGAAGGCTCTAAGCAGTAACCATCCGGGGGTCCAAGGGACTTGCCGAGTTTTTCTAGATTTTAAGCTCACCGTACAATGAATGAATTCGTGTACCCACCTTCTCTAAAACAACAACGTTGATGGAGAGTAAATGGTCCACTAATAAAGCACACAGACATTCATTCACGCTGTAATGCGTAAATTTTGAGCCTTAGACCAATCTCACTTCTCTCTATGATGACAAAACAACATTAAATTGACAAACGTTTTTTAGCATTCAAGCTTGAATTTACCATCAAAAAGTTTAATGATCGCAAAGTTGGCCACGCCGTTGGAAAGCTTATCAAATAAAAAACGCTGCAAACATTGCTCAAAGGTTTATGATTTTCTGTATAGATCACACTCCCGTATAGATCCCTCCCTACCAACCATAGGTACCTACTACCTACAAGGGCATTTTTGAAAATTTCAACCCCAACCACCATCCAAGTGGAAGTGAAGGGTTGAAATTTTCAAAAATGCCCTAGTAGGTAGTGGGCACTTATAGTTGGTAGGGAGGGATCTATACAGAAAATAATAAACCTTTGAGCGATGATTTGCAGCGTTTTTTTTTACGAGTACCTACCAACTTTTTTTTACCTATTTTTTCACTACTAACTTTTTTTCACCTACCAACCATTGGTAGGTACTACCTACCACACCATACTGCCTTCACACGTTCACAATCAAGTGTATTAGAAAGAATTAAACGCTTCACACTCGATACGAAAAATAAGAAGCTTCATAATATGAATTTCCATGTGATGGAAATTTGATTACTGGTTGCTCAGAAAGCAAAACTGAATACAAAATTTGTATTTGATTTAATCAAAGAAATGGACAGCGATCGCATTTTAGTCAAATTTGAACGGCGATTAGACCTCTTTTGTCATTCACACTCGTGATTCTGTTTTATCGAAGGAAAACCCGAGCGGGAGCGAGCGGATGTCCTTCAGAGCTCCGGGTGGTCTCAAAAATAGTTATAAATGGAATGTTATTTAAAATAGTATACCTTTATTACCTTTATTTCGATAGAAAACTTTATTTATAATACCTTATTTATAACATACCTTCATATCGATACCTTTTATTTCGAGAGTTTTCGAGCTAGGGCACTCTTGAAATTTTCAACCCCTAATTTTCACCCCTTAGAGGTGACTGACATCAACCAAGAGCTTCGTGGCTCAACCAAACCTCAAATAGAGCCCATATACCAAATTTGAACCAAATCGGCCCAGTATTGCTAAGAAAAGTGCTGCTTACGGCGGACGGACGGAACATTTTAACATGTTTAATGTTTTAGGGCTGGGGGTCATTCTGTGAATTCCGACACGCAAATCTGCAACGCTTATTTTTCTTAGTTACCACGGACCGATTTCTTAGTTACCACGTTATATCGGCTCCATTTGGGGTCTAGTTGTACCAAGATGGTCACTGATCAGCTGAGTGAGCTCCAAGGCCATTTTCTCTCCTGTTGAACGCAGGAAGCTGAAATTTGAGAAGCAGGGTCAATGGAGAATGCTGAAGGCGCCTGAGTGGTCACTGATCAGCTGAGTGATCGGCAATCTAATTTCTCCCTTGCGAGGGAAAAACATTAAACATGATTTAATGTTTTTCCCTCGCAAGGGAGAAATTGAACAGAGATTTTATTAGATTTTCGGATTCTACGTACTACCTTGAATCGTAAAACATCAAATTTTGAGGGGGAGTTAAATTTTTTTCTTGCCCAATTCCAAAGGCTTATTATTGAAAATAATACACCAAAAGTGTTCGAATGACCTGCCAGTTTCCAATTTTGGTTAATTTTTTTCAACTAGCTGAAAAGCCTGCTAAATCGTAGATATCACGGCCTGGAATCGAACCCGGGTCTCCCACAATCAGGCATCGTACACGTTCCTACACACGTACAGTTGGGGTTCTATGTATTATAACTACTTATAATGTATTGTATTGTATATATCATCGTAGGTGTGAATGAACTTTTGGAATCGACCAAGAAAAGAAAATTTGAAACCCCCACTCAACTATTTTGTTGTTTTTCGTTTCAGTATACGAATAATTCAAAAATCGAATAAAAAATTGGCCATCCGTTAGCGGCACTTTCCTTTGATACCATTGACCGATTTTGATGAAATTGGTATATGGTCTCCATTTGTGGTCTATTTGTGCCAGAAGCTTTTGGTTGATGTCAGTCACTTCTAAGGGTTCAACAATAAGGGCTGACATTTTCAAAATGCCATAGCTAAAAAAGATTTGATATAATGGTATTGATATGTGGTGAAAGTATCGGCAGATCCTCGTTTTCTTAAAATTGTTTCATTGGACAATCAAATGAAGAAAGGCAACACAACGATGAATAATGGTATTGTTTTTCATCAATTTAAAATAGTACTGGATTTTTCGAATCAAATAAGACGACCCGGAGCTCTGTAGAACCAACCGTTCGCTCAACATGGGAACTTGGGGTTGTACTTATGATATATCAGAAACACGAGTGTGAATCACGATAGAGGCCTAATCTCGTTTCTTCAAGTTGTACAGTAAAACAGTAACTGTTTTGCGTCCTTAGCAACCAGTAGTCAAATTTTCCAATCAAGGCACCCACAAGTCTTAATTTCTTCAGAATAGACTAAGTCTATTCTGATATCTTCTAAGTCTATTCTAGGTCTATTCATAAATCTATTCTAAGTCTATTCTATCAAGTCTTGATCGCGAAGTAAAAATATGGTTGATGGGTAGATTGGCAAATCCGTGTTTCCTTGCTGGCGAGGAATCTATACTGAAAAGTAATAAATCTTTGTGTAATAATTTGGAGAGTTTTCATTTGGAGAATACTTAGTAACGTTTTGAAAATTTCGAAGAATTCCATTTTTTCAAATTCCTTTGTTTAAACTATGACTTCTAGGTACGCTCATATGTCCTCCAGATATAAAAAACGAAAAAGATGAAAGCACTAAATATAAAATTCGTTTTTTTAGAAAATACCCTCCGGATGAAAAAAATTGATAAATGTGTTTTTATCATGAAATTCATCAGAATCATAGCTGGCTAGGATAAATCCCTGGCATTTTGAAGGACCCAAACACTCCCCCCCTCTCCCCCTGTTCGTCAGAAGGTAGTTTAAAATTGTCTCAGTTACTATAGAACTATTAGTCAGTAACAAGAGTGTGAATTGCACATGAACGTTCACTGACGGATGATCCAAATTTCAGCTAGAATGCAAATTTCATGCCACTCACTTGTGGTTCCACGAGAATCTTAGAACAAGAAATTTGGGATAACGATGTCTAGCTGGTAGGCACTATCACAGATTCTGTTACTCAACATAAACTTGACTGTGCTTTAATAATATTAAATTTATTAATAATATTAACCTTATTATAGTTGGTACGTATTATCATTGGTAGAATCGTGTTCTTGAGGGAATAATAAACCCCTGTTTAACAATTTGACGCATTTTCTCAATTAATTAACAGAATTGAAGTATTAGAATCGGAAGAGACCACGTCCTAAAAACTGTTTAATGAATGATTGTTAAGTACACAATTTACTTATACGTATCCATTGTTATTTTGTTTCAGGTGAGAAGATAAACTACTGACGTATTTCATCTATGATAAGTCTATCGGATCTATCCTGATAAGTAAGTTTTCAACAAATTGTATCTGCGCCCAAAACTGTATGTTTGACCCGTCAGACTTGTAAAACGGAAATCACACTTACTAGTACCTTTATTGTGGTTCGGAAAACCGATCGAGATGAGAATGTGGATCTTTCTGACAACCAAGCTCTTCTTTTTTCTGCGATTATTATTGAAACGAGATATAATTAATATCATCTCAAAACTATGCTTCAAAATATGATATGTTTTGAATTACATTGTAATTTAGTCCTTTGCTGTTACGTCTCTTTAGTGGTAGTTTTGAACTCTGGAATGAATGAATTCCTGAATCAAATAGTACGTACCTAACGTTTCTAAAAATAAAACGTATCATCAATCCTCCTACTGGAAACCTCGTGCATAATGCGTATCAGTGACTCGCAAACTTGAAAGAATTTCCACGCTATCTAATTGTTGTCCAGGTGATGCTGGATGATTTTATCAACCTCTGAGTTGTTAGGTTTTTGTGTCTTCCGGCATGAGAGTGTAAAATAACATGTGCGTTGCGGCGCCATCTAGCGAACCAAGTGGCGAACTAGGCGACGTTGATCTTGTCAGTGAACCAACATTATGGTATCGCAGAATTCAAAATTTTAGAGGGCACTCTCGAGGCTTAACATTTTAATGATTAGGGTCATAATCCTACCGGGTTTTTTCTCATTTTAATCCTGGAATTCATCGAACGGTGAACATTGTGTAGATATCTCGCAATTTGGACGATTTCTTCCATTGATAGTTTCTGTTGTTGTGAATAACAAGAATCTAGCTCGCTCCTGCAGGCTGATAGGAAGACTGAACTGCAGTGGCGATAAGAAGTTAATCGGATAACCGGGCCAACACCTTCACAGTCTTATCGCTCCTCTTCTCCCCTCGTCTTTCCACTCCTCTCCTCGTTCTAGCTCGTGAAGCCTCGTTTATTGCTTCCGAGTCTAACAAGGTAGCAGAAGCTTTGTTTTCATTTTTCAAGGATGAGAAAAAAAGTTCTCCAAAATCAAAATTTTCACTCGCGTTTTGCGTTTTAGACCTTTCTGAACAATTTTGGTTCCGTGTTTGTTTGTCTGTGTGTCTCTCCGTCTGTCATGGAATCCTTGTAACGGGCATAACTATACGAAGTTATTGTCCGATTTCTATAACATTTTCAGGGATTGTGCGGGCTGGTGTGTAGATGGTCCCCTATGAAAATCACCACCTTCGGACTGATAGTAGCCACTGCGCATGCGCAAACGTGAATTTGCTTGTAACGGCCATAATTTCTACATTTTCCATCCGATTTCAACGACATTTTCAGGGATGTTACAGATTAGTGTTTAGATGGTTTCCAATGAAATTAAGGCCATAAAATTTACAGTAGCCTCTGCACACGCACAAACGTAAAATCCTTATAACAGCCGTGCATTTGTCGCCCTCCCAATTCTTTACTCGCGTAATTTCACATGTGTGACGTGAGAATTTCAAAACCTCACCAGGCCTGAATAGACGTAGCGCATCGAACCACCATCATAGGAGTCCCGGGTTCGATTCCCAGCCAAGCTATGTAATTTTTCGATCCAATCACATTTTTAACCTTTGACACTGATTCTTACTACTCACTCACATTTTTCATCCGAATTTGATGACATTATCTAGTTTTGTCCAGATTAGCTTGTAGATTGTCCCCTATGAGGGTAGTGAAAGGTACTTGGAGATTGGTGTTTTGAGATTAACTACTATGCATCGGATCATCTATATAATCGGGTTAAGGATACGAGGAAGCTATGTGCCACAACCACTTGTTTTTATTCACTCATGAGCCCTGATTCGACACGTTCTCTGCAAATGAGGATGATAGATTCAGCTCGAGTAATTTAATAATACTTGTAGGGCTCAGTCCCTACAAAGTACTTGAATGGGGTGCGCGCATGGGTCGGAAAAATTGTTTATTGTTATTTTTAATCTAAACTAGACCTCATTCTGAGAATTTTAACACCAACCGCGACCTTCTAGCGTGAGAAGACCTTCCTCTATAATTTTTCAAATTTTCGAATGTTTGTGACGTCACAGCTTGGTCTTCTGCTTGGACATATTTCCCTATACATCGTCTGGAAGTTAGTTACTGGATGCTAGTCTGCACTCTCAATTCCACACTTAGATATTAGTGTTCCCGTAGTATAATTTCCCTTTAGTTATAGCTACATTCGTAAGTCCCTCCCTCCTTAGATTAAGTGGCTAGAGTAGGTAGGTAGGGACACTCAAAGAGGCTCCTACCACCCCTAGGAATAAGTCCTTGCCAAATTTGTCCTGAATAAAAACCCTCGAGCAAATTACCAACACCGTTCTGTTTCTTCCCTTCTTTCTTTCTTTCCTTTTTTCCTCTACCTATTGACAGATAGGTAGATCACCGGTTTGTGTCCCCTCCTCTTTTACACCATAGACAAACGAGGCGAGGCGCCCATTTTTTCTTGTTTTTTGTTTCTGATTATGTATTGTTGAGCTCTAGGAGCCCATCTTCACTAAGCTACCTGGCTGCCTAAAACTGGCGTAACAATTGAGCAAGAAAAAATCGTAACTCCTGTAAAATTTTATGATTTATGATTGAATGCGGCACTGCGCCCAGTTCCTATGAACCAATTTCGAAGAAGTTTGGTATATCGAGTCCATTTTGAGTCTAGTTGTGTCTCGAGACGATTGGTTATTGTCAGCTTTAAATCTTTAGAAATTCCTATAGATACCGATTTTTCACTAATTTAAAATTCCCTACATTTTTGAGCATTTTCCGACACTACCCATATCTCTAAGTGACCAACCTTTAGCTTCCTATGAGGATAAATATTTATTCAAGCAGTCAATAAATCAGTCAATATAAACTTTATTTTAATATAGAAATTAATAATGGAAAAGCCAAGTTCTTTACCGACGAGTGATCTATGCTGGAAAATATGAAACCGTTGAGTAATAATTTGTAGCGCCTCGTCTGCTTTGTGAAGTTGGAAAATTATTCCTTGATTTCACCTATTCAATCATACTTTATCAAGTACTGTGAATTAAAAGAAAGTTTCTTCATTCAACAAATCTTCCTCTCGATACAAATAATATCATTTTAGGAATCTCTTGAAAGATTTTAGAAGAGATTGGAAAAGTTGGAGATGGCGAACGAAGTAAGGACAGGGGTTTAAATGGACACCGAAAATAGAAAAGGTACAGTGAGGCTGCAAGAGGGGGAATGTTCGCGTGGAATTTGTTTCGGGCTAAAAGGAGCGCCAGAGGTGGTAATGAGGTTTTGAGGATCTCGTTGAGAGATACCGCGACCTGCCCCGTAAGTTGGTTTTGGTCTCGTGATCCCCTCTTCTTCCCTTGTTCTCCTATTTTATTTTCTCCTTCGCCCTCCTATTTTTTTCGCCCCCACGTTCTCTCATCATAACCGGATCATTCCAAAGCTCCCTTTTATTTTTTTTCTGCTGGGTTTACAGCGCTGTAATCCGAGAGGTCAACGAGATCGATAATCCAGTTCAGAGGAATAAAACTCTGAAAATGCTGAGAAACTTTGCATTTGTTTGAATTAAAGTTGCAAATGGTTTCAGTTTTCTCCTATTTCTTTGATAGGAAAAAGTTAAAAAATAGGATCGAACGTTGTTAGAAGGTCTTACAAATAATTACACAGTATTATCTTTGGGAAGAATCTAGACCTGAATTATTTTGGTTTGGGTTGTCCTTTCGGTGTTCTCTCGATGTTTTGTAAAAACCTGGTCCACAGCTCCTTCAGGCTTCCAGTCGGTAGTTCCAGACAGTATCCATAGTTGGCCATCTCGAAAAGGGATTCCAGCTGAAACACCGAATGTAGAAGTAGTCGGACCAGTGAAGAGCAAGTTCCACAAATATCTCGAAAAAGATCCTGGGGTGTCACTTACTGTCCATACTGCCAATCATATCTTTAGCCACCAGAAGATTGATGGGTGCGAGGCTAAGTTCCGCTCGTACCAAAGAGTCCGGCGTTGTCCAACCCAGACCCAGCAGGGCCTTGAATGCTCTCATTTGTATGCTTCAGAGTTTGATAAAATCCCCAGGTTTCACTTGCATAAAGGGCATTCAAATCCAATGCCTCATATCGAAGCCCTTCCGAATTGCCTGCTTTGCTTGAACAAACCAGATCGAGAAAATAGAACCCCTAAAAAGCAAAAAGAATTCACAACTTCCGAACAAGCATCTTCAAAGAAGAATTTGTAGTTTTTTAGCCGACCTCTTCTCTGAAAGACTATCACTTTGGACTCCTACCGGATAATAATTGTAAAGGCTAAGCGGCTATCCTTCCCTCTCTCCTGAGTATTCGAGCCACAACTAATACTCCGGTGAGAGGCTAGTAAACGGCATATTTATAGTATATACCCCCATTTAGTCATAAGACCAACACCCACTTTTCATCTTAAAGACTAGGATCCCCATCAACCTTTTTCCATCACTGGTTTTGACAGACCAGTCATCAAATTCTCTTGAAGTTTGCACTACAAAATCACAATATTCACTAGCAGTATCACCCTACAATTGTAGTAAGTAGTAAGATCTAATATAATTGTAGTAGTATAATTGTAGTGTAGTATAATTGTAGTAAGATCTAATACAATTATAGGGTGCTGCTGTTCTACCGTAAACACAATGTATCGCTACTTAGAGGTGAGAGATAACATTCGGTGGGGTGGAACTGACGGAAGTGAGGAAAGTCGTCGAAAATTGGATAGTTAAGACAGATCATATATGAAAATAGAGAAATATAGGTTGAAATTCCAATGGTATCATTCGCATCCTACTCGTAAAATCCCTGAAAGTTCAATCAAAATTTACTGAATTTTCGAATTGTTTTGCCCGTTGCAAGAGTTGGAAAACACACAGACATACCGGACAGGAAAAAAAAACCATAAATGTCAAAAACTTCGAATGAAAATGGACATTTGTTTGGACCTTTTTCTTCATTCATGTGTATGCCTTTGCCAATACGAGTAGATTGTTGTATGGTTGTGGTAGGTGAAGGCGTGACACCGAGAAACTGTGAGCAATTGAAAGAGTGATTGGGCGTGCCTGCGAATAAATTAATTTAATAAAACAATGCTCTTTTTAGTCGAAACACTCCACACAGAAATGAAAATTAAAGTGACCACAACCCAAACTGATGGACACAGGTTTCAAAACTGGGAATATTCTAGACATTTTTACTGACAAGTGTGTCAGCATGTAACAGTGAATAAAATATAAAAACACAGTTCCACGGTATCCACAAAGGAACCTACACCTAAAGAAGCTGTTGAAGTTATGAGGAGGTGAACTGCCTCCCTCAAAGTTTTGGGCACTGAAACATCCATCCTCAAGCTGAATGAAGTTGATTTTTGAACTTTTGATGAATTGCTGTATGGAGGATACAGGAGATCAGCGCTCTCTGATGATATCGGGAATAGTCTTGTGAGTTGTGTCAGCTAATCCGTGAAAATTAAAACTATGCATATTTCACCTTGACAGACCCGAAAGCAAAAACCGACGAAATCACAGTTTGTGGCGAACAGTCTGTGTGCTCAGTCCACCAGGCTTGTAATATAAAGATGGATGAATAATTAGTATTAGAACAGGTGTTTGCGGAAATCGTAAACACGAGGCTGACTTGGTTTTATTGGAACATTATCGTGCGGAAGAAAGGAAGTTATTTAGTCTAATTTATTAACTAACTAGAAATCAATAAGTACCTAACTGTTTAGCGGAGAATATCATGATTATATACACGTTAAAAACGACAATATTATTTGAACTGTGAAGAAGATTTACTGGTTATGAAAAGTTATAAGCAGGCTCTAGTATGGGAAAGTCATCGCAACGTATAAGTGTACTTTGCTAAGTCTGGCAGGAACGGGAGTCTAATTTGATTCTGAGATGAGGGATGGCACTATCTTCGCACCAATATTTCTTCCAGGTAATCAAAACTTGAGTCAACATTTTTTCCAAATTTAACTAAGTACTTACGCAAATTTTATCCGAATATGTCAGACTAAAACCCAATCATTTATCATATATATATTTTTTTTTAATTTCCGACATTTAAGAAAAAATGCTGAATTAAATATCCAGTCTTCGTACAAAGTAATTTTTTTTTTTTTGATTTATGATATTTCTCCTACACTATCCCCAGGTTCTGTTCACTCTGCCAAAGGTCCTACCTCACCCCATCTTCCTTACCCAAATGATATTCTGCGTAAGGCGGAAGGGGACAGCCAAATGACGTTAGAACTTCTCCTTTACCTTCTTAATGCCCTTTCACTCCCTCCTTACTCAAGTCTCCCTTTTCCCCTCCCTCAAACACAAGCACAATTAAGAAACTCACATTTTCAAGTCCGGCAATTCATCACCCCTCCTTCCCTGCCCATCCTTTGACTCTACCATCGAGGGAGCACCCTTTAATTCCGACCTCCGCCTTTCCACCTTTTCTTGCCTCCTTAGCGCGAATCCTTCAGCACCAGACGTGTGATTTATCCTCTCGGGGCCTCATCGTCAGCTGGTGAGGTCTTTTATTAACGAAAAATCCTTCCTCATATAAATTACTCGGCAATGTTCCGACTAATTAAACTTTTCGTTGAGCGGCATAAAGTAGATTTTCATCCTTAAAGAGAGAGCTTTTACTTCAGACGAGAAAACTCTCCTGGAGTACACGGAGATCCATGAGTTCGTCATCTCAGATGAATTTCCTCATCCACAGTAGTAACTTTGAAGTGAGTCGTTCTAACGGAAGTATGTAACAGGTTTATTCCAAGCGCACGTTCCAGATTGAAAAAGTTCAAGTTTGGGTCACATTAGGGTTACTTATTCACCACACTTTTGAGATCACTTGTCTCTCACTTCACTTGGGTCTTTGGTGAATGATAATCCGTCTATACATTCACATTTATAAATCAACCAAAATGGTTGAGGTTATTTAACTTGCCCCCGAATGACTGAATCGGCTTGAAATTCATCATCTATTATTTTGAAATCAAATTCCAACCACCCTCCAAACTGGAAAAAAGAGCAGTCACAAGGAATCAATTCAAGTGCAATGATATTGAGACTGATTTCTAAATATAAAACTGAACCAAAGGACCACTTTTTGAGCGATTTTGGGTCATTAGAGAGTGAGGAACCATTGACTGTCTAGGGATTTACTCAGGGCATTTCCTGTAAACTCCATCTCACAATGCTCTTTGAAAACGCACACTTTGGACTAAATTATAAACAAAACATTACACAGTAAATATAATAAATCACAATATTATTACGAAGGTACTTTGTTATCTTACATGGATCCAAGGCCACATGAATTTCAATGTTAATACATACTTTGTTTGTAATCTTAGATGAATCATAAGTCATGTAAATTATTATTTATACCTTTATACACATTGTATATTTTGTTATATGAATCCTAAGTCACTATTTATCATGAACGCTATTTATAAGCATTTCGCATCTTTGTCCCCATTCAGTAACTAGCCGTGTCAAGTGATTTCCATCTATAATTAACTAACTTCCTCCATAAACTATAAATTTGGACTTTGGTCTTGTTTGATGTGAGTTAATTTTTGTGACACAATTTTCCTAATTGATTTGGGCTATTGAAAACATTTTCCCAAGTGTCGGTTTTACGAAGTAAGCCGTATCATCCGCAAATAAATATAGTTTTGAGTTAGGTGGTTCTAGATGTCCTACTTCTTTTATGTATATTGAAAACAGTATTGGCCCCAGTGAACTTCCTTGTACCACTACAAAATCATCAGATATTTGTTTCTTAACTAGCACAGTTGCCAATCGAACTTATTTTATTCAGATAACTCCTAAACCGTTTTAAGGTAGGCCCAAATATCCCAGATTTCTCCAATTTATACATCAGTGATCTCCTGTGATTCGTGTCGAAAACTTTTGCTCTATCAACCTGTAAACGCTTTTAATTATTTTATGTTATTCTGTAGAGGCCCGTAGTTGGAGAGTAAAATGTATTATTAACTCCCAGGTTTTTGTCGAAAACAAATTGATTGAGGGTTAATAATTTATTTCCTTTAAATTATGAAAACTACTGGATTTTGATCAATTTTTCTAATATTTTAGATAGTGGATAGTTGAGAGTGCCCCTTTGAAGACTGAAATCACTTTGGAAGCTCTGAAAGCTTCGGAAAGTTCAATATTGAACGACTAAGATTGTCTTGATCAGAGACTGAGACTGATGGGACTTAATCAGCCTTAATTGAATTCCATTTTTCCTGGGGATACGTTTCGCATCATTGATTGTACGATTTTTTCCTGGATTTAAACGTATGACATGATACTAAGAATAATTATGGAATCTCCTATTGTTTTTTGAATTGGAAAGAAAAAACTACCTTGTGTTTGAGCTGGTGCGAGTTGTTGGTATGAACCATCTCATAAATTGAAAATTCATAAAAACTCCAATTACCTACCCAAATTTGATTTCAGATAACCATCCGCCTTCATTATGGACTAGTCTACAAGTCTACTAATGTGGGTTTAGTATTCCTACGTGTGCCTAAGGTAGGATTCCCCCTTCCCTTTCACATTCTGGATTTCTTGCCTATAGTTTACCCTACTATTGAAATCATAGTTAGAAAGATTCTTGCTGCATTCGCATGGGGTTGCTGTGTGAATAACTGAGTAGGTTACACATGGAGCATTAAAAAAACATGTCCAACCAGAATCTTGTTTATAAAATCCGATGTTGTATAAAGCTCCGTGTAAGGAACAAATGACGAGCCGAAATTGAAATACAAATAATATAAACAAATTACAAATAGTGTATTACCTATAATATCTTACGATTTTGAGTTCTCTTCCTTGACAGGTAAGTATCTCCCACCAAATCGGAGGCATACCCTTCTGGTTTCCACCGTTCCGTAAGGGCTGACGTGTTCAGAGGTAATATAATATGCAATTCTAATTCGCAATATGAGGTGGAGAGACGTTCTAGAGATGTTCGTTTAGGCTCCTCGCTAAGCCGGTATCGCTAGTCCTCATCATGCATCAACGTGTATGGATAATCCTATCGGGCGTCCACCGATCACATGAACTCCCTGAATATCGCGAATCACAGTAATAGCCAATAGAGTTAAACCTTCCATCTCTCCAGCGCTTGGGAGAGTTATGATGGATGGAATTGTACCAACTAGTGAGTATTTTTGGAGGTGACACAGGAATTAAACGACAGATTCATGTAAGTATTGCAACAATCATCATCGAATCATTGCTATGTTACAGTTTTTTGCTTCCAAGTCTACCAAGGTAGCGGAAGCTTTGTTTTCACTTTTCAAGGACGAAAAAAAAAGTTCTCCAAAATCAAAATTCCCACTCGCGTTTTGCGTTTTAGACCTTTCTGAACAATTTTGGTTCCGTGTCTGTGTGTCTGTCTGTCTGTCTGTCTGTGTGTCTGTCATGAATTCCTTGTAACGCGCATAACTATACGAAGTTATTGTCCGATTTTGATAAAATTTTCAGGGATTTTGCGGGTTGGTGTGTAGACGGTCCCCTATGAAAATCATCATCCCCGGAGTGATAGAAGCGACTGCGCGACTCACTCAATTTTTCATCCGAATTTGATGAAATTTTCTAGGATTGTCCAGATTAGCGTGTAGATGGTCCCCTATGAGGGTAGTGGAAGGTACTTAGAGGTTGGTGTTTTGAGATTAACAACTATGCATCTGATCATCTATAATATAGATTATATTATAATCGGATTATGGATACGAGGAAGCTATGTGCCACACCCACTTGGCAGACGTTTTTTTCATTTTACCCTCTACACTATAAAATATCAATTTTGGTTTATTATTCTCAATAATGAACCTCTGTATTTGAACAAGAAAAAAAAAATATATATCCCCCTCCCCAGAGCCCGTATCACCTAGAGCATCGTTGGCCAAAACGTTCCCTAAAGAGGAAAATATCTGAATAGCTGAAGTAATTAATGTTCCATGACTTTCTTTCATCGGTTCATGATTTTATTCGATTTTGATTCATTACTTTTATTGTAGCTTTTTCCAATGAAATTCATAAATTTTTACAACCAAATTCATAATTAACCAATATCACGACATTCTGAGTTTTGTCTTGCAATTCATTGAGGACCAACCTTCAATGCATAGGAGATCATCCTCCATTATATAAGAGAATATCCTCCATTTCATAGAGGACCATCCTCCGATTTTCTCGGGGGGGATAAAATACCCACATACGAGAATGGTTTCTTTCGAGTTCACTTAGAACACGGTGACCAATCATCAATACTCCTTCAAAGAAACCATCAGTGTGAGCAAAATTTGAAAATAAGTATATACCTAGTAAAAACATTCAAATGTTTTATATTGGACCCAAAGATAGTTTTTCTTGTATTTTTCCTTTACATTTATCTTGAAAGTGAAAAACTTTTCTTCAGATACATTGACGGATTCGAGAATCGAATACATCGTACAGGTTATAAAGTATTTACGTAGCTAACAACGCAAACCAATGATAATATGATAATAATTTTTTTTAAACGTAGTGATTACACCGTGACCTCCTCATGGTAGGGTGGGACGTACTCGTATATTTTTTACCAGGAGAAGCGAGGGCATTCTATGAAAGTAGAAGCTATCACAAGTCCTCCACTTTCTACATTCTCTATCTCACTGTTCAGACGGTAGCGTGAAGAATAATAATCACCCAATAGGAAATAGTGGGGTCGCACGGTGGAAGGGATCGCTGATTGATCCCAAGGATCCTTTACTAGGATATCACGTATCGATATTTCCTATTATTCTACCGGAAAGTGTTTCTTGTATTTGCTTCACGTACCTACTCCGATGATTCATAGGGTTTCTCAACTTGAAATCTCATTCTCGTTCTTCCTTTTTTTCATCATGTCGTTCTCTTGCGAATTTCCTGAGAAAATAAATTCATTAAATTCATATTTAATGTTGAATAAATATTATTATTTCATATTAATAAATGAAATTCTTTATTTTTCATTCATTACCTAATTTATTCATTCGGTCATTTAATTAAATTAAAAATGAATTAAGTAAGTTATGTTCATGATTAAATGAATTAGTTTTTATTTAATTGCCCAATCTTCATAATAATGAAATAACGACTATGATTGTTATTTGATCTCAACATTTTTATACTAGGTATGGTTAATTTCGACAATATAGCTCTCTCAAAAGTAAAACAGTACTACGAGGTGATCCTTTCTCAAGAAAGTAGCTCGAAACTGCTATTTTGTCCACGATAAATAATGAATGTTGATGATTTAAATGATCTATTATTAATCAATTTACCAATCAATGAATGATTTAGTAGGACCAATTAAACATGACATCCTGAAAATAAATTTGTTACAGGCAGGGTTTTTTCAAATTTCCGAATATTTTCTATAGTCTTAGCTGGTTCTACAGAGAATTGAGTGGTTCAACGCTTTGGCTCATTCCAGCATATTACTATTATTGTTGGGAGAGGTGGAAACAAGGTGTCATCATGCCTGGAAATTTCAATTCGCTGACAATTTCACGTGTATCTATGACGAAAATACATTTCCTCACTTCCAATACTGTATGGGATTACGATTACTACCTTCAAGAACGAGGCTAATTCCGGTTGGTACGTATTGGAGGCCTCAGGTGAGAACTTGAGTGGGAGACATCTGGCATTATCGAGCTTCTCGATTCCGCGCCCACAACAAGGGAATTTTATCCGGGGGAAATAAGGGAAGACGAATAAGGGAGGAGGGTTCTTTAGATCGAAGGAAAAAAAAACGAAATCCGAGGGATTAAAGAAGTTTGGGGAGAAGAAGGTCGACTTCGATCGTTCTTCCAGGGGTAGTGCTGCAGGTTGGAGTAGAGGGTGGGGCCGGAAGGAAGCAGAACTTTTAATTCAAACCAGAGAAATTAAATTGAGCCTTCCCCGGGCCCCGGTTTTCCGCCCATTCTCAAACCTTGGAGAGTGGTCCCAGGAAACTACTAAAAGTGCAATTACCGGAGGTTTTTCTCCGGGAAACGAGCGATCCAGTGGCGAACTGACGGAGGTTGTCGGTTGAACGAGCTAGTTTTTTTACCTTCCAGGACGAAGATTGTTCGTGCTTGCAGTGACTTCTGATGGATTGAACTTGGATCCCGATTGGCCTTATCATAATATTAGCAACAATCAGAAGGAAAACATTTTTTGAAGTCAGTTTGTATCACTGACTTGACATCAGTTGTTATATCACGCTAGTTGAATGCAACATACTGACGAAGCCGCCAGTATTGACGGACCATCGGGTAATTGAATTCGCCATCCTGTTTTATATCTACTTTCAAATTGCAAAAAGATTACGTTGGATCGTAATGTTTCGTGATTGTTTATATGTCAAGGCCTCACGGCGGAGCAAACAACATACCTTATCGCATTCAATAAAATTTGCTCTTTCGGCACTCCCCGGATAAATGTAGTAAGTTATTCATACACTCACAAATTTTGCAGGGTACTGTACCTATCATTGAAGTTAATGGTTATAGATTTGATCGTGTTGATGAATTTGTCTATCTTGGGATCCCTAGTGACGCGAAATGAAATATAACATGGGAGCTGAAATTCAGAGAAGGATGGCAAGAGCAAATAAATCCTATTTTGAACTGGTAAACTAAATTAAAAATCGGAAGCTATCTCAAAATACGAAGCTGCGCCTCTACAAAACGCTTATCAGGCCAGTACTCACTTATAGATCGGTGACCTGGACTAAGACCAAACCCCAATCAAACGAAATTCTCAGGTTTGAACGAAAAATCCTAAGAAAAATACTCGGAGCTATTTTCAACTTAGAAAATCAGGTTTGGAGGGAATGGAAAAACGCCAAGTTGATGGAGCTGTACAATGACTCGGGTATCGCTAGCTTCATCAAGATCCAGAACGAGTTTAAAGGAGATATACCCAAGAGATCCCTAGAAATAATGTAAAAATTTAACATTATTTCTAGGGGTCTCTTTAATACACTAGGGTGTATTTAATACACTTTCGAAGGCAGCAGGCAGCCCAAAATTGCGTTGGTGTAAACCAAGACACACGTTCCTTAGTGAGGGGTTGAGACTAAAACCGACTTGGATGACAATTAATACAGGAGGCCCAGGCCCACATGTTATTGAGAAGACTGTCATTGGTGAAATAAATGAGAGTCGGGAAGATGGAATATGAGAAATGATAAAATGAATGATGCATGGATATCAGGAGTTGCAGCACACCAGATCTCACTGTAATGACCATCCAACTGGTGTGTCGACGTTCAATCGTAAAATGTATATCCCAACTGGGTGTGGTCGACTGAGGATGCTCATTGGATGCTGGAATCTTCGTGTTGGCCCATTTGAAATTACGAAGAAGGCGCAATTATATCTCAGGCACATTTCGTTACGATCCATGTAGGGCTTCGTTTTCATGCATCATGCATTTCATTCATCTCCCGGATCTCTGGGTGAACTTGGGGATGTTATCCATCCAGTTACCCTCTTTGTCGTCAATCCAAACTTGAGAGTTCTTCTTTTCGGAGATATCCTTGTGGCATTAGTTGAAAACAATGAGGGACACGATTTTCTTCCTATAATTTTGAGCCCGTCCTGAGTAGAAACTAATTTGTGGTGAGTTTTCTGATATGGGAAAGAAACAAAGCATCTTTGGAAAACACCACTTCGAGTACAATGAGACAAGCTCTTGTTAGGTCTTTCTTCACTCCATTCCACTACCCAAGGCAGATGAAGTAGACACTATTCTCCAAGTGTACGTCCTATCGATCTCCCTTTAGTAACTCAGTCTCCATTATGGTGCGGAAAATACCTTGTCTACCATTCGAACGATTCAAGTTCAAGTAACCGCAAGATATACGCAACTTGCGTGTATCTGTCCCCATTCGAGTAATGTTCGTCTATAACTGCAACATGTCTTTCCTAGAGACATCGCTCCTTATTTCTATGGCTTTCAGTGATAACCAGAGTGTACTCCTGCGGCCATAACCCGAAGGAGCCGGTATTGGAGCGGCGAGAGTTACATTTCGAAAAATAAAAATGAGGTTTCCCGTCTGTAGTAACGCCCCTGAGCAAGTTGAGAGCTCGTTTCAAGAAATTTATCGTCAAAACGAAAACGAGCTAGAAGAAGCCACCAGGCAATAACTAGCAAGATTTACGCTTGACACAACGATAGGGGTGAAAGCTGCGACTGAATCATTCTGGCGGGTGAGAAACTATCGAAAATTCTCGTTCTCCGAAATGGAGTCCCCCAACGATTTGTTCCCTGAATGGCCTTACATTCCGTAATACATATTTATATTGTTGATGATTCGAATCACGATTCGAATTTAAAATGTGCACAGGTACTACCGCAAGAAGTATTGTCGTGATGTATAACCATTTTGCTTTATTATTTCCAATAATGAACTTTTTTTTCGAGTAGGACTTTAAATTACAATTATAAATTAAAAATGACTTCCAAGACAAACTCAAAACATGGTTATACATCACGAGGATACTTTGTGTAATATTAAATAAATTATTATTTTAATAACTAATTTGTATATTAGGTGATCATACTACTAACTAAGGAGGCCAATCGTATTCAACTTACTACTAACTACCTATTTCTCCAAGAAAACGATTTCAAGGGAATATCGCTATTATCTTCAGCGTGAAAAATGACGTACCTAACAATCCTCAACTCGTCAAGCCATGGTCAGATCGAATCAAGTGTTCAAAAAAGTTGATATTTATACTTATTTGTACACCAAACTCGAAAAAATATATTTATATTAAAAAACTTGAGATTTCTAATGACAATGACATTAATTTCATTCCAGTGTTTTAGAGTTTCATTTTCACTCAGTCATCAACTCAGTAATTTGAATTTGAGAAAGTAAAATTTACTCTTTATTGAACTTACTCTAATAAAGCGAAATCTCAATTCTGATCGAAAATTGAAAGCTCTTTCCAACGTTGTAGCTATTTGCAACGTATTAATTTCATATAAAGTCAAGGGAATGATGAAATTATATTGGATTTTTTAATGAATTTAATTGAAATTATAATTTATTGAGCCACTTTGTGCATTTCTTGTTCTATGTATTGGATAGTAGTCCCATTTGGGATTTCAGATGTTCCTTGAATGACCGTCTGCCTGCAGAGTGCCTAGCTGGCGGACCCGAACAGGGCCGCGTTTGGAAGGGAACTGGTGGCAACCTTGAATATGAACAGCGCTCCTCTCACTGCGCATCCGCTGCGGTGTCCGAGCGGTTAAGGAGTTGGACTTGAAATCCAATGGGTTCTACCCGCACAGGTTCGAATCCTGTCCGCAGCGCTATATTTTTTGGAAGCTTCGGTATCGAATTATTGGAGTAATAAAACCTGCCGCAACTTATTGCTCACATGCTAGCGATTGCTCCAATAATCAAAGTACAGAGATCGAATACTTTCAAAATAAATGCATCGCTTGACTGTATTAAGCTCAGAATAACGCCACTACTAATTGTGCTTTCGAGCTGAGTAACAATAATGTTCCACTTAGGCCTCACAGTTCATTGATATGAACGTAATTTATGCAGTTTATAAAAATTAGGGCCTTGAGGGCCGCAATTGTTCACATCATACGCCATGGATATGACGTAATATGCTTCAGATAATAAATGTGAACTGATTATCATTATGTAATTATTTAAGAATAAGAATTGTGGAAATCGTTTAATATATTCTGGTTAGGTGACAAGTTAAGTGCAGGGTACCTACAGAGTGAAGCTGCAACAAGAGCGGCAATAAGAGCTGTGAGCGAAGAGCGAAGATGGGTGGTAAATGGAGAGATGGTAAGTTCAGAGTGGAGCGTTGAGTCAGCGTGGTTCAGATCCTTGTGGACGATGGACAATAATCATTGGTTTTTTTGCGGAAACCCATAATCTAGAAAAATGTATTTCCATAGGGGGATTGAGAGAGAGGATATTATTTTGACGAACTTTGAAAAAATGTTGAATATTTGGTTTCGTGAATATTTTTGGAAGGGCGTCACTACATAATTAGCTTAGCTGAGATCCACTTTAGCTTTGAGAATACATAATTGCTGATTTCATTCCAATTATCATACAAGAAGCCAAATCGTCTTCCGAAGAATCGCATCTGATCGCATCTGATTCATTGAGTTGATTGCTCCTCTGAAGCTACGAAAAACTCCATAGTTTGCGTCTCGTTCTTCTTTATTATAAACATAAAAATTGCAATTACTTGGTCAATTAATACACCTGAAT
The DNA here is from genome assembly GCA_009739505.2 of Apolygus lucorum. Taxonomy (NCBI): domain Eukaryota; kingdom Metazoa; phylum Arthropoda; class Insecta; order Hemiptera; family Miridae; genus Apolygus; species Apolygus lucorum. Next base: position 43,061,827 of record CM019183.2, on the reverse strand, counting down.
AGCGAAAGATGGCAAGATGGTAATTTCTACAATCCTCCCAGTTAAACTTACTAATACCCCTAGTCTCATCACCCATTCCTGTTTAAGCATTTGAAATCATGGCCTTGTAAGAACAGCCGTACAATGCAACAACAATTTGATCATCAGGATTCGTTTTAAAAATAGTAATTTAAGCGTAGCGTTGTGCATCTAGTGAAAAGCACGGATGGGCCCAGCGACAAGAGCGTCGAGAACAAAATGGCTCAAAGTAGAGCCCCAACTATGTACTTAAACATATACGAGAAACTGAATGTTGTAGATGTTTTTACAGTAGTGTTATAATTATTTTGAACAACCTGAACGTTTGGAAGACTGCGGAAGGTCAGCTGTCTCCTAGATTGCGGAGATCAAATCTGACAAGGCCATGCCGGCAATACTCACATTCCGTCTCAAGTCTCGCAAATAGACGGCGCAAGGATATACCTCACCTTCAACTCTCGGGAGTCGTGTTTGTTTTGCCTATCTGAGATCCACTTTCAACCATCGAACTAAAACACTGTGTTTTAGACTGGGTGTTATAGTTCGATGCTTTCAACTTGCTATTACCTTAGCTACTTGTCTCCGCTACTACCTCTCGGGCAATGGTAGGGCAGAAACTATAACAAACTACCATATTACAACAAGTGGCTACATTATTATAACGAGTAGGCTATTTGTGGCACAAAGCTTCATCCACAATCCCAATGTACTGATTATCACATGAATAGTAGATAATCTAGAATCTCCGAGTACCCACCACTACCCTTCAAATTTGATGCTCACGTGACGATGATATTTACAGGGATCCAAGCAGAATCTCAACCTGTGAAACAAAACGTAGCGTTTAGTACTTTTTGGAATCAAACGAATTGGATACAGCACTTTTGGAAAGCAAACGAAGTGGATAAATAATTGTTGAAACAAAACGGATAAGAGACCGCCATTGTGCTGGATATGAAACCTTTTGAAATGAAACGGAATATTCACCCTCGTTTTTCAATGGAATAAATTATCTTTTGCTCCAAAACGCTCGCATTTTTGTGAAGAACTACCCCCAAAACCCTGGGAAAGTATTAACTCAATTTCGATAAAAATGGTCTGTAGTACCTTTTGGAATCAAACTCCTCAATTGTACAGACACAAAATAAAATTTGTTCAGGAACGTTTAAACGTAGAACGCGAGTGAGAATATTGATTTTGGAGATCATCTTGATTTATTATTTTCAATAATGACCCTTGATCAACTCAATAATGAACCGTTTCAAGGTAAGTAAAACACAAAATTTCTATTCGATATTTAATACCGAATGAAAAATTGTCCGTCCGCCGTACGGGCCACTTCTTTAGTTACAATGGACCGATTTTGATGATATTATTTTGGTGAGTTATGGGCTCCATTTGGGTTTTTTTCTTCAATTACCCTTATACGAAACCACAAGTATTTCGGAGGAAATTTCACAACGTCATCCCACATTTTCAACAGCGTTTTACAACTTTTGAACGTCTGTACTTTCTAATCGAAGTACTGTACTCATTCAACAATTCACCCTACGATAATAAATGGACTAATTACGAGTACTATGTACATTGAACTCAGTAATCGTAGACAACTGACAGAGTTGATTTAGATAGGAGTTATTGTATCGTTCAAATTACCCTCTTACAGGATTTTCTCCACGTCAAAATCAATGGGGACTACAGCTCACCACTAACAAGCTTAAACCACGTTGGAAAGCATATTAAGTGAATAAACCCACTTCGAAGTGCGAGCGAATTTAGCGAACATGGTATTAATAATATAATAAGATTGTATAGTAGTCATTTTATCTCGATTCTGTGGTTGAACTCTATTCTATACAATTTCTATCATATATATCGCCTATTCTGGTTCCATGTTTTTTTTTTTTTTACCTCTTCAGGATTTATCATACAACTCTCTTTTTCCCCCTACTCCACCCGACCATGCACTATCATGGGCTTGTTATCAAAGTGCGAGAGACGACCGTTAGCGGGAACCCCCTAATGCCCCTTGCGGCGCTTTCCCGTATCTGGTTTTTACCCCCCCCCCCCCTCTCTTCCTCACCTCGCCATCACTTGCCCTCTCTTCTCATCCATACCGCTACATCGCTGTACCGCTAAGAGCAGACGCAGGGTGGACCTCGTCATTTCTGATAACCTCTCCCTTCTACAACCACATTCCGCCAACACTTCACTTCCCTGACACCAACAGTCGCAATTTCTACTCACCCTATCTCACAAATATTCCAGTCTCTTTTTCTACCCTCCCCCCAGCTGCGTTCTTATCTAGTCCAGGTTTCTTGTTTGTTGAGTTTTTTTTTTCTATCTTCCCCATGTTTCTCGATACTTCCTAGCTGACATAGCACGGTCGGCAGTACTTTCATTATTTGATATTGTCCCCTTCTACATCCAAGTTCTTCAGAGTTTTTGGAAGGAATGGCGTGGTGAGTCTTTGAAATATTGGAAACAAAATGTTGAAAATGTTCTTGATAGAAATCCATTTTGGAACATTCTTTTTTTTTACTTATCTGTTTATCATTACAACTTTATACAATACATCTATCAATCTCTCTTCATAAATGTACCTACTAATCGCAGTTCTGTGGCTACTTCCACATCACATTACAAATTTCTCTTCTAGTGGTTGGTGACGGGGTCCAATGGCTTGATCCTCTTCAATTGTCGTATGTCTCTACTGCTTTCCAGTAGACTCAATACTTCGACGTTTGGATGTGTGTGGTAGCATTTAATTGTGAACTGGGAGCTGAGAGTTTCTTCCAAATAGTCTGTACATTTTCCCAAACTTCAGGTTGATTTATTCTCTGTTCTTCCCCACATGTTTTTTCCATCTCAGTTAAGTATTCAAAGTCACTCTAAGAACGTAGCTGTATTTGCTTATGGATAGTCTAAGAATTAATTTAAACAAAAATTGAGTTTATTTCAATTTTTCAAATTTAATAAGATAGTTTAATTATCCACAGTTTGATCCAATTTAAGGATAGGGTATGTGGAGGAAAGTTCCCATAGGTTCAAATCGGTGTTATCACAAATTCAAATTTATTCTATGTAAAATGATACAAGAAAAGTGATTATCACGCCAGTGCGACATCAACAAATTGTCAGAACCTTTCCGATTTTTATGTAGGGTAGACCCTTGGTTACGATCCCTGACTATCCCCCACTACTGAGAAAGTACCGTGGAATTATTCGATATTTTTTTCGTTCGCCTTATCACAAAAGGTGCTTGGACATCCACCGTGGGGAAACTTCCCCCCTCCAACCCTACAGTCCATTGAATTCTGCAGTCTTGCTGAGGCCCCCTCAACTGTGTTTACTACTGCTAGAATTGCTGAGTTGTCTGTAAATGTTACTGTGACTGCTTCTGTTGGTTCTAAAGATCTCTTGTGTACAGAAGGTACAAAATCGGTCCAAGCACGCTTCCCTAGGGTGCTTCCAGTGTCGGAAATTGTTTAATTCGATTCTACGCAACTTTGATCGTAAACTATCAAATTTTGAGAGGTGTTACAATTCGTTTTCTTGCTCGAATCCAATGTATCATTATTAAAAATTAAACGGCAAAAGATGAGAATGCAAAACATTAAAATAAAATAAATTAAAAACCAAAATGAAGAAAGAAGAAAAAAAAAACTGAGCGAAAACGAAAAAGAAAGGAGGGAACAAATAAATGAATGAATGGTATTTCTCCGATTTTTAGCAGGAGTTATATTTGGACGAAGTAAGGTGTCGAGGGATACTCCAAGATATTTACAAAACTCAACTTCAACAAAAACTTGAAAATCAGCTGTTGGTAATAGGTAATATTTCTTTTTGCTCTTGGTATTTCTAATAGTTCTAGTATAATTTATTCTATCTCAATGTTGATAGTAATTATTATGAACAATGTGCTCAATAAGTTCGCGTCCGAAGTTTCGAATGTCATTTTTATTCCATGTTTTATTCGAATTGTAGAAAAGAATAAAAATGTATAATTGTGTAATTTTATTACTATTTCACAGTTATGTTATAAATTGTTGTTGTTACCTAAGGCCCATATTTTTGAACATGTAGTGAAATGTCATACCTACAACCGACTAACATTATAAATAATTAAAATTCATTAACTATGGCACCGACAAAATGGAACCTTGACCCGACCAACTTGCATAATGTCGATGATCCCAGAGGATTTGATGGTTTCCATATCAACAGGAACAATTACCATAATTGCTTGACAAATAGGGCTGGGGTAACAAGGTAATTTGCTTGGGGATGTTATAGTTTCGGTTTAATTGGGGAATGTATGGTACTACACGGTTTCTCTTGGCACCACGCTGGCGCCTCAGAGCCGATATTATGTACATAGAATGTGAGCGTGTCGTACGTATGTGTCACATGCCAAACAACGGCAACTTCGAGCCGTATTAACGATGTTTCTTACATTATGGATGTGAATCAAATACAGTGCAACATACACATACAATTATTGTATGTGTATGTTGCACTGTATCGATAAGTATTATACTTATCAAGGTTGAAAAAAATCAAGTAAATGGAAAAATAATATGAAAAAAAACTTATTCCCAACTTGATTTTCTCCAAGAAACTTTTTCTTGAAAATTTATGAAATTCGCAAAATTTGTTTTCGTGATGATTAAGACACTATGGTGTTCTCATTACCGTGAAAGTCTCTATCTGAAACAGTTTTTCAAGATCCCTATCTGCCCATTTCTCTCCATTTTTTTTCTCTTTTTTACAGTTCAAATTATTACTGTCTTGATTTAATTACGATTAAGTAGACACAATCATGTAGACAGAAGTGACAATATGGATTGAGCAACATGAGGGCGAGCATTTTCATGAAAAAGGCAAATTTGCCGGTATTAATACCGGATGTTAATTTTCCTTGTCTTTTGTTTTGCGTCTTCTTACGGGTTTTGTAATAACACCCTGCGTTGATTGTTCCAATCTCAACGGCACTTCTGACGCTTATCCAGTGTTAGGAACTTCTGAGTCATCCACCGTACAGTACCAACTTGGTCCCTTTCGACTACGACCTTTTCACTAAAATGAAGGTACATTTAGCCGGCAAATGCATTGAGAGTATCCAGGAAGTTTGGGAAGCTGTAACCTAAAATGAACCAACGAAATGGCAGAAAATTTCTATGCAGAGTGCATTGTGAAGCAGGAGATATTAACTCGTGAAAAGGAATTTAAGTGCGATTTACTAGGTTTCCGGCAATTTTATCGAAAAATTATAGACATCCTGCAGAACAATGCCAGTCGTATTCATAATTATGTTTGGATAAAAATTCGATTAAAAAAATGAACTTATTTCGTGAACACCCATCGTAGATAGACTGACTGGCATAATAGGTAGGTACCTACCTATTCTCGTAGCCATAGCTTGATTGGGTAGGTAGTATGATAGATGATCATCTGGTGTAATTTCGAATGCTATATGGATGCTATCCGATAAAATATTTTTACACTGAGATTCTTTATTTGTGCTACTGAGCAGTTATTCAATCATAATTTTACGTCGAGCAACTCTTCATGTCCATGATACTCTATGCCATAAAGTTATGCTTCCCACCCAACAGGAAGACGGTTTTTTGAACTCACCACTGATACGTAATGAAAATGTCATTCCCGTTATGAAACCCTGTGTATTATCACACAGTGGTTTATCAATCTAGTGTATAGATCAAGCGACTGCATAGAACGTTGTTACCATTAATACTTCTACTTCTAGGGTCTTGTTTTTACAACTGAATACAACACAAAACCCATTTCATCGACTTGAACAATGGTTCTCATTTGGTTGGCTGAAATTTGAACGAGGATCAGGCCTATTCCCGTCAGTGAACAGTATTTTGCGATTCACTCTCAACCTCCTGCTAATGGAATGTCCAGTTTTTTGGAGCATCCCACCAGTACTTCCAGAGGACCTTGAACAATTGTTAGAGAACAAATCTACCTTCCTGGAACCAATTTTTGAAAAAATCGAGAAAAAAGTTCACTTGTATCATGAAATTTAAATAATAGTTTCCAATTCTCTGTACTCGGCGCCCATGAACAGAAAAGGCTGCATGCCCCTAAATAAAATAAAGTAAAGAGTATAGCGATTCACTCTCGTGTTTATTATTTATTATAAGTCTAACCCTAAGTTTTCATGGGCAGCGAACGGTTTTGTCCTACAGCGCTCTAGGTAGTCTCACTCGATTCTGAAAATTCAGTTCCATTTTAAATTGGAGAATTAAGACTCAGATAACAAATTAATTACTCGGGCAACTCATTATTAAACATCGATACTGTCGTTAAGCTGTTGCGTGAAATTGCTTACTGTTTCAAATGAGCCACATTGTTTGAATCAGTTTCAGTGAATATCCGTTGAGCTGTTTGGTGGTAATTGGCTGTTCCGGACAAACAAATGAACCGACAGAGATTTATAATATCGAACATGAACAAAGCCTTCGCTAGGTGGTTTGAAGCCATGATTATCGTTATCCAATTGTAGGTAATTATTGCTGAGAGGATGCATCAAGACAACGGGATTGCTGAGCTAGCTCTAGTTAGGCTAGAAGGGCGAAGGACCTACAAAGGGTGAAAGGTAAATCACGAGTGTAATTGTGTCGCGGTTGTTATAACCCCCGCCAGAGGTGGTCGGGCGGACCTGAGGGGGCGGTGGAGGGCGGGGGTCGTTAACGAGAGTCGAAGTGCATGTAATTCCTTGTCGTTATGGCGGAATCCGACCCTGTAAAGTCAGAGAAGATATTGATGACGTCATAAATAAATTTTAATTCACTACAGCGACCTAGAAAGCTGCAGAGGCTAATCAAAACATATGGAGATTCGTATGACCGTATCCTTTCCCGAGCATACATTCCCAACTTATGAATGTTTGCATCAAACTCCGCTCATACATAACAAACTACCGAGATACCGACTTGTCAGGTTACCGATGTTTTGCAACGTCCAGACGCTCAGAAATCTACCGCAGTTTAGGTTGGACGTCCCGCGGGAACATGGTAGACACAACGGGATAGATATACTGTCGCCCACATATCTGACAGCTTGTCAAAGTTCTTCCCAATCTCATGGTGAAGAAATAAAGCCATCGGATTCCCCGTTTCCCCATTCCTGCTTCATTGACAGACAGGCGAATCCTTTTCAATAATACACGTCATTACATCGAAATATCTGTTCCGAGCTGCCCTCAACGTGAAATATACCTACTTCAGAAATAAGTCAGGCAACGAACAACATGTTATTCTTGTGTGGTTCATGGGTATTTCATGTTTTTGGACGTGTAAGTGATGGGACGTGTAAGGGTTGTCAAGTGGGTTAGGCAGTGTAGGGTTCCGTTATGGAGGGGGATTATAAATAATACGACTTTTACACTAGAGTAATGGGGGTGCGCCTTGATTTTTTAAAGATTTTTAATCGAAAGTTGACTACATCTCGAGAATTTTGGCACCAACCGCGACCTTCTAGCGTGAGTAGATCTGTTTCTATGATTTTTCAAAGCTTCGACCGTTTATGACGTCACGCGCCCCTCTCGCCTGGGCGGGACCCCCCAGCCCACTGTGAAGTCATAAAGGGTTGAAACTTTAAAAATTCGTAGGAAAAGATTTACACACTCTAGAAGGTCGCGGTTGATCCAAAATTTTCAGAATGAGGTCTACCTTAGATTAAAAATAACAATAAACAGTTTTGCCTACCCAGGCGCACACCCTATTGAGGTAGATTATTGACGCAGGTTATTAATTTTCATTATCAATAAAATTTATGTACGATTTATTGCAATTGGATACCATGAGTTTTTGCCGCCCCAATGAGGTTTATTAGTTGTTCACGTCATTGCTATTGAAAAATATGTTCGATTACAATAAATAAGTAAAATAAATTCAAACATTTTTTTGAGATCAGAACATTTCCAATAAGTTTTGGGCACTCAGATATGCAGAAAAACGTATATCTTCATAAACCATCTTGTCAGTTTTCATAATAATTATTACTAATTTGTTTTTTAATTTTTTCAACTGTTATCATTTTGGTTTTAAGATGTTTGTGCGTCAACTGATATTCAATGCTATACACTACTATATACTGATATTTAATACTTAAATTCAATACTATCTCAAATTTAAGAAACAACAATACCTTTATGTCGAGGGTTTTCGAGGTAGAACACTCTTGAAAATTTCAACCCTTAATTTTCACCCCTTAGAAGTGACCACAAGTTTACGGAAAAACATGACCCCAATCGGAGCCCATGTACAAAATTTCAACCAAATCGGTCCATGGTTGCTAAGAAAAGTGTGGCGTACTGCGGACGGACGGTACATTTTTAATTAGAATTTCGGATTCTACGTACCTTGAAACGTAAACCAACAAATTTTGTGTGTGGGGGGGGGGGGGGGTGTTACATTTTTTTCTTGATCGATGCCACAGGTTCATTATTGAAAATAAAAAACCAACATTCTTTCGAGTAGTTGAGGAAGGTAGGTAGTTTGGCACATTTTTGCGGTTTGTGATCTTGAACACCTTGTGTCGATGAGTCCCTCACACTTTTGAGTGCTCTGAAGACACAATGGCTTGCGTTTGGTTGATCATGATTGTAGTGAAACCTCCTCCTAGCATACATAATATATTCGATATTAAAATCCCACGTGTTCCGGAAACCAGATCAAGCTTATCAACCAAACTACAACATTTACGGGGTCCATCCTCCTGCGCTCAATCTTGAAGTTTTACGCTGTAGACGTCTACAGAAAACCACTGTTGGAAACCAACTATCTTTATTAAAAGTGTATCTATTTATTACCACAAAGTTAAACGTCTAAGTAGAATTCAATTGAGTTCCCACTATAAATTTTTACTTGATTTAATTCTTGAAAATAGTCGAATTTCGAGTCTCAACAATGATTGTTCTTAAACTTAAAAACGCATGAGATAATTATTCAGTTGACAATTGAATTCATGTAAGATATTCACAATGCTTCTAATTCATCTGAACCCAATAATAATTTGATGGTGCTAACGACTGGTGCTATAGAGATCACCGTATCAACACCGTATCAACACTGACGCACAAGGACCCTACACCATAGAGGTAGAATATAGAGTACCTTCTACTATATTTTAAGAAGAGTAAAGTACATTCTACCTCCATGGCCTGTCCGTCAGTTTGGCATTTTTTATTCGTCGTCTAAATGCAGATTAGCTCTAATGTACCTTATTTTTCAAATTGGAACTTTTCACTTTGATCTGGAACGCATTTTCAGTTTAGTACTTTACCTAAACAACGCAAACAATTATTACAAAGAGATTCGATGTGCGATTCATGCTCGTGTTTCTTATCATTCGTCCAACCCAAAGAGAAACGGAGACAACAAACGCTTCGTCCAACGGCCCAGATAGATACGGCACTCTAGCGAGAGAACTGTCAACTAAAACCTCTTAAGAACTAGTGAAGGAGGTACCTATAAGGGTAGGTCATGTATCTCATTATATCTCACAATCAACGTTGATCTTTGATCTTTCAGATCTCTGGAAGGTATCTTTTGTTTTTCAAGATTGAAGCCTTTCTTAAATTAAACTTCCTTCAATATCCAACAAAGGTCAAGTTTGAAATGAAACCTCGTTTCAATCACCAGAAAAGGAAATAAGTTTCAACGAAATATTTTTTATAGGAACCTCCTTTCAAGGAGAGTATTAAACCATTCTGTAAACATTTAATATTTAATAATTAATATTATCCTTGTTAGAAGTGAACAGTGGTTACTAAAGAGCTCTGTATGATCTCATTTGATTCTAAGAATAGTTTTATTTCAGATTTATGGGAATCGATACCTTTACATTGAAAAGTTTCGAGATTACAGCGTTGTCCCACAATTAGATCTCAAATGGAGCTAATATACTAAATATTTCGAAATCGGTTCATGAGTACTGGGTAAAGTACCGCAAATAGAGAACGGACGGAATTCCTCGTATCTTGAAATATAAAATCATCAAATTCTAGCGAGGTTAACTATTTTTCCCATTTCTCAATTAAAATTGAAAATAATAAATCAAAATGAAGATTGTCCCTTTGCAATGTTGAAGCTCTTTATTTGGTAGGTAGATCAAGTGGACTGTCTTTCGAGAAAACTCTTAACGTATCCTAAATTTTCCCGATTTCCCAATTGATAACAATTTCTTTGTAACTAAGTACTTATTTTCTATACTTCATTCATATGGGATTGTAATGCTCATTCATATAGGAACTTGACGCAGCCTCCCATACTGGTCCATATAGCAAACGTTTTTCGGTCCGATGTTTCTAAATAATGTACAGGACCTCGAAACTTTAATGGAGTACCATGAGAGATACGCAGAGGTAGCTCCAACGCCGAACCTCAGTGCCTCTGGGACCTTCTCGCCTCTCCTCACAGAGTTTATGTATTCATAACCCCAGGAGTGGGCTCCTAGCTCCACCATCTTGGATTCAGATTGCGGGGAAAGGTGGCGAGGGTGAGGAGGGCCTTTTGTCGTGAAACATGTAACAACAGGAGCAGACGCGTTGCATTATAGTAGACAATTCGCCGGGTATCGCTCATCAAATATTAACCGTTTCCTTTAGTGCTAAATTCTCAGGGTAATTCCTTTGAAATGCAATTCTGTAGGGGTCTGAATCGAGAATGATCTCCTTGATTATTATGGCTCACACCCCTTTGGTGGATATGTAATTTATACCTGCTGGAGTGAGTTTTCAAACTACAAATAAAATAAAATTTACAACCTGTGAAGTATTTTATCATTTTGTTCATGCAAATTGCGAATTGCTCCTAATCACATGACACATTTCGTTAATATAAAAATTCTGTAAGTATAGAAATTTACTCGTTTTACATTTTCATCCTTTTCAAAATTTTCAGTGTCATCCAAGAGAAATCCATTTTTCTCATAAATATATTTTTGGAAATCCATTTCCATAAATTTTTGCCGTAAGATAAGAATACCATGAAAAACGAATCTCCTCTATTAATACTCTAGTTAATAATAATATTGCCAATGCTAGTCAAATAAACAGAATACAAGGGCAACAGAATAGAGTGCTAAGACTAATCACGTCCGCACCTTGGTATGGGAGGAATTCTGTACTCCACAGGGACATGAATGTCCTCCAGGTCAGCTAAGTCATCCCCCAAACGTATCATCACCTCTAAGATTCAATGGTGAACTATCCTAACGCCATCAATTCTACCCAAAAATCCTCCTCCGCCAAGACCGCATCAACGCCTGAAAAAAGGAAGCACCATGCAGACCTCCGCCCTCAATACGATTTCGTAGGACTATTAATGGATAGAACCCTACTTCCACGTTTCATTCGTAATATGTATATTATATTCGTTTTCAGTACGTTCCTTACTCTGTTGTTTATTAAATTATACAATGAAGTTATCGATTAATGAAAGAAAAAACTCGGTGCAAACTCGCTGGACCCCCCAGATGCTATCTACTTGAAGCCTACGGCGTAAAATATAAAAACATGGAACATGTTTTAGCCAAATTTAGTACAAAACCGTTAGTCGAAGGCATGTATTATACAAAAGTTATATTATCCCTTGCAACATATTTATATACAATGCATTGAAAAGCTCGGCGCTTGGCGCCTCGAAAACCGGAGTGTTCAAAAGGCGCGTGACCGTCCCACGTCCCCCTCCAGCGTAACTTTTTTCGGGTAGTTACCCTATGGCTAAAAAAAATCGAAAAATAGTTGGAAACATATTTGGTTCTATCAAAAACTGTTTTGAGGAAGTTTCCAAGGAATATTGATTTCCGGCTTCTCCGTAAAAGTTTTCCGAAAAACAGATTTCCGTAAAATGACGAAATGATTTCGTAAAATGTTGAATTTTTATGGCCCTTCAAGAGCCATTGAGTGTAATTTTCTATGACTGTGATTACCGATGCAGGGAGGGTCAATTTATATGCAGATCTACAAGATAAACATAGCTTTTCATAACGAGTAAATAAGTGGCGCTAATGGAGCCTGACAAATGCGATTATCACCAGATGCACCAAGACCCTTACTGACCTCCGAACAATTGGTGGCAATTGGGGAATATTCTCTGAAAGTGTTATTTAATTTTTTTGAGTGATGCGGCCAACCTATTTCCCCTAATTGAAGGGAGTGAACATAAAAGCGCCTAGGGGGAGACTATACCCTCTACCATTCCATCAGAGAACACAATTGGAATTGTAAAAAAAGGACGAAATATTCCGTCGAATGAATGGCCCAGTGGAGACAAAGTGGAGCCATTAGAATAAAATCGATAATGCAGCTCAAAGAGAACAAGAAAAAAGTGCGATAAAGTGGTTTAGAGGTTGGAGTGGGAGAATGCATGGTGGGAAGAGAAATAATTTTCGTTAAACGAGTTATTCTACTCGTTTCTGAGTTGAGATATGATGCTGCAGTCAGTCGGTGAATTGTGCAATCCAACATTGTTGACGTTGGCCGGGAGGCCGACGCACAGAAAATGGAGAAATATGATTCATGATTCGATTATCGGTAGCCTGCTTGTGAAAGAAGGGGAATTCAGTGACGTGTGAATCCTTTCAGGTTTAGGGAATGACTGACTTTTCGGTTATTTTGGAACTACCGGCTAAGTTTGAAAATTTCCAATAAGCTTGAAAAAAAAAAAATTTGGTTGTTTGCCCTTCGGTATGTATCAGAAAAGGGTTTGCTTGAAGAGGGAGGTCCACCGAATAAATATACGCTGTTCTTCACGTTCAGCGAATATGGCCGAATATGCAGATGTTTCAAAAGCGCCTGAGCAGCATTCACGTTGATCTACAAGAAGAAGATAACAACATGAAATTTGTTTGGGACTCCAACTATAGGGTTCTGAATATGGCTTGTGAAATCCATAACGACCAAACTTTGGTAGGTACTGCTAAAATATATAGAAATAAGTGGAGGTTTCTGAAGTTATGTGGCAACATAAAATTAACCCACACAAACTGTTGTTAGAAACAAAAATTTATTTTAATTTGGTTTTCTAGTTTTGAAAGTTTTGGAAAGCAAATGTAGGAAGATAATTTATGTTTACTAATTTTCAAATAAATTAAGCTTTGGCAATGGACTATTAACTTCGTGCATGAAGTTGTTGTGGTGTACCTACTGAATGGTATGGAATGGTACCTACTGAAAATCGAAAAAAACCTACGTGTGGGATCTCCATGAGTTCGAGATGAGTAAAGTAAGTAAAGTAAAGTAAAGTAAGCAACCATTTCAGGTTGAATTTTCGTCCGACTGCCATTCTTGGCGTCGCGGACGTCATCAGCTGTCTCCCTAAGGGGAGATCAGAATTTGTTCTGATGATTTCGCTCATGGCTTCCCAAACATCACCACCCTGGGTTGGAACGAGAGATTGCCGATCGTCTAATAGACAGAAAACTTTCTGCTAGCGACCATGAGTTCGGGATGAAGAGGATACCATGATTTTTTTTCATTTTTAAAACACACCCAGATCATACAGTATGTTGGTATGCTATACAGGAAATGAGAGAAAATACGATTCAAGTTGTGTATTTTATGAGTTTGAGACTACTTTTTGAGGTATTTAATTGAAAGATATTGTTGAAAATCATTAACTCATGCAGCATGAATGGATTTTTTGAAGATAAATAATGATATTCGTACTCATGTACCTACGAATTCAAAGCTGCGCAACTACCATTAGTAGCTATGTAGCAAAAAACTCATTCTTCCCACCAAGTATTGTTAGTGCTAAATACGAAAAAACCAATGTTCAAAAGCAATTGTCGGAGGGCTGGGAGGGAAATTAACGGTCTTGCACGGATTACCTTCATTAAAATTCTAATTCCCTCTCTCGAAGCCGAGATAGCGCCGGCGGACACTTTGTTCTAAAAGAGTTAACCCTAAGTTAACCTCCTCACCGTGGGCTTCATTCCACTACAAAAACGCATTTGCTTCCAGGCTTCAAACAGCCGCGCCCAGGGAAAACGAGTTTTTTTCCTCGTCGGACAGAGGGATGAAGATAGTCGTGTCTAGTGAGCTTTTCATTTTAACGGGAATGAAGCACCAGGATGAGGCTGAGAGGCCGTTTGAAAAGGCCGACTAACGAGGAGCTGCTCCAAAAAACGCAGTTTTCTCGCTCCCAATGCCACCTGGTTGGGGTTGATGAAATGGGTTTTCCCGCCATCAAAGAAACAGTTTGTTGGTGAATCCAGGATTTCTGACTGTAGTTCGTGGGGTAACCGCATAGTACCGTTCCCGTGATCTCGAGCTTTTTAGTGTTGAACCGCACTGCAGTGAGAGACGGAATAACTACAGGTTGTAACTATATTTCGTGATCCGTTTGCTTCAGAAGTGGATTGTTTCATTGGGTTACTACCGCAACTCTGGACGACACTTTCGGAACCAGGCGATTAAAGGAATCGATTTCACAACTACGTAACTATTTAACACAACTGCAACGAAAACTTCCTCTCGTAGGACCTATCTTTAATTTTGTGATTCTTATTTACACGTTCAAACTCATCATTTCAGAGCCATATAAATTTGGTCGAATCCAGTTGTTGCCTAAACACGGTCATCTACAAAGTAAGACAATATATCTTGCTATCTCCGATGAGTATTTAACATATTGTCGTATGTTTGCCATGACCTGGATAAAACAACTTGCATAACAATATAATAAATCTCGCAAATTTCCCTATATTGTTCTATAGGTGTTGGTACCTCCGAGTGAAATATACATGCTAGTAACTCATGACGTCTGAAATTGATTGTTAAGAGCCGGTCATTATCCCTTCAGCCATTTATTATTAATGTAAATCCTTGACCCATAACCTGGGGTTTTGTGTGGCCTTCCCCTTGGAACATTGTCCCGAAAACCGACCCCTTAAATTAATGTTTATGGGTCGAAGGGTGGAGGAAGGGCGCGTCGGATTTCAAGGGGGTGTTTCAGAGGAGTGTGTGAGTCAGCTTCATCATACCTACTAAAACTGGCTTTTCCATCTTTTAACCACCTGCTTCATACACCCAACTCTGGTTAAAGACTCTAATCAGTGTATTATTTTGGTTTTCAATAATGTGATTATCTTAGGAATTGGAAGAGACAAAAATTAACCCTCCTTGTTGTGTGTATTATTTTGGTTTTCAATAATGTGCTTATCTTGGGGATCAGAAGAGAAAAAAACCTTGAGAGAAAAGAAACCCCATTGTTCCAAATACCTTGAGGAATGTCGATACTCATCGGGATATACGAGAGGAAACAGTCAATGAGACACTGATCAAGAAAACACGAACTTCAAAAAGCCATCTCCGCAAAAACATGAAAAAAACCACTGGGTTTGTGGTGCAGGTTTACTAGTGTTATTGGAAACAGTGAAAGCCCCCAAAAACTCTGGCTAGTAGTTGCAAAACAACATACCCTGTTGCATCCTTGCACTTATTGTGCAAACAAACATTGGAAATAAATTACAAATTTCGATTTGTAACAATTTTGTTGCAATCAAAGGTAGAGCAACATTACAGAAAAAACGCTGCAAATTATTACACAACGGTTTATTATTTTTTATATAGATCACTCGTCTGCAGAGTCACCAACCATCCAACATAAGGAAAAACATCGATCGCATTTCGGTCAGCTAAAATTTAAACGGAGATTAGTCCTCTTTTGCGATTCACACTCGTGTTT
Organism: Apolygus lucorum; assembly: GCA_009739505.2. Taxonomy (NCBI): domain Eukaryota; kingdom Metazoa; phylum Arthropoda; class Insecta; order Hemiptera; family Miridae; genus Apolygus; species Apolygus lucorum. Next base: position 43,046,081 of record CM019183.2, on the reverse strand, counting down.
CTGATTTATCGTACATAATACCTTTAAATTCTCGTAGGAAGCGAACGGTTTGTCCTACACAGCTCCACATGGTCTCAAAAAATTTTAAAAATTCTATAGAATCTTAAATTGAAGGAAAAACAATACCTTTATATCGAAATTTTTTGAGTTAGGGCGTTTTCAAAATTTCAAAATTCATTTTGGAACCCTTAGAACTTACCTACATCAACCAAAATCTTCGGGGCACAACTAGACCCTAAATGGAGCCTACATACCAAATTTCATCAAAATCGGTCAATGCTAAGTGGCAAAAGTGCCGCGTACGGCGGACGGACGGCCAAATTTGTATTCGATTTTTGGATTCTACGTATCTTGAAACGTAAACCATCAAATTTTGAGGGGGTGTTAAATTTTTTTTTCTTGGTCGATTCCAAAGATTCATCATTGAAAATAATAAACCAAACTTGAGCGATGTTTTTACAACTGACAGCGAAATTTTACAATATTGACCGAAAACCATCTATTTCGGTGATATGATGCTGAATCGGTGATAGTTCTTACCCGTTGTCTACTGTAACACCTGCTGTGCAAGAAACTCCAAAACAATTATTGTGCTAATGAACTTCGTTTATAGTAGGAAAGTATTTCCTTCATTTAATAAGGCGCATTCAGTCTTATTTGGTCTTGGGCGCAAAGTCTTAGGAAAGTCTTATTGGTATCAATTGCTAAATGAAATATCTTCGGTTATAGATATATTTACTTCGAAAAAATTATAGTACCTAAGTTATGTCCATGGGTATTTGAAACCATTTCAACTAGGTAATAGAATATAATCTTTTCTGATAGAATTTCGGAGTGATTTTGGTTTAGTATTTTCAATAATGAACCATTGGGGCCCGCGACTACCGACACTTCCATGCCGTCCGCATGGCAACTCTGCCAACTGCGGTACGGTGTTCAAGAGGTAGTCGTGAAACAACTCTACCCCTTTGCCGCGCCTGTCGGAGTAGAAATGAACATCTGTATCATGTAGTGCAGCAGTGTCCACGGACTCAAGGGGGCCGCATTCCACGTCATGATGCGGTCGCCAAGCAGACAGCAGGTGCTTTGTCATCTAGCGGCTGGGATGTTGAGAGGGAGAGATTGTATCACAAGCCAAGCGACCAGGGTAAGAAGCCCGACATCGTTGCCGTCAAGCCCGACCAGTCTTGCATTATCCTGGATGTCCAAGTTTCCAATGGCAGCTTGGACATGGAGCAGACTTGGCGGGCTATGACAAGAAAGTACGATAGAGATGATTTACGGCAAGCGGTGTCGGAGCTAAAAGGAGTCGCACCCAACAACATCAGGGTGATGGCTGCAACATTGTCATGGCGCGGAGTGTGGTGCGGGAAAAGTACCATGGAGTTGCGCGAGTTGAGCATCTCGGTATGCGTACTCCGCGGTATTACCACCCGTGTTCTGCTCGGCTCATATTTGAACTAGTGGTCCTTTTATAGGGGCACTTTCCTTCATCCCTCTCTCATACGCCCACCTTCCTCATCTTCCTTCATAGGGCCGGCGTCGGGTGAGGCCTAGGCGTCCTCCCCACAATATTTCATTTATTTACTTATTCTTATTTATGGCATGTATAAATGGCATTTATACATATATATCTATTTTGTATGGCATTTACGTCTTTCAGGGAGTTAAAAAACAAACCATAAGTAGCTTGTCTCCGGTAATCTGTGATTGGTAGTGACAATGGCAAAATAATAAACCTTTGTGAAATAATTTGCAGCGTTTTTAATGAGAAAAGTATGATGCAAAATTCAGTGATAGCACAACACAACACTGCATTTTGTTGTATCTAGTTCTGCATTTGATACAGATATATTTAGAATACAATAAATAAAAATATATAATAAAATATAATAATAAAATATAAAATAAATATAATATAATAAAAATAAAACGACCTATTCAAGCTACAAGTAATAGTGACGCGTTCAGATTGAAATATTTTCTACTCGAAGTGTAGTAGGTTTTCAAAACAATACATACGCTTCCCATTTTAGTGTGTTTATTGTTAAAATTCATTGCTACACATTGAACTATAGTAAGAGGTAAACACGATCAGTTATTTTCTTGAAGAATTACGTCTTCTTCATCCATATGAATGTGTCACGAGCGTTTCATTGTTGAGTGAGTAGCAGATGGTTGGAAGCTATAATTTTCAAGTGGGATTATATTTTGATTCTTTCTGAAGAGACTTGGAGACAGTTTTGACTTGAGCCGCTCTTATTCCACCATCCCCACTCGGTCTTAGTTCCTTAACTATTGCTAAATACCACTCAATTCTCTTGTTTTCGTTCTCCAAATTACCAGATCTCCAGTCTCCAAGCTCTCAGTATTTTTTCTCCTTTTCGAATCCAGTTTCAGTTGACCACATTACTCATTCCGAAGCCGTTTTTTAAAGCTCTCTTAACCTTACAACTGTTTATCAAAATTATGAAGGTCAATCATGACCTAAACCATCCAGTTCTCTAATCTCGTGAAAGAACATGGAAGGAAACAAAACAGTGGAGTTTTGATTACTATTTGATAGGCCTAGAAACGATTTTTTTAGGTTTTCGACACAATGGGTAACTCTCATTCTAGTTGTTGTACTTTTTTGTGCCTATTTGAACGATGGGAAGCAGGAGTGGTACTGAATGATCAAAGGTTCTGGGGAGCCAAATAAACAGATTTCTCCTCACTTGAAAAACTGGACACGTCAGACACTTCTGAGGGTCACGCCGAAGGCACCAGAGCAATGATTATCCCATGAAGGAAACGATGTTAGGGTAGGTTGGAGCTAGCATGTGTCCACTTATTGAATTAAAGGGCAAAAGCATACGTGAGGAGCATCCTTAATCTATTAAATTGAACCAAATTGGTCGGGGTGGAAGGGAGACGGACTTCCCTGTCTCCCTCTTCGTATTCGAAGGCCAATTATCGCGGGAGACGTCTGCAAGTGGAGGATTACTTCCAAAAAGGGCGGCAGTCCCTGCAGACTCTCTCGGGATATCCCCGGAAGGGGTGTTTCAGGGATAAACATGTTATCCTTTCCCTTGTTAAAGAGGGGCATTCCGAAATCGCAAATCTTACCTCCCGCCTTATACTGAATTACCGGAGGACTTGCCTCGGTCGCCTTTTCCATTGAATTAAATCTCTGGTTAGTTCAGAGTGGTTTAGAGAGACAAGTAAGTGGAAAGGACGGTCTGTACATTTACTGGCCGCTGGATTCTGTGGTTTTTGGAGAGGGCAGATGTGCGGTTGAGCGGTGCCTAATGGCGTAGGTGGTGCTCCCTCACTCGATGTACCTAACACTGCCAAATGCTCACGTTGGTATAACAACATTCAATTCGTATTCCTTCCTCTCCGGGTAAAACTACAATTTCATAAGTTCTGCCTGTGTTCAGCCTATCTCACTGCATACAATATGAATGAACATGGAACGCAATACGACACCACCAAACTAAACTAAGTATTCGTTCAGACTAAAGATACCTGTATAACAAATATAGTTTTTTGACCGGCTTCAAAACGCTCAAAAGTCCAAAGGAGGGAGAGTATCAATATTTATTGTGTTTTGGTTTATTATTTTAAATAATGAACCATTGAAATTGACCAAGAAAAAAATTTTCCTAACCACCCCTCCAAATTTGATAGTTTACATTTCAAGGAATGTAGAATCCGAAAATCGAATAAAAATGTTTCCGTCCGTCTGCCGTACGCGGCACTTTCTTTATTTACCAAGGACCGATGTTGATGAAATTTGGTATGTGGGGCCCCATTTGGGGTCTAGTTGTGCCCCGAAGCTTTTGGTTGATATCAGGGGTGAAAATTAAGGGTTGAAATTTTCAATAGTGCCCTAGCTCAAAAACTCTCGAAACAAAGATATTGTTTTTTCACAAATTTTTCCTACGAGAACTTAAGGATCAGACGATCATTCTGAAACATGAGTGTGAATTGTGAAAGAAGCCTAATCTCCGTTCAAATTTTAACTGACCAAAATGCGTCTTTAGCAACCAGTAATCGAATTTCCTAATAATTAGGGCAACCTCAACTCCCTGTTTCTTCGAACTGAGTGTAAAGCATTCATTTCTTCAAAATAAACTAAACTTGATTGTGAAGTAGGTATGTGGTAGGTAGGTTGTAACTGTGGTTGGTAGATGGTGACAATTTCAAAGCCGTGATCTTAGGAGTGTTCTGTAGAGAAAAATAACACTTAAGCCTTTATGTAATAATTTGCAGCGTTTTAGCGAATTTTCAAGGAAAATGAAGCTATTGCAATGGCCTCAAAATTTTTAGAATCGACTTTTTCGAAAAATGTTCACACTGAAATCCGTTTTGAAACATTCTGAGACGATCCCTGTTTTTCCAAACATCGTGTGTGAAAAAAAAAAAAACATTTCTCAAAAAACTCTTCTTAACCAAAAAAAATTCAAGCAAAAAAAGCTTTTCTTAACCACACCTTCAACTGAATGATTTCTTTGAAAATTCGCTCATTAAATCATGCTGCATGAATGGACTTTTTTTTCCTATAATTGATAGCGTGAGGTTACGAATCGCTTCAGTCCAACACACTCTCACCATGAAGTCATTTTCGTCTCCCTGATTAAATTCCAACCTATTTATTTCACTTACTTATCATCCCTCGGAGAGTATAATTCCAAACGGAAAGTAAAGTGGGGTAATTGTGTGAACGGGGTAAATGTTTTATGATTCATAAAATGGCGGAAAGCGGGAGAGCAATAAACCTGTAACTGCTTTTTTCCGACTGTGTTTCACTCTGAACCCTAATTCTTGAACCTGATAAGTTTCATTTTGTTGAGATGTGAAAACTTGTACACCTCTGCTTTTCACTGGTAGGTGTTCTATATTCGTATTACTAACTTGAAAGACTGTGTGAGTTGCACTTATCATTCTTTATTCTTGATGTAGAGTGGTAATACCTTAAATCTATGACCCACAAATTTGTAGTAAAGGAGCAAATTTATAACTTGGACGTGGGGCAATTGTAAATTGGAGAGGCTTCTTGTATTTCTCAGTTTCCTTCGAATCTTACAATTTTGGTTGGGTAGGTAAGAGGTTCTCTTTCTTAAGTCTAAAAGTCTCGGTTTTAATTTCATAAGTCCCATGAAGTTTCATGAAATTCTTTGTCTCTTGGGTTGTTGGGTGTCTCAAAGACATAGCTTCGATTTAGGCTCCCCCGAAACAAGCAGGCTTTTAAGGGAGAAAATAACTCTGTCAAGCTGAATTCACTGCCAACATATACGTGGATAAGTGCAGGGCTGTACAGTAGGAGTTTATTATTCTATTCAAATGAAGGTAATTCCGGAAAATCATATGGGATAGCTACCTCGATAAGAGAACAGTCCACAAAAAGTATTCGCTGTAAATCCCTTCAGGCAAATAATGACATTCTCATTCCTAATCCTTTGAAAGTAATAATTACTGCAACACTTTTTCTGCTTTCATGGCTTTACATTGCCCGGGGAGAAAAGTTTTACACGGCCATAAAGCCCTTCATACGGTCATCCACGTGTTTGATTAATGTGAAGCCACTCTCGTGAGTCAACGCTTGAAAAAAAGTGGAACGATGAAAATGTTCTTCAACAGACGTCGTTAACGTTTTTACGGTCACTATCACCCTTCAGCTCTCCTCGTGGAGCTAAAGGCAAAACGCTGCGTAAAGTTTGTAATTAATACAAGCGGACAGTAGAGTTTTGGTAGCTCTTGCTGCAGACAGTGGGGTAACTTCTTGCTCAACCACCCCTTCTACATCTCAAGTTCAGCGACCAAACTTTAGTTTAATATAACATTGTCAGCTTCCTAATTTATTCTCGTTTGAACTTCTCACGTCGGTTTCGATACGAGTGAATATACATTTTAATATCCATAGTTTCGCTACGAATCTGTCATTTTAACTTTGATGGCATAGCAGAAAAGAACACCCCGATACTTGAACCTTCATAGACAATTTATTATTATTATATACCTCCTATGTATTTTAGGGTACAAATAAGCAGAATATTAATCCATAAATGAGCCACTAAAGGGTAAATTTCTAAATAGAAGGTAGTTCTATAGAGTTTGAAGATGGAAAGAAATGGGAGATTCTATGAAAGATTTCGTGAGTGAAAAACTCTTTCTTCTCGCAGTTTAGCTATTATTATTGAGACAGTCTGCACCTCTTCACCCCTGTCCACGTCACCACCTTCGGTCCGTCATCACACACACAAACACATATCTTTGTACCAATCCGGTACCCTTTAGATTCTAGAACATTCTTCTAATTATGAATCACTCACCTCCTCCTTTCTGTTTACTCAATAAGTATTCCTTTCAGAATTTTATTTTAATATAATATTACAGCCTATATTAGCCTATATTACATTCCACAATAGACCGCCATATTACATATACCACCACTAACTAGACAAAACCTTAACTGAGCAATAAGTCTCTCTGATTAATTTTTCTCGTGATATTTTTGATTTAAGGGTACAAGGAAATTTTCCCCGAGAGTACAATTTCCCGTAAAACGTATGTACCGTTTTCTCGGGTTGTAATCAACCGATCACCTTGATTTTTTTCAAATATTGTCGAGCATCTTATGCTCTATAACTGGTGCAAAGGATAATTTCGTACAACGGTTGAGGAAAGAAAGGCGGATTTTTGAAAAAACCATGAAAATTAGGGCTCTAACCTACCAAAACGGACCACATTTTTATCTTGTTGTCGGGAAAAATACGCCAATCCCTATGCACAGTTGGTTTATAAGATACTGACGTACAAGTAAAAAAAAAGAACAAGGAGATAAGTCCAGTATAACTCAACAAAAAGGAACACGAGTGCTAGAAAACGCGATTTTTCAGGAAACACGATTTTCTGAAATTAAACAATGTTCATCTCATGACGTCATCATACGGTTTCCTAACGCTTCCAACTTGCTCCAAGGTGACTCGATTTGATGAAAACAAAGAAGAAGAAGAAGCTATATCTCTTGTTTCGTTGTTTACTCGTCTTTTTCTATGTTTATATCCCGTTTTGTGCCGTGAAATCCGTTCGTTTTGTGCTGTGCTGAATCGTCTTGAAAATGCGGACGGTCCAGCGTATAGCGCCGGACTCTACTAGCGCAAACCCTGACACAGGTCGGTTTGCGTATTTATTTGACCCACTTCTCGTTCAAAATTTTTCATGATTTTTTTTTAATTGGTCCGTGATTATATGCACATTAACAAAAAATTATTTTTAAAAAATCGAATTTTTACTCGAAAAAATTTCCTTGTGCCCTTAAATTACCCAATCTCCTTTTTTCATTCAGTTCCTAGGAAACGTTGTTTAATGAAAAAAATCACAAAAACGCTAGGTACCAATTTTCATGGATCATGGAGATGGTAACGCGATAAAAAGCTTTTGCGAACTCCATCAAGATATCATTTCCCGGTTCCAACTTTGAGAGCAGGGTGATCACTCATGATTAGAAGAAATGAAAGGAAAAAACATCTACCAAGTGGGAGTAGCACATAGTTTCCTCGAATCCATAACCCGATTATATAGGTGATCCGATGAATAGTAGCATGTCTCAATCTCTAAAAACCTTCCACTACACTCAGGGGGGCAATCTACACGATAAATCGCACAATCCCTGGAAATTTCATCGAAATCGGGCAGAAAATGTTGGATTTATGGAAGTTATAAGTTTTTGTTTTGTTTTAAAAGACGCAGCGGGTGCTGTGATCTGGGGGAATGATTTTCATGGGAGACCTTTTACAGACCAAAACGCACCACCTATGAAAATGTGAGCGAAATCGAACATTAACTTCTAATAAATATGCCCATTGCAAGGATATCATGACAGACAGACAGATACGAAACCAAAATTGTTCGGGAAGGTCTAAAACGTGAAACAATTCTGGAAATTTTGATTTTGGAGATAATTGTTTTCTCAAATTTTGAAAAACAAAAACAATGTTTCCTCTACCTTGGCAGAATTGGAACCAAAATAATGTAAAATATACATCTCATCTTGAAAAAACTGAGATGAGCCCTCAGGGGCTCTTTGCCCCAAACAACATTGTAGTATATTAAGGTCACTTAAATGAGACAGATATGAGCATAGTTAAATATGAAACATTTTTGGTGGTTCCTTCAAAAAAACACACGTACATAATGATGGTGTGTAATCGCTTCATCACATTCCGTTAAAATTTCTCCGTTACTCCGTGGTTAACCTCAGCTACACTATTAAACATCTCGTGAGAGAGCTGAGGTCCTCTCCAAAACCAAAAAGTCACTAGGACGGTTTTTTTTTAAATCGATTCCGAGTGATAATTTCTATTTCTGGGTCTATTGAGGATGAAATTATCTATTTTTGACTGAACAAGTAATGGAGAAGTAGGTATTAATTATTACTAAGGAAGCAAACTAGCAGGGTGGTAGGAAATGGTGAAGGGTTTGTGCTGGCGCGGGTTCGTTCTCTTGAGTAAACTAAACAGATGACTGAGCTAGGAACTGAGAAGTGGAAACAGAACGGAAATCAATACAGCCCTTCAGGGACGGTGACGAAGGAGCTGAATTCGAGGGTGCTAGAAACTACTTTGCCCTTGAGAGACTTGGGGACCCTTTGCACGGGTAAATTGAGTGTCCAATGGTGTACTACTAACACTTCCTTTCCGAGAATCGCGGTACGTTGAAATTCCGTCATTATGATTCGTTGGGCGGCTTGGGTCAACGGAAACATGAACAACAATAATTCTGTTTTGAATTTCGATACTCGTGAAATTTTGAACTTTTGAATGGAGAATGTTGACCTGACTGATTTACTACTGACTCTTAACTGGTGAACAAATTTCAGGAGAAAGGAGTTCCGTCCTCTGTTCGACTAAAAACCAGGTTGCCGAAACATTAGGAATCTGTGTCTGCTTCACGTCTGCACAAAACCAGGTCACCAGATGCAGAGAAGTCGTTCCTAAAGATTGGCTTCAAGACTGTTGAAGGTTGAACGCGAAATGATAGATGGATTTGAGCTTGTAGAATGGATGGAGGTGGACCCTCGATGTTTCCTCATATATGGTGTTCTCCCGCACGTGAGGGGGAATATTTTTCGGCGTTGACCGATCAAAAAGATGACTCCTGGACGTCGAGTAAACACCTACTTGACACATATTGCCTCCTCTTATGGAAAGGGAGGTCCTCCAACAGCACAACTTGTAATATTATGGGGACTTGCGATCCCGCCTACAAGCGGTCGCCAATCCAAACAATCTCCCAAGCTAGCTGGCTTACTTCGTCGATCTCACGGGAACCAGTTCATTAATCCAGCTAACAGCTGTTGGTTAGAGTATCTACGAGAAGAACCTGACTGTAGAACCTGATTGTAATGTAAACCTGACAATTATAACCTTGAATTTCATCGTAAAACGTACAAGATGCAAAGAGAAAGTATCGCTGTCTCATCCCCTTTCTAACCCAGTCCCTCATTTTATGTTACGACGGCTGAGACAGTCTGTCTTCTCTTACCGGCTTGAAGTCGGTTTTTTATGCTTATTTCATGTCCTGAGCGTTCTACTGTATTATTGTATGGGGAAACGCGCCTCATAGTCCCACCATTTTCTGACTGCAGAAGGCGACAATAAGGGTACTTTTCAATATGGGGTACAGCGACAGTTGTGGAGGCCGCTTCAGGGAGCTCCAGTGTCTCACGTTGCTTCAGATATCTTCTGATATCCATAACTATGCGACTAACCAATGCCAAGACTTGAGGCCGCCCACACTTCATCTGACGTCGTCATTGAAAAATAGTCCGACCAAGCACGGCTCCTGTTTTTTTAATAAACTACCTGTCTCAATTCGGAAACTCCCAGTGAACCAGTTTGACAAAAGAGTGAAAAAGATACTTGTTGAGGCTGAACTGTTTAGAGTCGATGAGTTTTGTAATTTGACCTGGTAACTCAACATTTTATTATATTTAACGTTATTTGTTATTGTTATTGATGTTATAAAAGTAGTTTTATTTGGTTGTTAGATAGTTGTTAATTATGAATGAATATTTGACGATTGCTACGCAACTTGGTGGATTCAGACAATAAAAAATGATTTGATTGATTGATTGACTCATCGTCCTTTAACTTTCTTCACCCCTCCAGAACTTTCACCACTCCCACAAATTCCTCATCCGCTTTCCCTTACCTGCGCATTTCTTCCCTTAGGAGGTAAACACACAAAAGGACTCCTGCACCCAACGTCGGCCTTACCATGTCTGTATTTCGGGGATTCCCCCCAGGGAGAGGGTGTTCCTGGGGGGGATGGTCGACTTTCCGGGGTGCTGGAGTGGAGTTCCGGAGTGGAGGAGCCGATGTCCTCTCAATTGCTGTCCGCACCCCGCAGTCTCATTCCATCGTCACCATTTTCACCTCCCTCGCCACTACGATACTTCATCCACTCCATTCGCCACCTACCTTTCCCTTCGTTCCCATTCCCATCCCAACCGCATTCCTTTTATTCCATCGCCTGTTATCGACTTTTTTCGGGGCTCATTTCTCGTTCTTCCCTACTTTTACCTCCTTTTTTCCTTTCCCTATATTCGAAAATTTAACTTTTATAGCACGAAAGAACGAACATATGAGTTAGAGTAAAACCTGCGCTGTAACTATGAATGTTTAAGAAATCGACAATAGCCGTTTATCGTTTTCAATCCGAACCTCTCATTTTGGTGATATTAATGTCAGTAAAATTACTCATGAAGTAATACTTACATTTTTGTTTATTATTCAATTATTTCATCCTGCTGGAAAATAAGGTAGTAGTGGTTACACGAGGAATTCACTTATCCCTAATGAGTTGAAACTGATCATTCTCATGGAGTCGCAACCTGTGAAAACGCTGCAATTTATTACACAAAGGTTTATTATTTACCTGTACAGAGGTATACAAAAAGGTCAAAGTTAGTTGAAAATTTTTTGAAAAACTTGAAGAAGAGATTACTACTGATTACTACTACTACTGCTGATCACTACGAAATTTCTTAATCTAATAAATTATCGTTGAACTGCAATTTATTCCTCTTGCTTCCTCGCATAGAACATGAATTCTCTACCGAGTATAAAAATGCAATTTGAAAGTTACAATCCTTATTTTTTCCCCGTTACAAGTGACTGACATCAACCAAAAGCTTCGCGGCACAACTAGACCCGAAATGGAGCCCATGTCTCAAATTTCATTAAAATCGGTTTACTGTAACTAAGGAAAATGCTGAGTACGGTGGACGGACGGAACATGTTTTATTCGAGTTCCGGATTTCACGTACTATGAAACATAAATCATCAAATTTTGATGAGTGGTAAAACTTTTTTCCTTGGTTTTTCCAAAGGTTTTTCTATCGAAAATATTAAAACAAAATTATTTTCACTGGGATGTTTCAATTTTCAACATTGTTTTCAAAGTCGAGAAACTGCAACTCGACTGTGGCAGACGATGCAGAATGAACGAATGTAAGAAATTCACTGAGCCTCACTTCACTAATTCACCTCACCAGATTTTACGAGATTGTTTTCATCATCTCCTGCAAAATTTTATGTTTCTCGCTTCCGCGGTTTTAACTTTTACTGTCGAAATAATAGCAACGTTCATAATTCGGAAACGTCAACTTCATCCATCGTTGAATGATATTTTCTATATACTTACAATGCATATTTTAATATGCGTGGTAATATTATTACATAATAAGTGGGCGTCGGTGGTCTAGTGGACAGTGTACCCGACTGCAGTGATAAGATAAGAACCGTCTAGCGGGGATGCGAGTTCGAGTCTGGTCGTTGCAGAAAGTTTTCTGTCTATTAGACGATCGGCAATCTCTCGTTCCAACCCAGGGCGGTGATGTTTGGGAAGCCATGAGCGAAATCATCAGAACAAATTCTGATCTCCCCTTAGGGAGACAGCTGATGACGTCCACGACGCCAAGAATGGCAGTCGGACGAAAATTCAACCTGAAATGGTTGCTTACTTTACTTACTTTACTTATTACATAATAATACTATTGTATAATATTTTCAATAATATTAGTTCATGATTAATGCAGTGTAGGTAACTAAAAAATTTGGTTGTATTCAGTAGAATCATAAACTCGTTCATCAATTAGGAATTGAAAATCGGATTGGCAAACTGAAGGCTTGAAATGGGTTCGTTACGTACCTACATTATACCGGCCTTTTCCTAAAACTGTCACCACGTCACGCATGCTGAAACTCAGTGAAATCGCCTTGAATAATTGAGCCTTGTCCCTTTGAAAACTCTTTCACCTGGAAATTCAATTGCCATTTGATGTTTTTTTTTAATTCCCCCGGTTATTTGACGGCAGTTCAATAAAATATTAGATGGAACCCCTCATAACCTTCTGTCAATGGAAAGTACTACGTAGTTGGTCAGATAATTATTAATAATATCATATATATAAGTTTATTATACTTTCCGTAACCATATAACTATACCTGTACGACAAATCCTTTTCTGAGTTGATTAGTGTAACACTGACACAACTCAATTTCAAAACAAGAAAAATCTGGAACAAAAATCCAAAACAAAAACAAAAACATTTTAAAAAAAATTCCGTTTAGAAATTAGTGTACAAATCTTCTGAATGGGCAAGACCATGGCCATCTGGAGCATCTCAAGCCCTTTAAATTCAACGCTTCAATTAAGTAGAAGTGCATTGATTCAATCTTGTTCTTGATTGCTTCTAGATATCATTCATACTTGTGATGAGTAGTGATGATATGAGATGTATACTGGGCGTATCACTCTAATATGGAAGAGAGTAGGAAGGTAATTATGAAAATCAAAAATTATAAATTTAATATCATGATGTCTTTTAGATGAACATTAGTAAAAACAGTTGCGTTGTTCTCATCAGTCCACCTTCCTGGTAGACACTTACCTAGCAATGTCTGGAATCGCTGGTTGCTAGTGCCATAGTGTAGTAGCCGAGAGAACTGGAGCGGCAAGAGTCTCACTCTGAGTGGCAGCGGCAGCAGTAGAGGCGCATTGTACAGTGTACATCTGTACACAGATGTAATACAGATGGATGTGCTAGGACTTCTTAGAAGAAAGCTCTGGAGTCGAGGACTTGGAGAGCGGCTCCGTTCTTGTGGTGGCTCGGAGGGAGACCTATAGTATGGGGCCAGTCTAATTCTTTTCAGCTCCTTTCCACCGTTCTTGAACACCTTGGTGAGCCTGTAATCAACGTTTCATCAACAAAAATTTAATTCTTGAGTGAAGTTATCCATTTAGATGAATGACGAAAAGTTGATTCCTCACGTATTTTAATTGAGAACCATGGTGTAAATGGTTGTGAAGGCGGATTGTCGTTCTCTTCCCAGGATCGATCGTCGCCGTACTGTTCTTCCGAGTAAGATCTATCATATTTAAATCCCATACAGCCTTGGACAGCCCAAGAGTTATGTTTGACCACCTGATGTGCTTTGGAGAGAGCGGGAAGATGTGAAGCCTTAGCTGCAGCGAAATCCGGAGTTTCGGAAACTGGCGGTTTGTCTTGGTGGTAGAACCCGAATCATAGATTTCATTGGCTTTTGACACAATATTTGATCTAGAAATAATCTGCATTACAGGAAAATCTTATAGTAGGATCAAGAATTCAAAGTACATAGTTTTTACTAAAGTAGAAAATCTACAGTGATAAGTTCTTATCATGTATCACACGATTTTCATGAAGGTGATCAAAGAATCGTGATGAATCAGTCATAAGATTTCCCAACATTGTTGGTACTCACGATGTATCACATCAATGCCTCGCAGATTCGTGCTGCTCGCAAGAATTTATACATTTAGAACTTTTTTCAAAAGGGTTTGTTCCTAAGTCCGACACCTTACTCGCGGAAAATCTCATGATAGAAGTGAAAGGTCGTTGGTTTTTTTTTTTCCTCTTTTGGTTTATTATTTTCAACAATAAACCTTTGGAATCGACTAAGAAAAAAAAATTAACCTACCTCAAAATTGTTTGGTTTAGGTATTCAAGGTAGGTACTGTCCTTGGTTTGTTTTTTCTTCGGCAGGTAGATGAGAAGATCGTTAAGATTCATAGGTGGAGTTGGATCTCGTTAGATACCTGGAAGGGTCCAGATTGTGTGGGATTCAAACCCACTGTAAAATCACCTCCCTTTTCTCCCACGTCGGAACTCAGCCTGGAACCGTTTAACACATTTTTTCGGGCTGAGTCCTGGGTTGTGTTATCGGTTCTGGGTGAGGGGGCGGACCAGATGCTCCCTCATCTTTCTTACTCGTTCTTAGAGTATTTTCTTTGTCAGGATGCTCTGTGTAATCTACCACAGAAGTCCAGCTCCTTTCGCTTTCCAGCATCCTGCTGACAACAGCCTCTGGATTTGAACTCTGGGGAGCTAAGGCCAGTTCAGCCATCAGCTGACTTCTTTCAGGCGCTCATTTGGTGCATTTGAAAAAAGTGTGGAGCGCATCGTCATCTTCTTCGTTCTGGCAGTGTAAACATGTTGGGGCAGATACCTTTCCTATTTTATGCGGATAGGCATGAAACAGTACATGCCCTGTGGGTATGTTCACTTCTTCATGTTTCCTTTCCATCTACGTCTGAATGTTTGACACCAGCCGTGCAGTCCATCTTCATCTATGTTCTCCCGCACATATATCTTGCCAGTTTGCCATTGTGCGCTCCCTTTCTTCCTTGGCTATGCAGGCCCTGTCTCCTTCATCCCTTCTGTCAATGATTCTAGCCCTTAAGCTGAATTTCCTTAGTTACCTTAGTCTCGTAGAATGGTTGTAATCATATATAACACTTGTGTATACATAAAGTACGACGAAAAAGTCATGTAGTGTTCAAAGCAATGTACCTCAAAAAAATGCATGTAAATAGGTACATACATTTTATGAAAATATCCAGAGATCCGTACAATAATTTGAATAAAAGTTGTGAATCTACTTGGCTTGGTTAATTTAATTGTGTTTGCTATTTACATCTGACGGAAAATGTTAACAAGGGAATGTAAAATCAGACAGCAACGAGAAACTCCATAAAAGAAGTCGGGGGTCGTAATCAGAAACGGACGTTTCTTCGAGTATTCAATGGCTTTTCAAACTATTCAGAAAGCCAACAGGTGATCCCTCTGCCCCTTTCCTACTACCCAATCCTCCGTTACTCTTAAAGTAATTTATTGGTGAGTTAGAGGAGAAAAAGAAAAAAAAAATCCTACGACCTTTTCCTTCGACCTGGAGTTTTTCCGTGAGTAAGGTGTCGGACTTAGGAAGCAACCCCTCTGAAAAAAGTCTTAAAGGAATAAATTCTTGGAAGCTGCACGAATCCGCGAGTAGTCCGAAAATAAAGGTGAAGGAGGCTTTGATGTGATATATCGTAAGTAGGAAGAATGTTGTGAAATCTTTTGAATGATTGAATTGATTGAATGATTCATGATGAAACACGCGTAATCAAACGAAATTTAGTTATGAAAATAGTATGATACATAAGAAGAACTTATCATTGTAAATTCAATACTTAAATTTGCCAAAGCTGTAATAAGATTTGTTTATGATTCGGATTATTTTTTTGATCGACTATTAGGTTAACGGTCGATGAAATTGATGATTCGCGTCGACTACCAAGACTCGTCAGCTTTTAGATTCAGGTAATCGACAGTTATATCCTCCATCTGAAGCCAGACTGAAAATTTCTTCACTATTCCACACATCGATAAATATCAAAAACCTTTTTCACACGAGATAAGTATTATAGGAACAAAGAGGAAAATGCATTTGCAGACACCTAACAATATTATCCCACGCTCCGCACCTTTCTCAGCATCAGATGCTCTGCAGAGAATAGATTCTATTTTTGTAGATCTGGACACAACTTCGTCTGTTCACTAAGCGAACTTTCGTGTGAAGCATGGAAACATTTTTCAAACATGTGATTATTTTCTCGTACACTGAATAATTTATCGGGTACTCACGGCCATCCCATTAAGTATTTACGTGGTTAAAACGTTAATGAAGGTACCTTCGTTGGAAGAAACATGTACGCCAGAACTGACTCAACAAATCCTCTATGGCATACTTTTATATACACTTTTTATTTTTTTTAAACAAATTGTGGAGTAGGTATGGTGGTGAAATTGAAAGGTGAAGTGGAGGGAACATTGGTAACATCCAGACAATGAAAATAATTATTAGTCCTATTAAGTATATTTTCCAAGTTATTCAATATGGAAATCCGTTTTTGCCGTCAGGACTAACTGAGTAGGTGCCTACTGTAGCTTTGCCTTGTAACAATCATAGGACCATCAATAGCAATAGTTACAAACTTTAGGAACGAGGTTGACATCGTTCGCTCCGAAGGACAGCACCTTACGATTCCAAGCAGACAATTATTTAAGCGGTTAAAAGGGAAAGGGGGGAAATGTTTAAGGGTAAAGGGAGAAAAATTTAAGGGTAAAGGAAAAATGTTATGGTAAAGGAAAAACGCTCCAAATTATTATGCAATGGTTTATTATTTTTTATTTTTCTACATAGATCACTCGTCTGCAAAGCCACCAACCATCCAACATGAAGAAAAACATCGATCCCATTTCGATCAGCTTTAATTTGAACGGAGATTAGGCCTCTTTTGCTATTCACACTCGTGTTTCTGATTTATCGTACGTCCAAACTTAAGATTCTGGTAGTGAGCGAACGGTTTGTCCTACAGAGTTTGTCAGTTTGTCCTCCGGATGGTCTCCACAAATTCTAAAAATTCTATAGAATCTTAAATTGAAGGAAAAAAACACCTTTGTATCAAAATTTTTTGAGTTAGGGCGTTTTGAAAATGTCAAAATTGATTTTGGAACCCTTAGAAGTGACCTACATTAACCAAAATCTTCGGGCACAACTAGACCCCAAATGGAGCCTACATACCAAATTTCATCAAAATCAGTCAATGCTAAATGGCAAAAGTGCCGCGTACGGCGGACGGACGGCCAATTTTTTATTCGATTTTTGGATTCTACGTACCTTGAAACGTAAACCATCAAATTTTGAGGGGGTGTTAAAATTTTTTTTTCTTGGTCGATTCTAAAGGTTCATTATTGAAAATAATAAACCAAAATGAGGGTAAAGGGGAAATTTTTCAAGTGTTACGTCACGGGAGCGATTACCTGTTACATTATAACATGAAAGCAGCTGTTACCCAAATGTATTTATCTGAAATAGACGAACACGTCTACCAAGTGAGTGTGGCACATACCTAGCTTCCTCGTATCCATAACCCAATTGCATAAATGATCGGATGCAGCCGATGATCTTCAAAACATGAAAACTTCGTGTAGTCTTGCCCGTTACAAGGATTTCCTGGCATACAGACACGGAATCAAAATTGTTCAGAAAGGCCTGAAACGTGGAACGCGAGAGGAAATTTTGATTTCGGAAAACTTAATTTTTCTACCTTGAAAAAAGAAAACAATCCTTCCGCTATCTTGGTAGATTCGGAAGCTGTAAAGTGGGTGTAGCACATAGCTTCGTAGACATAACACGATTGTGATGATCCGTTGCACACTCGATGATCTCAAAACAACAATCTTGAAGTTCAGACTTATTTGCAAGTCATATATATTGTGATATAGGGATAGTAGTAGTACGTCGAAATAATATTGGCAGAGTTGTTTTCAACGTTTTTCTTCATCCAAGTAAATCATATAATTCTTTCACCCTGTGCAAATTCTTACCAATAGAATCAAACTCAGAGTTCAAAATAGATACCTATTAAACAACGGTACATTGAAACTCCTCATCCAGTCCGGGGAACTCTACCCAATGAGTAAGTGGACTCCAGGGGATGCAGTGTGAGATTGATTTACATGTAAGCGGATCGCGCGTTAAAACGGACGTCCGAATCCGGTGGGAGACGGTAGCCAAGGGGAGGGGGCAGTGAAATAAAACCTGAGGTGATTTTCCGAGTGGATGGAGCCCTCTGGGGTTTTTTGAATCCAATCCAGGGCCAGCGAGGGGTTACAGGCTATAAAAAAGGCCGTATAACAGATAGGGCGTTACGGCGACTGCATTAGGTCTCAATACACCTCGTTGATGGCCGTGCGAATTGCAACCGTTTCAAGCCCTTCGATTTATTCTGTTCCAAGTACTGATTCTGATGGACCTTTCATCCTCATTCATTACTCATATATCCTTAAGAACAGAGAGTGGTGGATATAGATCCTGTTGGCGATAGATTGTATCGTCTACATCCTTAGTATATTCCCTCTATATCAATGTACCTATTTGAACTAGAACATTAATTTATATTTGTTGCTTGCAGTGAGTAACCATTTTTCTTTTGAGAGAACGGATTCCTACAGATTGAAGTAGAAATTCGTAATATAGCTTGATCAAAATATACTTATTTACAGTATAATTTATTACTAGCATGTACAGCGCAAACTGTTGCTTGCATCATCAGTATGATATTGGTTCCTTCTTCTACATTTTTGGTTTATTATTTTCAATAATAAACCTTTGGAATCGACCAAGAAAAAACTCGGCGCTTTGCGCCTCGGCGGGGGGCTCCGCCCCCCTGCACCCCCCGGTTTATTTCTTTTTCCATACTCTGTATGAAATCATAGGAACACAGAATGTGTTTTTGCGATACTAGTCATCCGTTAAATAAAAAACAACAATAATAAATGTGGAGTTGACATTAACATGACAACCAATAAACATATCACCAGATGTTTTTTCTGTCGCTTTTTCGTGACGATTTTTTTTCGGTAGGTCATCGCAAAAACACATTCTGTGTTAAAACAACAATAATAAATGTGGAGTTGACATCAACATGACAACCAATAAACATATCACCAGATGTTTTTTCTGTCGCTTTTTCGTGACGATTTTTTTTCGGTAGGTCATCGCAAAAACACATTCTGTGTTAAAACAACAATAATAAATGTGGAGTTGACATCAACATGACAACCAATAAACATATCACCAGATGTTTTTTCTGTCGCTTTTTCGTGACGATTTTTTTTTGGTAGGTCATCGCAAAAACACATTCTGTGTTAAAACAAATTTTAACCCCCCTCAAAATTTGTTGGTTTACGTTTCAAGGTATGTAGGATCCGAAATTCGAATAAAAAACGCTGCAAATCATTGCTCAAAGGTTTATTATTTTCTGTATAGATCACCCTTCTGTATAGATCAATGGTTTTCCATCAATAGCACCTACCCCCATCTGTATTCTCCCTTGACCTTCCCTCTCAAATTTCAGCTTCCTGCGTTCAATAGGATTGAAAATGGCTTCGGAGCTCACTCAGCTGATCAGTGATCTGAAGAGTGAAGAAGATCTCCCCGAATTCTGGAGACGCCTGGAAGAGCACTTCCATTCAATAGGAGTAAAAATGGCTTCGGAGCTCACTCAGCTGATCAGTGATCTGAAGAGTGAAGAAGATCTCCTCGAATGCTGGAGACGCCTGGAAGAGCACTTCCATTCAATAGGATTGAAAATGGCTTCGGAGCTCACTCAGCTGATCAGTGATCTGAGGAGTGAAGAAGATCTCCTCGAATGCTGGAGACGCCTGGGAGAGCACTTCCATTCAATAGGATTGAAAATGGCTTCGGAGCTCACTCAGCTGATCAGTGATCTGATCAGTGATCTGATCAGTGAACAATGATTTGCAGCGTTTTTTCCTACCAACATTTTTTTTACCTACCAACTTTTTTTTACCTACCAGCTAGGTACCTACTACCTACCACACCATACTGGCTTCACACCTTCACAATCAAGTTTATTAGAAAGAACTAAACGCTTCACACTCGATCCGAAAAATAGAAAGCTTCATATGGAAATTTGATTACTGGTAACGCAGAAGGCAAAACTGTATACAAATCGAAGAAATGAACAGCGATCGCATTTTAGTCCGATAAAATTTGAATGGAGATTAGACCTCTTTTGCAATTCACACTCATGATTCTGTTTTATCGAAGGAAAACCTTCAAGTACTCGTAGGGACCGAACGGTTTGTCCTACAGAGCTCCGGGTGGTCTCAAAAACTTTTAAAAATTCAATACTATTTAAATTTGGTGAAAAAACGATACCTTTATTTCGAGAGTTTTCGAGCTAGGGCACTCTTGAAAATTTCAACCCTTAATTTTCACCCCTTAGAAGTGACTGACATCAACCAAAAGCTTCGCGGCACAACTAGACCCCAAATGGAGCCCATATTCCAAATTTGAACCAAATCGGTCCAGTGTTGCTAAGAAAAGTGCCGCGTACGGCGTACGGCGGACGGACGGGAATTTTTTTATTCAATTTTCGGATTCTACGTACCTTGAAACGTAAAACATCAAATTTTGAGGGGGGGTTAACAATTTTTTTTTCTTGCTCGATTCCAAAGGCTTATTATTGAAAATAATAAACCAAAATTGTCCGTCCGTCCGCCGTACGCCGTAAGCGGCACTTTTCTTAGCAACCCTGTTCCGATTTGGTTCAAATTTGGTATATGGGCTCCATTTGGGGTCTAGTGGTGCCGCAAAGCTCATAGTTGATATCAGTCACTTTTAAGGGGTGAAAATTAAGGGTTGAAATTTTCAATAGTGCCCTGGCTCGAAAAATTTCGGAATAAAGGTATTGTTTTTTCGCCAATTTAAAATAGTATAGAATTTTTAAACATTTTCAAGAACACCCGGAGCTCTGTAGGACAGAACGTTCGCTCCCTACGAGTACTTAAAGGTTTTCCTTCGATAAAACAGAATGACGAGTGTGAATCACTAAAGATCTCTACTCTCCGTTGAAATTTTATCTACCTAACCAAAATGCGATCGCTGTTTCTTCGAGTTGTATTCAGTTTTGCTTCCTTAGCAACCAGTAATCAAATTTCCGTATGAAGCTTGCTATTTCGTCGAATCGAGTGTGAAGCGTTTAGGTAGTTCTTTCTAATAAACTTGATCGTGAAGGTGTGAAGGCAGTATGGTGTGGTAGATGGTGGATATCTATGAATGGTAGGCTAAAAAAAGCTCAAAATTATTTCACAAATGTTTGTATTTTCCTGTATAGATCAATCGTCTGCAAAGATCACAGCTTTGCCATTGTCAGTATTTATTTATATTTGTTTTTACCTCCCAGCCAGAGGTAAGTACCTGCCACCTAATAGGGCGTTTTAGACAATTTCAGCCCTTAATTTCTATTTACATTCTAGATACATTATCGCATCATTAAATGATTTTTACTCATGGCATTATTGAGTAGGTAGGTAAATAATTTTCCTTACGTGTCCATGTTATTCTGGGTGACGAAGTTATTCTGTCCAACCTACAGTTATTCTGTCAGAACTCTTCAGTTTCTGGGAATTTTTCGGTTTGATATCAAAATTAAAATGAATGATTCTCAGGTAATTGTAAGGAATGAATTATCCGCATATTATGTATCTTTTGAGCCTTTTAAACACGGAATATGAAAGTAAGTACTAAAAACACTCCAAGTCTAATCACTAGGTACTGATTTTCGTACCGAATAATGCGGAATCAATATTGATGTGAAAAGAGATTGCAACAACTCTATCAAGTTGTGGCATAAGAGGTGGCTCTCGGGACTTCCGATTCCCAGGCACATAAATAAAGAACACGAAAGGGAAGAATGAAGGGCTATAGGTAAACACGGACCGACCGATCGGCGTCCCATCAGTTAGACCGGTGGCTGGAGGGTCCTTAGTGTTCCCCCGGGACACCTTTGAAAGCGGAGAGCTTCGCGTTTCTTTTTCCAAACTGACATCACCCTTGCAGTGGCTTTTCACCCAACGTCTGCCACGTAGACCTACAATTGACGGAGATAGTATATCATATTCAGGACTCCTGAATCAGGAGTCATCAAGAATAGTACTTTTCTCAGTCATCCCCAACGATTTAAGAATGAACTGATGAGGAACACGGTCCAATTCAAGCGTTCTCTTTATTCAGCTAATCTATATTCAACATTTATCAACCAACTCCGAAAAATGATATCCCGTGCGTGACACTTTGCCCACTAACGGATCAATTTAGATGAAGTTTGTGGAATCAGCTTTATTTCAAGTCAAGTTATCCCCTGAAACTTATGGTTATTGCCAGCGACTTCTAAGATGTGAAAGATGAGGGGAAAACGTTTTCAAAACGTTATACATACGCGAATTGTTTTTTATTTAAAAGTTTAAAATAGAAAAATTTAAAATAGCGACGACTTTTAAGAATTTTCTGACTCCACCCAGAGATTTGTTGGACCAACCTTTCGCCAATGGGGATAATTAATTAAGCACCCAAATAATGAATTTTCCATGACGATTTGTCATCAATTTAAGATAGTGTTCAATTTCTAGAAACGAGTTAAACCACCAAGACGATCAACATTAATGGAAGAAGAATAGAATCGTTGAAGAAAATTAGATCCAAAAAATCTAATTTGGAAAAAGATTTTGCGAAAAAGAACTTTTTGGCATCTGGAGACGCATGAATCAACCTGAACAAGGCGTTGTCATTGGGTGGCATTGGGTTTATTTTAAAGTTCTCTCATATGTACATACGTTTAGTATTTTTAGTAACTTTGTATCTTTGCCATGTGTTTTTACTTACTGTGATGCAAAACTTTATTAAAACTTGAGGAAAGAGACGGTGTAAAAAATTGCGTGGTGGTAAAATGCAAACCAGAAGACTAAAGAGAAGGATGGTAATGATGTAACCCTCGAAAGGGGGAATGAGGGAAATGAGTGTGGTGGGGGTGGAAGTTCCTCATACAGAAGCGAAGGTTTAATATATCCAGAGGTGATGAGGTTGTCAGTTACCTTTGACGTCATGTGTAGTGTAACGAGTCGAACTCAATTAGCCTCGACCTGCCTCTCCCTCGCCATCCTCCACGCAGCAACTCAACTCATTATAAGACGAGACCCCTCTCTTCTGCCACCTTCTCCGAAAACGGCCTCTTAATCCCTCGTAATAATGTTAACGCTTTAACACCCGCTGCGCCACCGTCGCGCCTTTCGTCAGGTTTCTTCCTGACGCACAATGGGCTTTCACCCCCTCAAATTGGATATCCGGCTGTACGGAGAGGATTTCACGCTTCTCTTCTCTTTCACTTTGTCGCAGATTACTGCACTTTGTGATTTTATTAGTGCTCTCACGGAAGGCAAACTTCGATTCAACCAAGTACTCTAAATACAGGATATTCGATAAAACACTCATCTTAGGCCCTCCGAGTTTAATAAACAGGATCGTGGGATCAAGTTATTACGTATCAATACATCTTTGGCATATCGAGGAAAGCAACACAATTCAGCATTCTTCTTTAGAATTTAGAAAGATAACAAAAACCGTGGCGAAATCTTCCATCAGATTCTCGAGAGCTCACATGATTTAGCTCATCACTTCGGGTGAAGCTGTTTTTTTTTTTTTTTTTTTTTGTAAACGTTCTTCTTGGTTGAGGGTAGTAGAACCTATTGTACCTACCATTTTTTATGTAACTCAAACATTCTTCTCTCCCTATACCACTTTGTGCCTTGTTGATTTACCTCCTTGGTTTCCAGCGTTTTGTTGTGTTTAACTTGCCGCAAGCCTGGTTTTGTCCTTTCATGAACTTCGAACAAGGACTCTTGCTCCACAATAGTTTACCACTGAGACTTCAGATAAGCATAAATATTAAGAATCAATCACAATGGAAGGCAAGTCAACATCATGAAGTCATAAAGAAACCATGAGTAACTCAATTAAGTCTTTCGCAATGAAGAGGGGAGCCCGAGCCGCAAACGCTCAGACAGCCTAATTCATGTAGAGAAAATGCAAATTCCTTCTTGGGCCAAGACATTAATATTAAGTAGAGTAATTAAAATTGTTGCCGTTGAAGCAGTTGTGGTTTAAAGGATAGGGCGACATTGTGGGGCAGGCAAAATGAGAAGGGAGGCTGCTCTAATGCCGCCGAAGGAAAAGGGGTAATCCTTTATTGATCCTTTTATGTAGATGATAGCTTCTTGTAGAGGATGCGGAGGTGAATAGATAGAAGGGACTGTAGGCGCCTCGTCTCGCCGTAGCTCCTCTACTTCCACCCTCAACCAACGTTTTCGCGATAGGTTTCTGTGCGCTATACAGGAAAATTATATTGGCGCCCTGTTAAAAGCATGGGGGAAAGGAGGTTAGCGTGTGTATTTACTGTGAGGATTATGTATAAGCTTTGACGCGCCGAGCGGATCTTTCTTCTCTATTTGTGTTCCATAACCAGTTTTACGAATGACATCTTAAAGGGTTCGTCAATAACGTAGCTACGATATTTTCAGTAATCCAGTGAGGTGACTCTTGTTTTCTATCTGGAATTGAGGTAAATTTCCGAACAGTTTGACGGCCAAGATGTTGGAATATCATAGCACGACACTGAAAAAATCGCTTTTAGTACTCTCTGGCTCAGACGTGGTTTTTGAAAAGATTTTATTTGTGATTGCTCCCGAGGAGATTACAGGACTTTACGTTGTTCTTCTATATTGCTTGTCCATACATCATGATACCTATAGAACAATATAATCAAATATACGATTTAGTTCTACTGTTTTCAATTCAGTTCCGTGCACGAATTAAATTCTCCAATAAAACATTATTTAATCCTAATCTTGCACTTCACCTGAACATGTATACCTACTTTCTCGCTGAACAGCGCTGAACATGTACAGCTCTTGCTGAGGCAGTGACTCCCGCACTCTTCCATCTCCAGTCAACGGAAGGGTCAACCTCCAAGATATAGGCGAGACGTTGTTAGAAAATCGTAAATACACCTCCATTGCAATGCTTGGCCTTATTTTTGTAAAAATTAACTGAGGAATAGGCCTCTCCCCAATATAACTAATGTATGACTAACTTTGGTTTTGATTTATGACTATTGGTTTTGGTAGAATCTATTTTTGCATACGAGTTATTGAATGAACAAGTTGGTCTCTACATAGCAGATTTGTTTCTTATTCTTGAGAATACATGAATGATTTATACCCCAATCCACGTTTAAGTAAGGAAAGTTTAGTAGTATAATTTTCAGCCATGCAATGACACGACAGAGCAATGTGGCAGTTTTAGGATGGCGTATAAATCACTGCAAAACAGGGTAGAGGAGGGACGACATGGAGAACAAGCGGTCAAACGGAGTTCATTATCAAGAGGAATATGGAAACACAACGAACGGAACGAGTGAACCTGGGTGGATGGTTGTTGTGTGGAGAGAGATGGCCTCCAAGCATTGGCCTTGTCTCTGACATTGACAAATTGAGCGTCTGATCTGGGCAGCTCGTCTGAAGGCGAATTTGGTGGACGGAGAATGAAACTAACTTTGACGAGACCAATAAAGTGAAGTAGTTTGTATTGGTAAACAGATTTCTCATAGTCTAAAGAAGATTAGAACGATGTATCCAACTAAGTTTTACCATGGCCGTTCAATGCAGTTTGGCGCTTAGCTCAAAACATATTTTGATGCATGGGTGTAGTAAATGTTTACTTTACATTAATGTTTTGGTAAGCTAGATAGAAACTAAAGACTCCAAAACTAACTAGTAGTTCTTGGGGCTCAGTAGGTACCTAGGTACTACATTGACATTGCTAAGGGAAGGTTCACACTCCAAGTTGGCTAACGTGTTCGGGATTCGTGTTTTACTGTTGTTTATTGAGAATTTTTCATTGTTTACGTTCAATACATTCATTGAGAACCGTCCAGGTTCTCAATTCTAAAACAACTGTTGGAGTTGAGCATATTAAGAATTTCACTTTGTTGCACGTTCAATGGCCATCTATGATCTGATCCCAATGAATTTCATAGGGAATACTACACCCCTTCTAGCACAGTACATGAATATTTCACTGAAATGGGACTGTCATTTCTTATGAATTTGCCCGTTATAAGGGCTTGAGGAAACATTTGAGACCCAAGCTATGGTCTTCAAGGGAGCAGACGACCTTTGGGATGTCACTCATGCAAAGCTCTGGTCATGCGCGAGAGCGTACCCCACGCTGTAAACACTACTGGAATCCGGTCAGCTCGGGGACGCTAAAATCAAAAATCCTGATAGAATGGCAGTGACTGGCCTTGAGAATTTCGGCGCCAAGCTCCATATCTTCAAAAGGAGAGAAGAAGCAACATGTAATCGTGGAGCAGAAGAAGAGACAGAACAGATTGAAACGGGATATATGTTCTTTGTGCACTTACAATCAAATCCGCCAAGAATGTTTCAAACGTGCCATTTTCATCTCTCTGCACTCGTGAATACAGAGCAAATGAATTTATCATTAGCTCTCGGAAATTGTCTAGAATAAGATCGGGTGTAGTGCCATGTAGAGAGAAGTAATCACGTAGGCGCAAATTCCGCTGCAATACCACAGGAACGCATGATAAAGAAGCGAGCGATTGTTTATAGGTCTGAACGGCCCCAAAATCATTTCCTCCCCCGCCACCCTCAAGGTATGAACGTGATTTGCGAACATACAGACAGACAGAAACCAACGCTACTGATATTCAACTTTTTTTCCGAATACCTTGTTAGCACTTGACGATATAGATGTATCTGAGCACGCATCACGGTGTATAAAAGCTGAATGTTCTGAACCAAGCGTTGGAACGGTGTAGCTCCCAAATTTTCACCAAGTTTGAAAATTATTCCAAGAAAACAGCGAACACCACCTCCGCAAGCTCGTTCGTTATTTTAACAAAGTTAGGCCTCTGTAATTAGTTCCTTTGAGAGTCGTCTGTCAACCGCTTTGCGCTACGCACCCGGGGACAGCGTAGGGTAGGACCCGACTTGGAAGAGCCCCGGAGGGAGCTAACGTGGCTGACAAAGTTTTGAGGGTCTTATGAGGAAAAACGGTTGATCAACTACGTCCTAAGCATCCGACTTATCGAACTTTGGAGTTTGAGGAATATTTGAATTCATTAATTGTAGGAGGACCAATTCATTCAATTATGAAAATTATGCATTCCGTTCCGTAGAGCTCCTGCATTCTGGTTGGTTGAACTGAATAATTCTGAGTGAGAGGGAGTACGACGAATAGACCCCGTCTGTCAAAGCGTTTGCCTAAATAAATGAAAAAAAAACCACTCTTGACATTTTTTTTCATT
This sequence comes from Apolygus lucorum, assembly GCA_009739505.2. Taxonomy (NCBI): domain Eukaryota; kingdom Metazoa; phylum Arthropoda; class Insecta; order Hemiptera; family Miridae; genus Apolygus; species Apolygus lucorum. The sequence goes on along the minus strand of CM019183.2, from coordinate 43,018,973 downwards.
TGTAAGTATTTAATTTTTGTAACGTATACATCACCTAACTACATAGACAAAAAGAAATGAAATACTCTATCAAAATGAAAATCTGTCTTCTTACAAAATCACGATTGAAGAGGCGAAAATGTAACTTTACTGAAATAACGAAAGTAAAATAAACTATTGTAGGTTCTAACACTAATCTCAGCTAAATAGGAAATAGGAATAGAAATCACACTAATCTCAGCTAAATAGGAAATAGGAATAGAAATTCCCTTCAATCTTGAAAGATAGAAAATGTGTCTTCTTACGAAATTATTCGAAAGTGAAATCCAAAAATATCATGACAAATATCATGATGGTAAAATAAAGTATTCTTCCCCTAGTACACCCTATTTTTTGGAAACATCATAAGTAGACTTTTTGCATATACTCACCGTAAATTAACTTGAAGAGGAGCAAACCAATTCTGTCATCCTCTTCCATTTGTATGAACAGAACTGCAAGAATGCTCCATCTCCAGCCTCTATTTGGCGTCCTCTTCTTTTGAAATATTCCTCCGGGCTATACGTGTCCTTCGTTGAAATGTAGGTATGTTGGACAATAGAGAAACTATGAGCTCGTGCCTTGCCCGTTACATTCGTCCCTAGAATGAATATCTGCTTTCGACAGATTCTGCTAATTTACGAGACAGGTAATATTCGTAGTAGTTTGCAGGATGGGTGAACAGAAGGAAAATCCAATTGAAGGATCCATTTCCCAATCAAAGCCGGTCCGTCCAGTTTTTCCGTCAATGGCTATCCCAGTTATCCCATGTCCCCTGTCTCCCCTGCTCCCCCTTCACCAACCCCTGAAAGTTCTGGGGAGGAACTGAACATGACTTTCGACAAACAAAACCAATTTGTGTCCCTGAAACTGAGAAAAAAAGGAGATCCTCCAGGATGAAAAACGAGTTTTTCCCCTCACTTTTAGGTTCCTCGTAAGGCCCGCTCACGGTTCTGGGAATATAGAGGTGTGAAGGGGATCCAGTTCATTTGAAAACAGGCGCGATACCCTCGCAAAGGGAGTTCGTTATCACTTCTGCCCGGGATGATTGAAGCAACAACCTCACCCCTCTTCGTCATAATTACATCGCTCCCGGCAACGTCCTCACATTTCAATATTAACCAACCAACCCCAAAATTCGTACACCTATCTCTCTTTTACTTCAAGACCCAAGTCCTTGGTTTTCCCGCATTATTTTTTTCAAAAAACTAACGCCCGGACTTAACACCAACGGTACGGGTTTATCTCACAAACGGTATACCTGTGCCGGCAAAACGTGTTTTATTTTTCACCTCTCAACCCCTTGTGTTTCAAAGTTTCTCATACACCTATCCCAGAAAACCTCTCCGTGTTTCACACAAAGCTACCCGTTAGCTCGACCGACCTCACGTATCTCATCCTCATCTCGCTTTTATTTTCACCTCCTAATTGCTCATCGCCGTTGGCGATTGCACACGTTCGCAGTTGTTCCATTTTAATTTGGCACCCCTCACCTCCCACCAGTTCTTCTCTTGGCTCATCTATCTTCCTCTGTACATCTATCTCTCATTCTATGCTCGTGGATCAGTATTTTTCTCTCTTTTTCAAGGGGGATTCGGTAGTATGCTTTCCTTCATCAGCTCTCCAGCACTAACAGCGACCTACTCTTGGGATTTTCATGGAGGAAAGTAAACAAAAATCCCGTTGTTGCCTGGTATTTATAGAGACTGTACAGACGAGCCTCAATTACTCGGAAGATGCGTCAAGTTTAAATTAAACTGCATTGTTGAGTGATAAAAGGGATAACGAGAGGCGGTTTGAACATTATAGTAGGAAGGGCCAGATTTCAGTAGCTCGCATGCGAGAAACTACCTGTGTTTCTCATAATTATATGCATTAGTATTCCACTAATAATGGCCGATTCAGACGGCTGGTTAGTCCAGGGTTTTTTCTTCAGAATTTACTTAAATGTTTGTATTCACATTTTTGGTTTATTACTTCTTCTTAATATGAGGGCACCCACAATTCCCAGATACCTAAATTGGTGTTTCGATGGTATTCGTTTCTTCCACTAGAGTTCCATATGACTCTGTTGTGATTCATTAGCAATAGTGAGAGCTGGGTGATTATATTATGGTAGGTATTACTGATAATAGATAAGCAGTGTTCTTTTCAGGCTGGTGATCTACACAGAAAAATAAAAAAACCGTTGAACCAGTGAAAAGCATGTAATGGATACCACTTATTTATTCTAGTACCCATCAACATTTATGGTACTTTGAGCCAGATCTAAACCTTCAAAGAAACGCTACATCGCAATTCTTCATTATTAGGTTGCTTCTATGGTATTCAACTCCTAAGGTATCTATGAGATATCTGCGTTGTTATCTTTATTTAGGTATCATTTATGTCATCTAGTTTACATTATTTTCGTCACTGTATCCTTTAATACATGGAGGCTTATGATTCATGTCTGAACAATCCGAGCTTCAGCCGTTCAGTTGCATTCCACATCTCGTTTTGCCCAACGTTAAAGCAGTCATCTATAGTAGAACGTAATTGGTTTGGTTAGAAAGGGCCTTTGGGTCGAATGTCGGTGCTGGAAATTATGATACGAAGCATCTTGTTTAGTTTGAATTATGCAATCAGCAACCCGCCGTTCTTGTGGTTACAGTTGCCCTTTGGGGTCTGACCTCCATTGCTTTTACAACCCGCCCTTTGCCACGCTGTGAGATCGACCGCGAACCTTGATAATTTTATCGAGGGCGCGATTCCACAAGCGGACACTAGCATTGGTTTGTTAGCTACAACTACGAATCTCCAAAACGAGTGGAGGGAAATGGTCCACGATGATTGGAGAACCTCGACTCATTTATAAAGGGCGATATTTATGGATATTCGAGTGTGCTTCGCATCGTTGAGTGTTAGCGAGTTTATTTCAGGAAGCTAACAGGTTAGGTATGATAGATTATATAACTTTTTCAAAACGATTTCAAAATAATCGACGTGCATTTTGTTGTTTATGAATGCATATTTCAACTACCAAATAGCCCGCTCTTGCACGAACAGTTTCATAAACTTAAAATACTGCTGATTGGATAAAATATTTTGACCAACGTCTCAAAGATATCAACATTCAATATAAAGTTAATTCACAACATTAAAATCCTCCAACATATAGACGTTATAGAAAAATTCCTACTACTTTTATTACTAACTGTGTTACAACCATTATTATCTACCACCACGTACCACCTTATTATGGCACGTTCACTATCGTTTTGGTATCAACAAAACAATTTGTATTATTATAAACAGCATGATTCATTTCACTCACCCTTAAGTTTCGGTTGAATCCATTTTGTTACTATTTTAGGTCAATATATTACTGTATGAATTAGATCAAAAAAGAGGTTGCTTTAAAACTGAATCAGCTCCCCCTAAATATTTCCGACTGCTTTTGTCTCTATCATCTACCTACTAAAATATAGTTCTTGAGAAACGTTCATATGATTACACTTGTGCGTGATACCTACACCTCCTCACTAACACTGTGAAGAACTCTCACGTTCATATGGACCTTCAAAGTAACCGTCGATCTTCTCACAAAATGAAGGTTGATCATGAAAATTCTCGTACGTCATTACTTCTCCATCGTCCTCGTCTCTTAAAAAGTAGCGCTAGGAAGATCGTTTCGAGTGAATGGTTTTTCCGCAAGGTTTATGAACTTGTGCTATCACCCTAGAAAAGCTATATCCATTGATGGTGTTTCTTGTAGGATTATCGCGCGTGACTAAACCGTATGAAAAGAACATAAACGGCGAAAAACGACTTTCGCTCAATGGCTGAACCTTTATGCCATTTTATGGAGGATGAATGACGTTGCTAGGATCCATCGAAGAATGACTATAATCCTTTCATTACGACCCAAACGTGTGATACCCAAGAAGAATACACTTTCATTTGAAAAAATTAAAAATCATCAACTAAATTACGAACGAATTCATGTCTTGTTGATATTTGTAAACTCGAGAAACCATCAACATCGTCGTGAAAATTTAGATTCAGGGAGAATTTATCAGTGATGCTGCTCTATAAGCGAGTTTAATAGCAAAATGCAAGCAGACCATAAAAGCAAACATGAAGAATAATATAAAATAAAGCATAAAAGCATTTATTTAGACGTTTTTACCCATTTTTTAAGATTTTAGACCAACCAGCACATCCATGTATAGAAACTATACTGCTCATCCAAGTCGGCAGAATTTACATCTTCAAACGTTCGGGAAGTAAATTAATACCTACCATTTCCATTCAAGATTGCATTGAAAAGTTGTGAAAACCTTTTTCAATGGAAATGGACAGTTTCTATTAGTTACACAGTTAAACCGACTTGTTACACCAACAGCTATTAATTTGTTACAATATGATTCCATCTTCACTTTCACTTGGACTGGGCAAATCAGACTTATAATGTCTAAAACATAACCACAAGCAGGAATGGGTTATAATCCGTCCTGGCCATCAAAATAAGGTGTGCGTGTATTAGAAACGGTTTTAGAATTGCGCTTAACTTATAATAGCAAAGAAAAAAACACGAAAATTTGGCACTTTTTTCGGTTTTTTGTTTACAACATGATACTGCTACTTGGGGTGGCTACTTATCTATTGGCTGGAAAGAGGGTTACAGTCATGTTCGAACACCTTTGTCTAGTACTCGAAATATGTGTGGGCGCGCGGGAACCGGATAGTGCAACACCTACTTACTCCTCCACGTACTTGCCATGGAGTTTCGTATAGCAACCATGAAACAACAAGGACTGTCCTTGTCGGTATCAACAAGGGCAGTTAGCAGGAGAGTTCAAGAGTGAAGTGATTATTATGAACGGAAGTTCGGATGGTTGTTGATACCGAATTCGTTGAAGTCAGTATTGTGTTTGATTAAGGAAGACTTAACATATAAATGAAGTTCCTAAATTATTGTGCATTAGTTGCTTTTGCAAAAATAATACGTAAAATTCATGTAGCAATCACACTCATATCCCATTCATATCGAATTCTAAAATCTATATAGGTACCTATGTCAAATTGTTGACCTTCAATACATTAGCATAAAGTAATAATCTGGATTGTTTACCAGTTACGATTGTCATCTCGCTGGGATTTGAGTTCTTTCGGTTCTATTGGAATACGCAATAGAATTTGGGTGCACCGGATTGTCTCAAGATTTTTGAAAAGATCGCTGACGGTCCAATCTCTTTCCTCTCATAAATAGGAGACTCTTCTACTTACCACTTCATAAAAGAGGGAGTTGAAAAGGGGTTAAGTTGTAACTTTTTGCTCTCAGGAATATTGATTAACGATTTGTAAAGAAGACAGGATGAGGAAAAGTGCCACGACGGTAAACAGACCTATCCTGTTTGTAGACTCAGAAGGTAGTTCCTTTTGCTGCAGGACATTGCCGACCCATTTTATTTCCACACTGCAAGGGAGGATCTTGAGACATCACCAGGAAATCCGGTCGACCATTCTCGACTTCTGGCAGAGCCAAAGAACGAAAAGGGTTGTTGACTTCCCTGCGCTCCTTCCTCGGTCGCTATCTTTAGTTACTTACCGTATTTTCAAAGTACGTGTTACTTACTTGAAAAGAGAGTTGGCGATTCGAAAAGTTGTCTCTGGATTTCGAGGTTGCGATTTTCAGTCTATTACATCGTTGGTTATGAAGTCTTATTTATATTTTTTCTGGTAATGATATAAGTAGTGGGAGTGTTTTCATACTAGTGGCATACTACACGAGAGGGTCTGAAAGCACACAATTATGGCTCTCAAAGATACCAGGATGACCGGTAGGTACGTAGAAGGTGCATACATTTAAAAACAGATTGCACTTAATATCAAAGAGACTTCCCTTGCTTAGAATGATAAATTGAATTGAAACAAAATTTTCAGTAACTTTAAGCCAGGCGCATTAATATTAGGAATGATCAATTAAACTGAACTGTAACTATAGCGACTGGGGAAACGAACAGTGAATCAGTTACCAAGCTAAATTTCTGTATCTCCCGCATTCATGATTGGATAGTGAGATGGAGAGTTAGAATGAATGAGACTAAGTCAGTGCATGTTGATTTCACAAATAAGAGGATCAAATATGTGCCAGCTTTTCTCGATAACAAGGTGGTACCGTATGCCAATGAAGCGAAATAACTTGGAATGACGCTGGATGCCAAACTGAGGTGGAAGTTAAGAAGAAAAACCACATTAAGAAGAAAAAAGCTTAGCTTTTGATTAAATTCAGAAAATATACTGGCTGATGGGCCGACGGTCAAAATTGGCCGTCCACAATAAGCTTATACTGTACAAGCATGTCCTAAAGCCCGTCTGGACTTACGGTGCACAACAGTGGGGGTGCACAGTCCAGATCAATCTAGACATAATTCAGCGCTTCCAGAATAATATACTGCGATGCTGCGTTGATGCATACAGATACTTTAGAAATGACAGACTTCACTACGAGCTGAAGATAGAATCTTTCAATGAGGTCATTCGCAGCCAAGCCATGAATCACCTTATGAGGCTCCAAGATCATGTAAATGAGGATGTCATCCAGCTACTCAACATAGATGATCTGCTTAGAAGAACCAAGCCACACGATCTAATCCACTTAGTGTGACCATCATGAAGTGCAAATTTCAGGACAATAAGAACTAAGTGAAGTCTCTTAGTTTTATTAACGTACACCAACTATGTATCAGAAGAATATTGCTTATAAGTTGTAACTTGGTGCAATAAAACAAGTTAAAAAAAAATTAAACTGGGGCGAAATTTGCAGTAACTGCTCATCAGGGTAGGCAATCATAACTGTTGAAGATGAATACTGTAAAATATAATTTTAACTGCTGATCGTTGTTCGACGAGTTCATCAGTCGCTTTATGTCAATAATTTTAAAGACTGTAAATTGTATTAAGATAGGTAATTGAGCTCTTTCATTACTCTTATCAAGGAAGATTTAGTGTGAAATTAAATCCTCAAACGAACGAGCCATGTTCCACAACCTGCAATAATTCCTTTTGTATAGGGGTTACGGAAAACACGCTCAAACACTTTTTTTTATAGGTACCTTCATTAATTAAAATAATGGTGTCCTTCCCTTTACAACCATGTTGAGGGAGAAAAAGCATTTCATTGTATTTCTCATCCCATTTCGTGGAGTTAATCCAGTAAATGGATTGCATAAGCCAATAATATACTCGCTGAACACTCGGCCATTTTATGTGTGTAGATGGTAATGGGCCTGGTCTGTATCTCGCACTGAAAGTCTTCCCCCACACCAGTGCCCGGAGCCCATTCATAACGTTATAAACTGCTAGTAAAGAATGTCGGGGGCCCTTTCTCTCTTATATGCTATCGAACAACTTCCATGGCCTCGAACTTATTTTCTGTAATTGCATTTCAACATAAATCAACTCTCGAAAAACTGGACGGGGAGAGCGTAGAAGGGCTCCGCCTACCGATACATTTCTGGCGAAGAGTGGACATTTTTATTGGTGGTCTCTGGAAGAAAATGAGGAAGGGAAGTTCGGAAAAACCAAAAAAAACTAGGAGTAGGTTTGTGAGTGAGGGTGAGGGTTCCGTGAGGGGTGTCGTAAATAATCCGTTCACATGAGCCAGTGGACCAAGGGTTTAAAGATTTGAAGCAAAGTGTTCCAAGGGACAGACATACGGTTATAGGACGGTTTTTCATCAATCTCCCCTGACTTTTTTTTTAGTACTCACGATAAAACCAAGCTGAGTGGAATGTCCGATAAAATAAATTTTCAAATAATATATGAATTCTAGAGTCCATTTGAATGATAAGTAGAATGTTAATTTCAACCTATAAGTGATAAAACATAGAAAATTATTACTTTCCTTCTTACTCCATAAAAAACTTTCACCGAACATTATTTTTCTCTTCGCACCTTCATGGAGGCACCTTAAGAGAACAACATAATCAACTATAACCAATAGTAAATTCTACCCTAACATCCCCTGGCGACCAAAATATTTTTGTTATCAAGAGAGCCACGAAACTGAATATCAACACAATAAACTGATAAACCAGAGAAGAAAAAAATTTTAGGGGGGATTTTCATGGTTCCCATTTTTTTTACTTTGAAAACCTCAAAAAATACTTTCCCCTTTTCCCCTAACTCATGGAGTTCACGTTAGTTGTTGATCTTTTTTCGAATTTTGTTATCCCTCACCACTTCCGTATCGGATCTACAAAGTGTGTTTTGAAACTTTTACTAGTTCGTATTCTTGTTTGTCTCTACGAACTCATTGAGTCCCCTCATGAGACCATTGCATTTTTGGGTACAACGAATAAAAGGAAGGTTTTCATTATTATATTGAATTGTTTATTATTATGTATAATTTATCTGAAACTTTTATTTTCTAAAAATGTATTCTTATCGGAAATTGTTTACTGATTCAGAAATGTATTATAGTACTGTGATTATGTTGGTGATTAAAAAAACCCCGCGCTATCCAAGACGCGCCGTATACAATCCGGCGCCGGATTCTACTGCATTATTATTGCCCCGGATCTGATACGGCGTGTTCTTATCACAATATAGGACCGGATTGAGAAAACGTCACGCCGCATTTAATCCGAACCAAACTAATAGGAATTCTTTAATGATTGAAATGCAGAATATGATGATTAGGTTAAAGGTATTCGATTATGTACCTGCAGGGATGCATTTTTTTTGTTCCCGACCATTCAAAAGATGATAATTCTCCATGATAGGATGACATCGATCAGTTATGATATAAAGCTTTTATATTCACTACCAGTTATGAATGGGAAACTCAATAAATCATCGTATAAGTGAGATAGTAGAAATACGTATTGGAAGTTGCGCTAGAAAAGAATGCTCATACGCCTTGGTATCGTTAAGCAATCGTTATAGTTTGCGAAAGGCAGCTCTCGATTTCCCCCTTGATATAATATATAATAAAATGATTTATATTAATGGAAGCCGGTCGGGTGAGAGGGGGTGTGAAGAAAATGGGAGGGGACAAAAGGTGAGTTGATTTATCGCGGGGACATGAAAGGAAAGTCCATTTCTCAATATCTCAGGAAAAGCGGCGGGAAACCTCGGACGGGTAAGAGGGCGATGGTATCACGGTCGAAAATGATATTGAATTTAGGAAGAGCTCTCGACGCTTGGATCCAACACCAGGGTCAGACACAGCGTTTTTCGGTTTCTAGCTGACGAGGTTTCCTTCTTTCGCTTTTATATTGGATGCCGGTTTTCCTACACTGTTCATATCGGAGTCAAATCATATTTCACGGAATTTTCTCTTCAGGAAGCTGGAGATTCAGAAGAAGACAATAACGTAAAAACGTTATATCACATTTACAATTGGACAAGACTGATAACGTTCATTCTCCTCGTATGTATGCCTATCAAATAGGTCAATAGTACACTAAAAATAGGTAAATAGTACACATGCCTAAAAATTCCTATCAAATAGGTCAATAGTACACTTCCTCATTATCATTATATTGTAAGATCACTCGCATGCTACTGTAGTGATTGACGATTATGTAGTTTCTTTTGCTTTCTCATTATAGGAAAGTCTTGTATTCGTGTAGCAGGTCGAAAAAAAGTATGGTCCCACATTAAGATCACTTAGTGATCTGAGATGAATTATTTTGGTCTCATGTCTGTCTGGATTTCGTTCATAATATTGATACCTACAACTGTCAATTTTGATATTGCACTACCTACTTTGTACTATACCTATTTTTTAATTTATGTTTTGTTCCATTAGTATTATACTGTTTTCATACAATTTCATAAAAATATGAGGATAAGTCCATAAAGTCTCTTTTTTCAGTTTCATTGCTGTTGTAGCTTAATTACGAGCGTAAACGTGAATTCCTTTTAACTATCATTTCCCAGTTTCTAAATCGAAATTTAACATACCAAAATAGAGTAGTTTTTAGATTTAGACTCCAAAATGATTGCTTACAAATGTCAACAATTCAGATAAAAATCAGATTTAGGAGCCTCAGCTTTATAGAATAAAACAGAAAAACTTCCAATTTATTCCTTGTCCCCGGCAGAAATACAATGAAAATAATCTAACGCAATGATTCTAACAATACTGAAGAGTTAAAAACATCAATCCCTAGATTACGAGCCAATTTTGTTGGATTCTCTGAAAAACGAGCTATATGAGCTATTAGAGAGCTATTAATTTGATACTCACTTGTGAGTTTCATGGGTCTAGAACAAAGGCGATGTGGCGTATGCCTAATACAGGCTTATACTTAAAATAGATTTCCTGCAGAATTGAATCAAAATTATTGATGCTAGGTAGGTTTTACAACTTTTGTCAGTTTTCAGAATAGATAGGATCCTAATACATGAATTTAGAACATTACAAAAATAGTAGATTACCGCTAAATTCCTCGTCATTGTCATTTTTCTTTAACGGTCAATTATGAAAAATGAGACTGCAAAATGGTATTCTAACGAATCACAAACTTTAGTTTTTCTCAATATGACCTTCTTTGAAGGTGAATTTAAGTGGTGTTCCAATGTGAAGCGTTGTCGTACAATCAAAATGAAAAGGTATGCTAATTGAAAAGTGTTAGTTCCAGATGACTCTCTAACTCCATAAATTGGACGTATTCTCAGCTGGATTGATCTCAAGTTAAAAATAGAATCAGCGAATATTACAGTTTCTCCGCACGACAAATCATTTTGGTGGCCGTGAGCAAAAATGTCCTTTCAAGTTAGTTAAGAGACTCCGAGAAGACTCAGAGTCTCTCTAGAGTTGATTTCCGTGCAACCTTAATGCCGCCGTGCCAAGGACAAGTTGTTTAATCACTCTTGATATTAAGCTACTCTATTTGTTGAACTGACCATTCGGTGGTCGTTATCTCCGAGAGAGCTATTCATTGTGGCAAGGTGCCAGGGGAGCTGAGGTCCTTGCTGCTCTAATACTCCTGGATGTTAGCTCCACGTCTGAAGCCCTTGCTCCTCATTAGTACGCCACAGCTTTTGCCTGATTCACCCTATGATATCCTATTCGGTTACCGGAGGCTTCATGTAGTAATTCTTGAACCGTTTTGGTCAATTTCCAACAATGGATTGATGGAATAAGCCTGCCAAGTTGGGTGTGCAGTTTGTAAAGCTTTCTTCAATAAAATAATTCGGGCATAAACTATCCCGACACAAGAGTTTTACAATGCAATGTTTAAGACACCTACCTCTGATTGATTCCTGATATGATACGTGATAATCATGTTCATGTAGATAGGTTTTCTTGTATATTTAGTTTTTTGAATTCAAAAATGTAATCACGACAAATAACTGTAGAACTTGTTGTTAATTATGTTGACGTAACTTTCATGTTTCATATGTATCATGCCTTCAACTTATGGAATCGTGATAAAATCGTCAAGTAGCCAATGCAGGGAACTACCATCCAAATTTTAGCGAAATCAGTCATTAGTTTGGTATCGAGTATTGCCAGTATACCTACATTTATACCTACTCCTACATAAATTTGAGAAGAAACAGTCCTCAGTTAGATACCAAGTAGTACTAGTATTATACTATTATACTAAGTAGTACTAGGTATAATACCTATTCGTGTACCTACTCCCAGATTACTAGTAACAGTAGCTTGGTCATAAGCACTTGGGATACCAAGTGGGAATCCTACAGCCAAGAGCGCACTGCGTTTCTTAATTCAATAATCGCGGAAAAAAGTCTGGACTGAGTTGATGCTTGTATTTATGAAACCATCATCATGATTTAAGAATCAATATATCATCAGTTTTATCTCTTCATTACACAAGTAACTAGACAATGACTTTACAATTGAATTGTCTTTTTGGCCTGTATTCGAAAATCGAAATACTAGTGTTTCTAGTTGGAAGATATCACCGTCAATCCTCCAAATCGCCACCACTTGCATGAGCAGTGGAGTTATCTACACACCAAGTTAATATGCTACCAAGTCAATAGTTTCAACCTACCGATTCATATATTGGCTTCTTGATGGATGTAAATTTACGGAAACGAGATACGAGTAAGTAGGAACATTCTACCAAGGAAGGAAAAGGAGGAAGATTTTACCGAGAGATAGTGAGAAAGGCTGAAGGTAATTTCGTGAAAAGTATAATTTCCATCCCTGAAGAACAATCCATCATGAGATAATGTCGAGCACAGTAGTTCTAAAACAACTTCAGCGAAAGGTTGGATGGAGTGGCGCTCAGGAGTTGATGGCGGTAAATAATTTTTCGAGAGCACGGGAGGAGAAGATTAAGGTTAAGCAAAGCAATAAAATTCCAGAATAATCTCTCGGTTTGCTGATGGATTTAGTCTTGTTTTCATGCATTCTTAGAACACCAAACATGTACCTACATATATCAACATTTTATTTAGTTTTATACTCGTAGTACTCGGTAGGTACTTAACTTTGCTCAAATTCAGGTAGGAGTAGGTATAAGAATAGGTATACTCGTAATATTCTACTCAAATCACCCAATATAAACACTATCACAAATTGATGAAAAATGTCCCAGAACATTCGTTATTTAGGTAATTAATTATCATCATTGAACGATCGGTTGGTCCCACATAGCTCGCGGTAGTGTCTAAAACTATTGGAAAGTTTGGGAAGAGATTAAAAAATAACCATAGATGATAGAATAATAGAAGACTAATTTTTTTCATTACTATAATAAAGGAAAAACAATGTTTTTTTGTATATCGAAAGTTTTTGAGCTGAGGCGTTTTGGAATTTTTTTCTCACTTTTTACCCTTTAGGACCTAAAAAACCAAAACCGGGACACATCTCTTCCTCAAATGCCGATGTACCAAATTTCATCAAAACCGGAAAACGATTTATCGGATTCTACTAAGGCACGTTGAAACGTCAATCGAATTTTTAGGAGGTTATTATTTTTTTTTCCTTGGTCAATTCAAAGGTTAATCATGGAAATTAATAAACCAAAAATACTCATACATTTGATTCCTCTAACCAGCAGAAGGGGGAAATATTGCCTGAAAATACACCCGTATGGCAGCCAATGTAGCCGAACACATCAGATAAGATACCTGCTACAAAATATTACCTACTGGATGTCTATTACTCGTACATAATATATGTGTATAATTATCTAGGTTCTTAGATTGTTGGAACTATAATAGTGTGTTTTTGTTTATTTCCAGGCAAGGGTCAAGAGAATGTGAAGGACCGCCACGTTTCGCCCTGGGACCTTCACCCAGCTATTCGGCATATCTCGACCCCTACCTGTAAGTTACGATAGGACACAGCATTCTTCGGATTGAGTTGACTATATATTTTTTTAAATGAGTCGGCTTGTAAATTTTATAAATGGACACAAGTTCTCCAATGCTCTAGCTCCAATTTACCCGAATTGAGGTTGAATAGAATCCTTTTTATCTTCATAACTCATGGTTGTAACCACCCTACCGTAAGAACTGAGTAAACCATTTGAATCGGCTTCAAGTTATTCTAGTCTAGAACTTATTTCTGTAAATGTATAGTTCCTCATCTCTCGTAGGTAGGTTTTAGAGTTATATTGTATACAAAATTAAATTAATAAGAAAAAAACGCCGATTTTTTTTCGTTGAATAATTTTATGATTGTGTATTTTATTTAAATTTAGGTAAGTACTTGTAAAACCTTTATATTTATTTTAAAATGTATTTATTCATGACTCGCCAACTTCCTCACCCAACACTTCCTCATTGACTAATAATATCTAAAACCATTAATAATTTTTTCAATTCGAGTCGAAATCGAAATTCATCATTGTGGTGAGTACATCAAATTGAAACCATTTTATTGAGAAGTGGACGTTGGACCCTTCTTTGTTCACAACTTTTTAACATTTCATGCATATAAGATTTTTTCCCATTTTTTCCCCGAAGTCCTTGTAAGTTATCTCAACTTCCTTCACTTCGAATATTACTGTTCTTCATGTCTAAAAGGTGATCATGTTTGATTAGTAAAATTATGATTATTTGTAAATAAGTCTCAGTGCTGTAAATAAAAGATCCGTTAAATGTCAAGAGAATAATGTACAGTTTGTGAAACTTCGAGCTTCTTTTTTTGTAAAATTAATTTTAGTATCAAGTCGATAGGCTTTAATAACGAATGATATTGATAAGTACTGTATAAATATTTTATGGAGTGTATACGCCGATTTCATTTGTCATTCAAAAGTTATTGATTAGGTACCTACTATAAATTATCGGGAATGCCATAATGAAATCAACCGATTTTGGGGATTTTCGTGAAAAACGGTGAAGCAATTTACCCAACATTATCGATAATTTTCTGGGTGTACTAAAGTGAAAACGTAAAAAATTAATTCTTTTGTTGGTGTTTTCATCACTAGATAACTTATTTTTTCATAATAAATTCATCGAAGCCATTTCCTTTTTTTGCTTAGAGGATAAACGTTCATGTTGACTATTCATGATCCATCGAATTTTGACAGATTTTCTGTGTGATTTCGACATGTCTAATTAAACTGCTCCGGTGTGTAAAAGATGTTGTTGTATTCTTAACCTGAAATCTTTCTACTCAGTCTTTGTTTAGTACAATGATGTCCATCAGTTGGATGAAGAGAATAGGAAAAGAATTGCGCATTTGGAATTCAATTCCTAAGTAGTGTAAGTGGTTCCCTAATAGTGTATGCTCACTTCCTTAGATAGTACCTTCCGAAGACTGTAAATCAGATTATGTAAGAAATAACAAATTATCTTGGTTTTTTCCCCACAAGTTGTGTAGTATTTAAATACCTAACATAAGTCACATTTTTGGTGAATTTTTGTGTGTGATCCCCTGATATGAAGGTTTTTTTTCAGAATTGCCATCACCCAACCAAATATGCTGAGCTTCCAATGGCATTTGCTTTGCTCAGGGTGGATTAATCAGTATAACTTTGGTTCCTTGTTCGTTGGTTTCACATGAAAAGATGTTAGGAAAGCCCTTTCTTCGATTTGAATCTCTACATCAAGCATGGCAGTTACTGACGTAGTGCAGGACCTGGAGAATATCGCCGAATATCTCGAATTAGGGTCTTCGAGAGAAGCTTCTGATTCTTGCTCATTAGGAAGAATTAGGGTCTTCGAGAGAAGCTTCTAATTCTTGCTCATTAGGAAGAATTAGGGTCTTCGAGAGAAGCTTCTAATTCTTGCTCATTAGGAAGAACTACTTCTAGAAGGCATACTAGAAAAACGACATCCTTCGGTCGTCTTTGGGAGATTGTCACCAATGTACCGCTTTCATGACAAGGGAGTATTTTCTTTGGTTGATGAAAAATCATTTTCCAAGCCAGCCATGAACAAATTAGTTTGACGATGCCATGCGTCTTCCAATTGCAGTGCTCTTTTTCCGAATGTATATTATCTGCATATTTCAATGAAGACTAAGGATCTCTCATATTCTAAGGAATTCAATAAAACCAATGCTTGTCGTTCCACTCACTGTTCCTCTTGTGACTCTACCCATTTAAATAAATAATTGTTCGAGATGATGAAATCGTTAAAATGTAAAGAAATGTACTTTCGCATAGTGAAGTTAGTACTTTCGTTGATAAGATTTCATACTATTTTCTGGGGCACCAATAACCAATGACTTTTTAGTTGTTTTGAAATGTTTAATTTTGATTTTTTCGGTCGAGCCGTTGAGATTTTACGGTGAGCAAACGACGTGTAGTACCTCTCGATCCTAGAAATTGTGATTAATTTTAAAATTAAATCAAAATTTTGAGCTGAATCATTATGAAGTTTTCATTCCTTATTTAAAATACATTTAAAATGAAGGCAACAAGATTTTAAAGGACGCAGGGAGATTACAAGTGGAAACTATAATTTGATGTTAAAAATTTTAGTAGGTAAATGGCCAAATAGCAGAAGAACAAGGACGGGAGGAGTCTTTAAAAATTAAGTTTTGTCGGTAGGTAATATAGACCTAACTATCAGAATAAGAGAATTCTAGTTCATGATAGAATAGTTAGGAATTGTGATTGAAAGTTGAATCCATTCTTCGCCAGTCTTCCATGTGGCAACAAAGGAACCCGCTTCCCTTTGAATCCAGTAAGACGTGTTTCGAGCAACAATACACCAATGGTAAATTATTGTGTGTTCGTTCTTCTTTACCAGCTAAATCAAGGGTAGTGGGCCAAGCTCTGGAAAGCTCCGAGTCCACACAAAACGACCACTCTTTCTACAATAGGTCGGTATTGTGGACCTGGAGCACAATGACAACAGAAACAGGCTTCCTTCGCTCGAAAAGACAATGCCGTGAAGGCCTTGCCATGTTGGAAGAAAACCCGCTCTTTTCACCGACGGAACGTTTACGGATAGTCATTAGAGGACGACTCTAAATGACCGTTTCTTAGCTCTTACTGTGTTGTTGCACCATCAACAGTGGCACGAAATTAGTTTTCTCAACGAAATTCTGATTTTATTGATTTATTTTTGTAAGAAAGAATAAAACACAAAATTAACTCAAGAAAATATATTTTTCCAAATTTGGGATGAATGCACAATAAATCTATTGAGAATAATTTCAAAATAAGATTTTGATTTATGAAACTCCATTCTAACCAATTCTGGGAAGTTTTTACTATTAAACTCTTTGGTTACATCTCTATCATATCGAGTGAATAACAAATTGTTACAACATCGTCCAACATCAGTCCTTCAATGATGTCTTGCTTAGATATTAGGATATGAAAAAGCATTTCTATCCATCATTGACCATCATTGACTGTGACTACAATAATTTTTGTTTGTAAAACTGAAAACGAACACCAAAATAGTATAGCCTATCAGGGAAACAATTCTCAAGTAGAACCTACCTGTTTTGTCCTGCAATATTATCTGAAAAATTCGTCGTATAATCAAAAATTATCAATAAAATTCGAGGATTACATCTTCCGAACGTAATTCTTCACTTGGATGATGGATGGTTTTGCTTAGAAAACCACTTCCATCTACTTCTTTCAAATTTTCAATTTTTTCAAATGGAACCCCCCTTTTTTATTACAGATTCGGATTTTACGTCAAATTTCATGAAAAATTCATACCCTAATCGATCTGCTTTATTGCGCGCAACCTGGCTTTTTGAACGCTTCAAGTTGCGCAACTCCACAATTGCACAAAAATTAGGTTGTGGAGAACCCTTAGTGTGACACATGCTTTTTAATCATTTTTTGACGCTGATTCACAGGGTGTCATCCGTTTTGAGCAAGACCAAGATTTCAAGAGGAAAAATTAACATTTCTTTCACGAAAACATCAGTTTTGTGGTCTAAATCATGTTTATTTTTATTTTCTCACCTCCTTTTGAACCATGGGCTTGGGGCCGTCTACGGTGGAGTTTAAAATAAAAACTGGCAGCACGATCTGGCTTGAACTGAATAAAATTGCCTAAAAACTCATAACGATTTATGAAGAGCGATTTTTTCACTAACAACAACCAAATTTTTAGCCGCCATTTAGAAAAATTCCAGTCAAATTGAAAAACTGATGACACCATGTGATTTAGTTCAAAAAAATGATGAAAAAACATGTGCCACACTCAGGGTTCTCCAAAACCTAATTTTTGTGCAATTGTGGAGTTGCACAACTTAGAGCGTTCAAAAAATCAGGTTGCGCGCAATAAAAACAATCGGTTCGGGTATGAATTTTTACGTAGATTCCGAATCTGTAATAAAAAAGGGGGAGTTCCATTTGAGAAAAATGAAGTTAGTGTCAATTGCGCACGATTGCGCGCGACTTTTTTGCGCAAAAGTATTTTTCCTGAGATCCTCACAAAAAATCACGAAGAATTGCGTTGGTCGGAATTTTTCACGCTGTATTTTGCGAAAATGAAGGGGTGTAACCTTTTCGTGAAACACCTTGTGTATCTATCCATATTGCGGGCAATTAATTTGTTTTGTTGGCCTTCTGTCCTTGTTCTCAGAATTTTTCCGGAAAACTCGATTGTTGGGTTGATGAACGAATGACCGAGTTCATTTTGACGACCCTTTCAGTTCAGACAAGGTCATTTTGAAGATAAGGTCTTTTCAATACGTTCACTCCTGACCGACAGATCTCTAGTCCTTATCTGTCGATAGCGCGGCTTTTTGTATTTGTATCCCGTATTCGGTAGTACTTGAACCAAAAAAGAAAATGTAGTTCCTACTAAAGTAGATTACGAAGAGAGTGATTGTAACGTAAAAAAACATGTGAAGACCGGGCTCATTCTAGGTGAGGCAAGGAAACTCCAAGAAAGGGACGTAAAACAAGTAATAGCTGTATATAAGTTCATCTCAAATGTATCAACAATGTTGATGAAGATCAAAGGAAATAATCATTAGGTCTTTTAACTGAAGGAAGGATTGTAATGCGCAAAGTTCCAATCTTGTAGGACTTATCACCATGGTCCCCGTGATCAAAAGGAATAGTAAAAGTCTCAGAAACTCAACTTTCTATTACAAGGTTAGAGAGAGTCACATAGGAGACCGGATGGAAGATAAAAAAAGTACTATTGCATTATAAAAAGGCTTCTGTAACATTACATGGGATGAACAACAGAAGAGCAGATATCACTCAAAAAAACTTAATGGAAACTGGCAGCTCCCCAAGAGACCGGAGAGGAAAACACTCAAATCGATGTCATTTGAATAAGCAATGGCTCTCAATAAGTTGCAGTATATTGGAGAATTCAAAGGTAGGCATTGTCCATGTACCCTAAAAATAGTCGTTCTGTATTATTCAACGTTGAAAAGAACCAACAGGAACTTCGCAACTGAGAAGAGAAGCCTTGTACTGAAAAATTACAGGTAGAAGAGTACCTTCAGAAGTTAGAACACATTTTCCTCAAAGAAGAACATTTAAAAAATAATAATAAAATTATCAAAATTCTTCAGAAAAATTTCACGTTTGTAAAGTTTGAAAAAATCAAAATACTTACCTACTTTGTTTATCCCTTTCTTACACAACATTCGTTATCACGCATTATCTGACAGAATCATCGGAATTTATATGGCTAAACGTGTAGGAAATAATTCAAAAGGGAATACAGTTCATTGGTAAATAACAATTCTTTAGTAGAATCCAAAGGATTAGATACGTTCCAAAAACATTCATAAGCATTCTACGTAAGTAGGTAGGTATCAGGAAGCTAGGTCATCATTCACAGTTTGGTTTCACATGGAGTAGATAGGTTAAATTTGCATAGCAACGGGTAATTCGTAGTCAAGAGAAACTGCTGTGACTTTACTCTGAACTTGGAATGAGTGCTGTCGTTATTTCCGTAACCGCAGAAGCACTCACACTTCTTCCAGCTAAATCTTTGTAGTATACTGATGTGTAGCGTTCACGGGAGTCCAGAATTCAAAACGAGTGGAATGATGTACGAGAGGTCGGGTCTCCATAAAAGGTTCGGCAACAAGGATACGTCCTGCAATGAAGAGCTTGAACAAAACGAAGGTCGATTGGCAGAAGACGAGCCCAAACTGTCGCTGATGGAGGAACTTCTGCTTGTCGTGATGGATCCCAGAGGCTTCGTGTCCATATGGAACGACCACGTGAGCAGAGCTTTGAGAGGTAGCATCCTCATAGAGCTTTGGTTGAAAGGTAAGTGGACTTTTCTTCTAGGATGAGGAAGAATAAGTTTCTATTTGACTTCTACTATGATTGTGCATTCAGTTTTCTAGTAGTCTTAACGAACTAACGCATCATCAGCTACGTTCGTGAGGTTCACCACCAACTACTCTGCTGAGAGTTACCAACGAAGGCATCTAATTAGATGCGGTGGCGCTTTGACAAATGCAAACAACCAAAATCGCAATTCCCAAAAGCGGAAAATCTCATGAATCATTGGAGAGAGTATTGCTGAGAGGAAATAATCACTTATCTATCATAATTTTATGAGTATGTATACAGGGTACCTCGGGAATAACTCCATAAATATTTAGGCAATAAATTATTTGGGTAAATTTCAAACCCTAGAAGGTCACACCGGGGTCTTTAATTTTTTTAAATATCTTAGTGAAAAAAGTTTTTTCTCCTTATATGATTTGTTTGCAAATTTAGTTTGTAGTCCTGGTCCGGCAAAGATGGCGCAGTTCTGTGCATTAGTACCGTGTTTCTTGTGTTACAAGGTTTGAAAGAGTAGCTGAGACGTTTTGGGCCCCATTGTAACTTTTGGAAACAGTGAATTCATTTGTGGGGTACGGGAAAAACTTCTATGTGTATTTGCAATTCATCGCGTTTGTTGATTTATTGAGTCAGCGATTGGTTGTTTTTTTTAATTTGTTTAGTTTTTCAATGGTATTTTAGTGAAGTATCCATGTTGAAGTAATTTTTTCCAGACTAACTTGATCAATGGCCTGCTTACTGATACGTAGGTTCGCTTTCCATGGCTTTTCTTCTCGTTTCTTCGTAGTAATTTGACCGTTAGCAGAAATTGAAATTCTATATATCCTCATCAATATCATTGTAATTGACTCATGATACCATTGTGTTATAGGTACGTGAGTTTCTTTTTAATGCTTTCGTTCATTTCGGTATTGATTGTAATAATATTAGAGTCTTCCAAGCTACTTAGTACCTACCTCCGTACATACCTTCCTAAGAATTTTTCTGTATTCACTTCATTTGGCTCATGTTAGGGTAGCTTGTCACTTTTTCTATTAGTAAAAAACATGATTTTATTATGGAGACGAATTATCTTTTGCATTTACCTTTTTCATTTGCCGTAAACGTGTAAAACTAAGGGCACGTAGACTGTTTCTCAAAAATACTAGTATGTTCATGGGTCGAAAAAAATTAAATTTTAGAAAAGTATCTCAAATTTCATTTAGAGCTATTTTTCCATGCACCGGCTCTCCTGAAAATATCTTTGTTCGGCATGAGGGATATTTTTAATTTAACGTTCTTTCCAACGGTGCCCTCATTTTTACATCAACATTGTAAACCAAAGTAGTTATAGTCATTTTAGTGATATAAGGTCGAGAACAAAAAAAAATCTTAATTGAAATAACGTGAAAAACAAGGGATTAAAAAAAAAAGCTATGAAACATTATTTGTTGCGAATTAGCTGTGGAACCGAACCCTATGAAGAACGTAAAATAGGTAAAAATGAACTTCTCTCTAAATTGGAGAGTTGCAAACAGTTTTTTTTTCTTTTCATCTCTTAGCTCTTTGAGATTGAATTTTATTCCCCAAAGTGAGAGCTTTTTTACCCCTTTATGCGATCGAGGATTTATATGACCTAAAATGCAGAAAATTTAATATCATCCTCTTTTCACTACCGCTGATTTTCATACGTCATTACATATAACCAAGAACCAACATTAATTCTGCAAAAAAATCTTTTGCCACTGATGAATGTACGGTTCTAGGAAGACTCGAACTTGAGCCGGCTGGGATGAGAAGGAAATGCTTGTCACGGAGGGCGGTCGTCGTGAAGAGCACTTCACCTACTGACGACTGCATGCTCAACGAAGCTCTCAAATTGATGAACGACGGATCCACTCACACAGTTCCCGATTGGATCTCGTACTTGGCCGGTGAAACGTGGAACCCTCTAAAGCTGAAGTGAGCGACTTTTGAGAGGGCTTGAGAGACGGGCAGGCTTTTGTAAATATTCAGTTCCAGATTTGTTACTCAAGAACCCTCTGAGGTTCAAGTTGCAGCTTTGAGGAACGTATTTATGTGATCTCCACTCACCTTCGATTACCTTATCCTATAAGTTTGGGTATAAGTTTGCGAACAAATTTGGCTGGCCATCGTAACAAAGTTCCAACCATGTCAACTTGTTTTCAAAAAAGTGAAGTTCAAACAAGCCATTTTTCAGAAAATAAACTACTATTTTTCAAGTGAACAGTATTCCGACTTTAGGTAACCCCATACTATGAGTAAGAGATATGAGACGTTTGTTGTAAGGGAAGTATCTGAGTCCTACTTATGTGTTTAATGAGGATAAAAAAACTTATTCTTCCTTGTACCGTACCGAGATTCCTAACTGAAGAAAACGGAAAACGAACAAGTTGCCTCATCTCTTCATTTCTCAGGACTGAATCTACAGAGTCTCCCGAAATCAATCAGCAATGATTCCGGATATTACAACTAATTGTTAACAACTTTTCTCTTTTGGCGCCTTTTTTACTCAGCTTACAATGTTACTTCTTTACTTCCAATTGTTTTCGTGATTTATACCTTTGCCTGAAATGGTCGAAACTCCCTCACTTTCTATGAAAATTCAATTCTCATTAAATCGTTGGAAAGATTCCACATAGATATGATGAGCTCACTTGCTGAGAAAAGTTGTACGCCAGGATAGTCTTTCTACCTCAAACTATAAAGCATGGTCCATTCATCAGCTTTCCTTCGGTAACACAATGTGTTACCGAAGGAAAGCTAATGAATGGACCATGATACTTTTTTGACTTTGAAGAAGGAAAAGACTCGACATTTCTGCTGAAATAATACGTATTTCGTATCCTAACATAATTTTTACCCCCAAATTTCACACCAAGTAAATCTACTAAAACATGTCATGTTTCAGTAGATTTACTTGGTGTGAAATTGCCATTTTAATTGATTTGCTTGCTTTTCCTTCTTCAAAGTCAAAAAAGTATCATTTCAAGCGAAGTAAAACAAAGTGCTTGGAGTGGAAAGTTGTTGAAAATTAGCTGTCGAATCAATTCCGGAAGTACTTCTCATTGGTTTCGGGACATTTGTAAATCATTACCTATATAATATTTAAATTAGTACAAAAATATTATCGGCATGAAGTATTATATCTGTATTATTATGTACACATGTAGGTATGTATGTATTGTGTCAGTAATAGTGTGTGTATGTCCATTCGTAAGTTCGTTTGAATGAAGTTTGCTATTCATCAAATTTGGTACATTTATTAAGTGAGTAATTTTTACGATTTTCGGATTCTACGTATCTTGAAAGGTAAAGCATCGAATTTAAGGGGAGACTTTGAAAACATTTGATGTTTGATTTCAAAGTTTCATTCTAAAACATGAGAATCCAAAATGAGTCTACTATACGTTGGAATATTTAGACATTTTTTAGAGTTTGCCCTTTCTCAATCATTTTATGACTATCAAAAGAACGGTACCTATATATCTATGTATGTTATAAAAAATATACCATAATTATTAATTTTGAATGTTAGGAAACGAGATACCATTGTGTTACATTGTGGTTTCTTAACTGTATGCGTCCTTGTTTCAAGGTACCACATGAGGTTAGTGAGGGATCGAATATTCAAGGAGCTCGTAGAGCGCAGGATACTCACCACGGAGAAAACAAATTACTGGGTTGTAGACATCAAGACTCACCCTATCAAGGACATCAGCGTGCAGAAGAAGTTGTTTTCAAAGATAAAGGATGCTTTGCTTGATAACTACAGCAACGACGTACACCGTATCGACAAGAGAACCTTGTCACTCCTCATGCTCGCCCAGTACTCCGGAGGGATTGATGACTGCCTCACAGGACTACCCAATGATCTGCTTCGAGTGGCTATGAAGAGGATTCAAGATCTGGAATCCACTAATTTCGAAGCTGAAAGTAAGAAAGTTGCTCCGAATGACCTACACTGGGCTGTTTTCGCTGCTTTGAATGACCCATTCGTCGTTTTGTGACAATGATGCGAAAGAACTCATTGGAATCATGAGATTTCGAAGAAACAAGTTCATCATATTTTTGATATTTCTGAATTTGATTTGGAAATTAGATTTATGTGTTTCTGTGCAAGCGTGCCTTTCATAACCCGGATCAAAACGTGACAAGAGTATGATGATAACATTACAACATAGTCAACAAAAAAATACGAATGAAATGGAAAACAGTTTTTGTCGTATTAATTTATAAGTAAAGAAATGCTGTATTGTAGTTTTTACTGGAATTTTCTTTTCTCTTGGAAAGTGTACCTGATAATTCAAGATAGATGTATTTATATCAATATTTAGTATTTTGAATACTTTTAGATAT
This sequence comes from Apolygus lucorum, assembly GCA_009739505.2. Taxonomy (NCBI): domain Eukaryota; kingdom Metazoa; phylum Arthropoda; class Insecta; order Hemiptera; family Miridae; genus Apolygus; species Apolygus lucorum. Next base: position 42,994,920 of record CM019183.2, on the reverse strand, counting down.
TTATTCAAGTGAACATTAAACAGTTCAGAACAGTACAAAATAATAAACAATTCTGAAGAAACAATAAAGAACAACTATTTTATCCTGTCCGATTTTGTTATTAACTGTTGGTTTATTATTTTCAATAATAAACCTTTGGAATCGACCAAGAGAACATTATTTCTACACCCTCTCAAAATTTGTTGGTTTACGTTTCTAAGTACCTAGGTACGTAGAATCCGAAAATCGAATAAAAATTTTGCCTTCCGCCGTTTGCGGCACTTTCATTAGTTCCCATGAACCGATTTTGATTAAATTTGCTATATGGGCTCCATTTTGGTTCTAGTTGTGCCACAAATCTTTTGGCTGATGTCAGTCACTTCTAGGGGTTGAAAATAAGGGCTGAAAATTTGAAAGCGCTCTAGCTCAAAAACTTTAGATATGAAGGTATTGTTCTTTCTTTAATTTGAAATAGTATTGAATTTTTAAAGACCACCCGGAGCTCTGTAGGACAAACCGTTCGCTTCCTACGAGAACTTACATCTCCGTTCAAATTCTAGCTGACAAAAATACGATCGTTGTTCGTATCGTCGAGTTGTACTCAGTTTTGCATCCTTAGCAACCATCAATCAAATTTCCATATTCCACAACTCATTATTTCCCCGAACTGAGTGTGAATCGTATTCATAATAACATTGATTGTGAAGCAAAAATATGGTTGGTAGGTAGTGACGATGGCATAGCTGTATTCTTTGCAGGCGAGTTGTTATCTATACAGAAAAATGATAAACCTTTGTGTAGTAATTTGCAGCCTTTATGGTCTTCAATTCTACGAAATGGCTGGATTATTAGATGAAAAATGAAGAAATTCTCGGGGGTGAACGATTAGATTGCTTACCAGTGCTATTTTCTTGTTCAACGAACCTCGAAACGTGAACCATTAAAAGTTTGAAGGGGTCTAAAATTGTTTTTTTTAAGTCGATTCCACAGGTTCTTATGATAGGTTTTGTACTGATCGAATGTACAAAATTTTGAGTACCAGTCTTTGGGAACTGATTATAATGCTAAGGATCTAAATTTGATTAAGGTCTGTGGAGCTCTACTGATTCGTAATTGTATAATAGGAGCCGACCAAAATAAATAATAAAGATATGAAATCGTGTAACTGGACCATCTCTCAATGTATTCGATATTTTTACTACAACAAATCCTTACTACAAATAAATAGTAAAATCAAGTAGGAGCGGATCTAGTTGAATCTTCTTACCGATTGCTCCTTCCTTATGCAATTCATGACATACACGGTAGGTACAGCTTTTTCTTGAACAGTTCTCGTTGAAATGCCTATGCACACTAAGTTAGTACAAGCAAGATTATGTGTAAAAGCAATCTTGAAGCACTGTGCCAATTTCACACCTTGGCTACCTCTACATAAGTCTTTATTTATTAAGTTGTAGAAAAACTCAGTAAGGTGTTTAATATCAAGTAAAAAACGCTGCAAATTATTATCGGAGGTTTATTATTTTTCTATTTGGAACACTCGTCTGCAAAGAACACGGCTTTGCCATTGTTACCACCAACCAACATGAAGAAAAACAACGATCACATTTCAGTCGGCTAAAATTTGAACGGACGTTAGGCCGTAAGTCCAACCCTCAAGTTCTCGTAGGGAGCGAACGGTTTGTCCTACAGGGCTCCGCGTGGTCTCTGAAAATTCAATACTATCTTAAATTGATGGAAAAACAATACATTTATATCAAAATTTTTTGAGTTAGGGCGTTTTCAAAATTTCAAACCTTATTTTCAACCCTTAAAAGTGACCTCTATTAACCAAAAGCTTTGGGGCACAACTAGAGCCCAAATGGAGCCCATATACCAAATTTCAACAAAATCGGTCAATGCTGAGGAAAGTGCCGCGTACGGTGGACGGAAGGTCAAGTTTTTATTCGATTTTTGGATTCTACGTACCTTGAAACGTAAAACCAACAAATGTTGAGGGGGCGTTAAAAAAAATTTCTTGGTCGATTCCAAAGGTTCATTCTTGAAAATAATAAACCAACAGAGAACAAAAATAATTGGAGCCACAATTTAGATGGAAACTTCTTTATCAAAACCATTGAAACCTCAATACACTGATTAGTTATACCAGAGACTTCTACAAAAACCTTGATTTGCCATAAAAGCGGCCGAAATTGGAAATTCGAGTTTTTTCGTATTTCCTTTCTCCTCAAACCCAACACAAAATTTAATTTACCTAGTTATTTTCCGATCATAAGCTCACCTTAAATTGGTATAGATTCTGGAACCTACTGCTTTCTGGATTATTGCGGAAATCTGGGATTGGTCTCCGCCGGAGTATCCAGTTGAGCTGCACAGAAGACCAGCCCTCCATAACAGTGCTGTAACAAGCAATAAAATACTGTCCACCCGCTTCCGCATTCCGGGGCAATAAAATCGAGAATGTAACTTTTTATTGTAGGATGATGGGAGAAGGGCGAAGAGGAGATTGCGGAATTCCTATGTGAACAACAAAAGAAGGAGAGGGAATGGTGGGCATCAAATCACACGAGCGTCAAACCCTTGTCCGAATATCGATTTTGTCCTCCCTTCAGTTGGAATGTCGTTTGGGAGATGAAAAAGACGAAAGTTCCAATGATAAATATTTGTTTCCTCTCCAGTTTTTTTCACTTACATTTACAAAACTCCATCACACATGAACAATTTGTAATCTGTGTTTCCCAAAACCTTGCTTGTTATCGATATAATAGGCTTCAGAGGTCCCAAAGTTCAGTGAAATGTGAAGGTCCATACATCCATAATACCAAAAGACACGGAATTTTCCACATTTGACGTCAATTCCTCTTCAAAATTCGTTGAGATTTGTTCAAATAATCTGATGAACGTTAAATGTATTTCCCTCACATCTTCATTCACTTCGGCTTGAGGCGAATGAAGAAGTGGTGAAGCCGGTGGAAGCTCTCCAGTGCCACGGCAGAATAGTGACACAAGGGGAGGAGCCCGAGAGTCACATTTGGAAAGCCAATGGTGCTTTTTCCAAGCTATACACGGTTTGAAGAAATAGCTAGATACAGTTTCCTATAAACGAAACTGCTTCTTTTCAGTATAAATAATGTGAAATTGGTTCCCCTCTATGGTTGCGAGACATAGAAGGTGGCAAGTTTTCAAACTCAGGTAAACTGCAGGTGTTCGCAAATCGCTGCCTGAGACGTACACTTGGCATGTTCTGGCCAGATGTAATCTCCTATCATTAGATGGGAGCTGAGATTGATAATTAAATTTGGCAGTTCCAATTGGCTCTTTGTAAAGTTCCAACTTCATGTTTTTTTTTGTTTTTTTGGGAGGGGGGGGGGGGGTTGTAGGCGGGTGAGAAAATCTTTTAGATCCAGGTGGAAATTGGATCTCGTTAGATACCCGATGAAACCGCTCGCACGGGTTATGTGGGATTCAAACCCACTAAAACCTCACCTCCTTATCCCACGGTGGATCTCAGCCTGGAACTGTTCAACACATTACTTCAGGCTGAGTCTTGGGAGTCTTCTTAGTTCTCTGCTAGGGGCCGGTCCATGGTTCCCCTTCGCTGCCTCTCCCGTTCATGAAGGAGTTTTCTGTTCATTATTTTTTCCACATAATCAGCAACAGTAGTCCAGTTTTTTTTCCGCTTTCCAGCATCTTTCCTATAACTACCTCTGGAGTTGAGATCGCATCCATTCAAAGAATGTATGGAATGCTTCATCATCCTTGTTCTCCTGGCAGTTGGGACATTTTGAGGACCTCACCTTCCCCATCTTATGTAGGTAGGCGTAGAAAAGTCCGTGCCCTGAAAGGAACTGGGTTAGGTAGAAATGTATGTATCTCTATACTTCCTCTGTAGCCATGTCTTGATTTGAGAGATCAGCCTCGCAGTCCACCTGCCTCTGGTTTCTCCTGCCATCTTTCCCCTCTTTGGCAATAAGGGATCGCTCTCCTTGATCTCTCCTGTAGATCATTCTCTTTCATTCTGTGACCATGAGATGAATGAGGATCACTCTTGCAAGGACTAGTATGGCTGGTTCTGAGACTGTTCTGTAGGCACAGGCGATGCGCAGTGCTCCTCGACGTTGAACTGCGACCATTCGCTGTCAGAGATATCCTACCTCCATGGCGTCCGCCCACACCTCCGCCCCATACAAGAGAATGTATCCAACTTCATGTTGGAAAATCAACATCTTTTGGTTTCCAGTTCACCAACAGACTCCTTTTGATTTATTATTTTCAATAATCAACCTTTGGAATCGACCAAGTATTTTTCCTTGTCTTCTTTCTTCTTCTCCCTGATTTTTTTTCAGTACTGGAAAGAGGCTTCGTGAAGAGATCGGCGTTGTTTTTTCTTCTTGGCACGTATTTAACTTCTAGCAGACCATTTTCGATCATCTTCCGTACAAAATGGTAACGAATGTCGATATGGCGAGAATGGGAGCTCACTAATAACGTGACAGAAAGTTGGTTGTCACATTAGAACAAGTGGACTTTCACCGACCGATTCATTTCCTTCAGAATGTATCTCCGCCAAACTATAACTACTCACAGCAATGGCTGCCGAAGTGACGAACTCGGCTTCCATTGTAGAAAGTGCCACACGAGATTGCTTTATGGACTTCCAAATAGTTGGTGTACTTCCTAATTGTACGATCTGATGTAGATCGTCTGTCGTCCTTGCAGCCTGCCTAATCCAAATCTGAATACGTAATGACTTCCTCTCCCTTTTTCAATTTCAAAATCACGCACAGCAGTTACCTGAAGGAAGCGTAAAACTCTCCAAGCAGCAGCCCAATGAACTCTTCCTGAGCTTAAGCAAACTTTCCAAACTTGGAAACAACAAAAATGACAAGCCAGGTATTTACTATGAATATAATGTAAGGAAGAGATCGAATTCACTTCATTTTATTTATTCAACGAATTATGAATCCATCATCAATTAATCTTGTAAAAAATAGCTCCAATTGTTTCCAACAACCCATTTTCAACGTTATCAGTTCATGGTTACGATCCATTTCGAATTTATTTAGAGCTATAAAAAATGATGCATACCGCAAAGGTTTCTTTTCATGTACGTACCTTCATGGGTGCAAGTGGAACTAGCTACATGAATATATCCAATTACATTCTAGATTTTTTTTCGTCCAACTAAGTACATATAACTGATAGGTTAAGCAATCATTCTGTGTATGAATATTGCACCCAACTGCAGATTAGGAGCAAAATGTGAACTAGAAGCTCTCACTGCATTGCTGTTTTTGGGAGCTTCTACTCAGTGATTATTCTAAATATCTAGAGACACATCAATAGGGCGACTCTAAAGGAAACATTACAGTGTACGGTCAGACGCTTCAGAAGTCGAGATCGAAAACTTTCGTTAGCGCCTGTTTATAAGCATGCAGGGTTCCTTTTTCGTTATTTCTGATCCTCCCCCACCACAAGAAAACCATAAGATAGCCTGAGATATTACCTAAGAGCCACACCCGATTTGGCAAAGGACCCTTTTTCGAGGGAAAAGACAGGGAGGCGAGTTTATACAACAATTTATTAAGGAGAGGCTTCGTCTCTTAGCCCCGGGGCACCCCGGATGTAAAAGACTTCCAGATTCAAACCACCCACTAAATCCAAGCCCCTTCTCTAATACAGTGCGAGTGAATGTGGCTATCTCCCCATACTGACCACTCCTTTGGTCACCAACCCCTGCCGAAACCTCCACTTTTATTTTTACTTTCTTATACAGCTTTTCGAATTTATTTATTTTGGGGTTTTCCCTCTCTTTCAGTCCGTTCTTCCCCCCATTTTCCTCTTATCGTTGTCGCAATTTTTCCCTCGCCATATCCTTCTCTCCTATACTAATCATTTACGAGGGGGCTATTGACCTAGATTCGGGTGGGTAAACAACTAGGGGTTGGTTGGAACCTCAAAAATACGGCTCGGCATATGAATACACCCTTTTCAAGAGGCTCCCAAGTGATAAAACGTTATTTTCTTCAGCGAAAAAGACCGTTCCATTGTATTATATCAAGAGTCCACGTATATTTCACAGGGCCATTGAGATTTTGGAGCAACATGGGAGCACCTTTCAGGCCAGAATAAACTCAATACCCAGGTGCTTAGCAATTTTCATTAAACTAAAGGCTGACAAGAGCCAAGAAAAGTGGATAACTTTTAGGTAATTTCCGAAGTGCATTTAGATAAGTAATGCTAAAAGTATACCTAATGTGGTCTGAATCAATTCTTTCAATTATTTTTATTTTTTAATGTATTCAAATAATGAAAAAAAACATGAAACAATAAAACTCATATGTATACATGTCAAACTCACTAGAATACTGTCCTGTTGAATTGTAAGAAAAGTAATATGTATTTATAAAACTCCTACTTGGTGTGAACGTTCTTTCATTGTAGAAAATGCAATCAATAATACTCGAATTCAATTTAATAATGATAATGGAAAAACATGTAACTTCTCACACAAGGTTCTCTAAAATAGCAATAAGCAATAGAAATACCAATTCCTTGAAGCTCCTAAAGTACTCAAATGAGATTTCTTAAGCCCCGTTTACACTGCTCGAGCATTTGCCGCGAGCAGGGGCTTCGAACGAGCATTCGTTCGAAGCTCAGGCAGTGGAAACAGTCGCTTCGAGCCGAGAAATGTTCGCGAGCAATGTTTGCTCGTGCTCGAGGCTGATCCGACCGATGTCGATTTTCCGACAAATCATCAAAGGGATGCTCGTTCTTCGCTCGCTCAGTGTAAACACCCCGGACCGATGTTTGTGGAATCGAATCTAGTTCCAGCCAAGTTGGTGAAGGTGGCACATCTCTCTCATTAAAATGTGTTGTAATTATATTCATGTACCTTTATTCCTGCAGGTATGCTCTATTTCTTGCCCACCTACATAACAAGAAACATAGCTAATTTTACCTATCCTTATTTTAATTTTAAAGGTAGAGCCCACTGTCTTTGAGGGGGCAATTATTGAAGAAAGAAAAGGGTTGGCAGCGAAGCTACCTTTATTATTTACTTAACAATGTTGTTTCGAGTTTGAGATTTTCTGATTTTCTCTTGGACCATCAACAGTTTCCTGTGCCGGTCCACATCCCTCCTCCAAATCCTTTGAGAATGTCGTCTCCACACATGATGATTCTATATAAACTGGGGAGAAACCCCCGTTTACGTGTTTTACGAGGACCCTTTTGGAAGTTTTGCCTCATTTTATAACTTACTTATCCATTCTTCTCATTTACAAGGTCTTTTATTGCCACACAAAGCCGCGAAGGGGAAGATACGACGGGAGACATGAAATGTTATAGCGAGGAAACGCTCGGATGGAAGAAAATATTCCTACCTGTTGTAACATGACATCGAGACTAGAATAAAACAAGGTTTTCTGGTAGGAAGCCTACCTTTTTGAGTGAATGTCGTGAATCCCCGTGTTATGAATAGATCAAGGTACTTTTCACGAACAGTACTGAGTGAAAACAAGAATCATAAAGTAGAATCATTCAAGGACGGTGGGAGCAGGAAGCGAACAAAACCCTGGTACTTGCAAATATTATCTTGTCGAAGTGAGTAAAGATTGGCAAATGTTAACTCTTAATGAATTCTCAAGCAAATTTACGGTATAAGTCGACCATCGCAACTTTCTCTAAATTCAGACGTTTCCTGAGATCACTTTTTCATCAGTAGAAAGTGTAATACTGTAAAATACTTCCGCCCCTCAGACTCTTTCTTCAAAGTAGTGGTTATGAATGGACCTTTAATGGTTCACCATTATGGCTGTTATAGTGATACTTCTCACGATGAACGGAAATTGTGCATCTATAAATTACATAGGATATCAGTGATTTCGCGAAACAAATAGCGACGTTCTTGTTTTTCCCATCTCTTAGACGATCTCAACTTTACAAACTTTATTTTTATTAACGAAATGAATATTTAACCTAATTATTAAATATTTCAGTCAGTTAGTGCTTATTATAAACTATAATCCTTTTATTATTTGGGACTAGATCATTTTGTAAATTTTGTATTACTTTAAAGTGGTTGAAATCAGAAGGATTTTTCAATGATAACTGTTCATAAGCAATATGAACATTGATATTTTAATAGTCATTATGTGATTTATTAGTTACTTTCCAAAAAATGTAACCAAAAATTAATTTAAAAAGGGTTTGGGGTACAGTAAAAGCTCTTAACCTATTTGTATGGTCCCATCCAATCTGTATGATCTTGTTTCCCTTTGAAACTGCCATCGTAGAACAAAAATTCAAAAAGGATCCCAAGAATCACCTTCCCTTTCCCTTTCTGCATCTTATAAATCCTTCATTTCCGTAATAGAAAATTCACACAGGGGAAAAAAGTCCAACCTGAATGGCTTTCACGAAATCGCGTTTCTATTCATAACTCCACCATACTGTGAAGCAGATAGTGGAGGAATAAGGGTGCCAGCCGCAGGAGAGCTCAAAATAAAAAGTCCATCCACGTCCATTCATTGGTTATACTAGTGAAAAGACTCTCGGAGTTGTTACAGTCAAAAAGGCTTCCGAGATATCCTTTGCAGTGCTGTGGGAAGGTGGGATATCAAATGCTCCCAGCGTCTTTCTCTTTCGCCACGTATTCAAGCTGGATAACTCTTCAGGCTTATCACAGATTCTCGACCCTCTTCCATGAAATTATCTGCGTTTCGCATCTACCCTCCGTAGTACCATGTTTGGCCATAAATAAAATCCCATCTTCAAACTACTCATTCCACACTGGGAGGAGATACGTTCAAGCAAACACTTTTCCAAGCTCTATTAGCCATTTCCCCCTCCTCAAAACTTCTCGGAAAGATCCTTGCGTATGATAAAGCCTCAATATCTTTTTACTGCCTAACTACAACTGCTATAACAATAACAGTAAAGAAAATGTCGGCAGATACGGGGTACACATCCGTTGCTGTTATTGGCTTACATTTGCATGAGAAAGATATTATCCTTACCACGAAATGTTAGTCTCATAATGCGTTTTCCAAACCCAAAACTAATATACGTCGGAGGTTTTTACAAGGACTTGAAGAATTCTTGTGTGCAAGATTGATCAATTTTACGGGTAGTTTTCAGAAGAAATATGAAACATGACTTTCACATTCATGACTGTTTGAGCTTATTCCAACGGTCTTTAACTTTTCCTTATGTTAAAATAAGGTATTAGCCCTAAATTCAAATTGTTTAGAGAAGAAGAGAGAGTCAGAGTTTTCTAGGACCGATCCTAGCCCAACAGACTCGGAAGAAAAGATTGTGTAGGAGATGTGGAGAATCAGTGTTCCCTCGGACGGATCCTAGTCCAGCAGACTCGGGAAAAGGTAGTTGTAGGAAGAGATGGAGATGAGGGCAACTAGTAAATTGTTGTTCCTTGATACTCGTATCAGCCCAGACCTTTACACAGCTAGATATTCAAGTTTTAAGAGGAGGACCTAATACTGATCAGATAAATTTAATGAATGTTGATGGCTAATATTTTAGGTAAAGTTTTTAGGTTTAGAAATGACAACTCAGAGTTTAGCAGTTATTACCTCACTAGAGCTTCCACCTATCTGGCTTTCGGCTTGAGCCGTCGGCTTTCTAAGAGGGTCCCCTTTTCCTTCACGTCATTCCCAAAACAAAGGGGAAGCCGAGGAGGGTAGTTGACCCCTATTCCTGGGGAATTCTCGCCTAGGTCTGCTGTTCTGATAGGGTTGTTTATTCATAACATTAAGGGATAATTATAGGGTAAAAAGGTGGTTCCCACAATGAAGATAGTTCCTGATTCGATAAACCGTGGACAAAATTGATCGGGACAAGAAAGAAACTGAGACTGACTCCTCTTTTGCCGATCTTTGTTCTATAATATAGGATAATATATAATATTATAATTACCGTAAAACCGTCAAACTTTACCCCAAGATTTAGTCCAAAACATTTCCAAATACAATTTATCTCACTCGAAATGGGTTAAATTGATTTTTTTCATTAAGTGAATTGATCTTCAGGGCTTCCTGAAAATTTTGAGTGGTCGAGCTCATTGATCAGATAATTGTAACCCCCCTATTTAATTGTTTAAATGTTGGAGTAACGTTACCTACGAGTGCGTCTATCTTTACTCCACTCTGAAAAACTCACGGTTATCGCTACAGAAACGGGCAGTGGTGGAATGTTACTAGTCGGGATTGAATTCATTACCTCAGAAATACTTGCTAATATCAAGTATTTATAATATTATTATAAAATATATTCTGAAAAATTTAACTTTTTAGCTTGAAAAATAAAAGTTATACCTAAAAAAAATATAAATTCCAATGATCATTTATTTCAACGAATTTGCTTGAAATGCAATATTTCTGGTTAAGAGATCACAATTTCAGTCTACCAGTATAGACAGACCTTATGTAAGTAGAGCAAAACTTTCTACAAGTAAAGAAATATTAAAAGACAATAAATGATAAACGAATGACTTAACAAAATCACAGAAAAAGTCTGTTTCACATTCGATAACTTTCAGATGAATTGCAATGGTAAATTTCAAAGTTAACCCACGAGTAAATAATATTGTAAATCACAACTTATGAGACCAAAGCACGTTTATGTTCATATCATAATGCAACTGTTAAGTTGTAAAGTTTCGGTAAGGGGCGCGTACCAAGCTTTTTCTCATTTCTTCTCCCCATCTCTAACTTCTGACATGAGATACACTAGAAACCTTACATTCAACACTGCGAAAATCATAAAACTGAAATATTTTTCAAGATTAAATAAGAAAAATATGAGTGAGGCTACCTTTATCCCAACCTTTATAGTGGAGTAAAGATACCCGGTTTTTGGAGTAAAGTTACCACCAAATTTTTGATAAACAAAGGCATCACTAAGAAAACACTTTTTTGAGAATTTGATTAGTGTGTTTTATTCAAAATAAGATATTGAAAGTGATATGATGAGGGCTTGCCTGGTAAATCCACTCCAAAACCTGATATGGAAGAAATTTTGGAGCACGAGAAACAGGACAAAAACAGCTGAACAGGAAACTATGACTGATAACAGCTGTAAACATGGATAAAGGCGCCATCGCAAGCCGCATCGATTCTCTAGGATGTGGAGAATAACGAAAACACAATAGCTAACTTTTATCTAAGTCCTACCAAGCTTACGTCACAATTGAAGATTCTCACTTTTTGGGGTAAAGTTACCTCTGGTGGGGTAAAGTTTGACGGTTTTACGGTATATGATAATTATACTACCTTCATCAGGGGTCAAGGATGAAATTTCTGTGTCAAATCCATACCGACGCCTACAACAAAATTTTGATTCTCCGCCAATCCGGTTCAAGAAGTGGTGGAGGCTATTATTTATAACCATAAAACTATCGAAGAACTAACGAAAATCAAAAAACTAAAATTATGCTGAAATCACGGAAACTCTCATCCAAAACAATAGTCATTGTCAATCAATCATCACTATCAATATCCAAAAAATTATCATGAAAACAATTATCATGAAAAACTATTTAAAACAATTGATAACAACAATCGGTTGCTATCATGAATTGCCTCTTTTCCAACATTTACTTTTATTAAATAGATAGAACCTTGACACAATCAATAATTTACTGCCTAACTAAAGCATCCTATAAATTATAGTAAAACAGGGCGAATAAATAGGCGCGGGGCGTGTTGTGAAAGTGCCACGGAATTATTCGAGCTGGGGATCTCAGCGGGAGTGATCGTGGTATCAGACCCATGAACGTGGTCAGACTCATGAATGAACTGGTAGAGATTTTATAGGCGCACTTTTTCAACCATCCACAACTTCCTCCCTATTATAGATATCAATTATTCTTGTTTTTTAGGACGTCCCACAATAAGACTTGGGCGTCCTTATACGATTGATCTGGGGTAAAGTTGGACAATACTCAACGGGAAAAAAAATAACCACACACTAATCCGTTTTAGACCATTCTGAATCCAAATGTCTGTGTGAGTGTGTTGCCTTTCAAGTTGAGGAAGGGGGGGGGGGGGGTTAATGCTCAATAAATGTGCGTTTTTGGGCATAATCTTGTGTCGTTTGCCCAGGCCTTAGTTCTCAACCGATTTTCGTGGTTCTTTTTTTGTTCGACACGGAAAACTATCTAGTTGTGCACTACGTCGTCGGAATTTTGCTTTTTAAGGGACGGTGTGGGGGGGGGGGGGTAATTCTCAAATTTCAGGCCGCAATTTCTAACCAATTTGCGTGTTTCTTTTTTGTTCGACTCAGAAATCTTCAAATTGTTTCTATTTCACCAGAGTATCAAAATTTGCAAGGGGAGGTGGCGAGTGGAGGGACAATATTCACAAAATATCCGATTTTTCAATATTTCGGTTCCTTCATAGCTTGCTAATTGTACCCAAGCTTTGAAATTTAGGGAAAATTCGCATTGTACCTCCGGATTTTCAAAAATTATTCTCTGTACCACGGAACTATGGGTGGTGATTCCATGGTCCATCATAAACCGCATATATCGTGGTTTTTTGTGTGTTTTACCTGGAATACGGATGTGAACCTCGACGGACTGTCTACCAAAACTAATAGATGGAAGTTCAACGTTACGACGTATTTCCGCTTTGGTGCCAGATTGGCACCATTGCCCTGGGGGAGGGGGGTTTGAACTCGAATTCGCATGAAGGGTATCGTAGATCATGGATTTTAAAATGGTCTTCAAATTCGAGGCTGCCAAAAAATCTACTGCTAGAAATGTTGTGGTTGATAAGGGTGAGGGGGAAGGGAGGCAAAGACCACCTCCGTATTTCTTTCCTGAAATACTAAATGAATAACAACGAGTGAAACAGTTTTATCGCTTACCAACTGGTTTAAATTATCCACTGTTTATCCAATGGGACGTCCCCTGGAATGTATGCATTACTAAACAATATGTTTTCTAATTTGATGTATTAACATGTTTAATGTTTTAGGGCTGGGGGTCATTCTATGAATTCCGACACGCAAATCTGCAACGTTTTTTTTCTTAGTTACCACGGACCGATTTCTTAGTTACCACGTTATATCGGCTCCATTTGGGGTCTAGTTGTGCCAAGATGGTCACTGATCAGCTGAGTGAGCTCCAAGGCCATTTTCTCTCCTGTTGAACGCAGGAAGCTGAAATTTGAGAAGCAGGGTCAATGGAGAATGCTGAAGGCGCCTGTTTTGAATTCGTTTTGTTTCATCTGGCGTGCTACTCCTCCTTTGAGGTAAAGTTAATTAAAAAACGCTGCAAATTATTACACAAAGGTTAATTATTTTTCTGTATAGATCACTCAAACGAACACCGTTTTGCCATTGTCACTAGGTACCTTCCACCCATATTGATTTATTATTTTCAATAATTAATCATTGGAAATCGGGCAAGAAATAAAGTTATTGTTTTTTCATCAATTTAAGATTGTACTGGATTTTTTTAGAATTTTCAGAGACCTCGCGGGTCATAGGAAAATCCGTACAACTCCAACGAAAACTTAAGGGTTTTCACGATTTTTAATCACCAAAGAGTTCTCCGTTTAAATTTTATCTGACCAAAAAGTGATAGCTGTTCGTTTTTTCGAGCTGTATCCCGTTTTGTTTCCTCAAAGTCAACAGTGACCATTAACCAATCAAATTTTACTGGTGCAACCAATAATAAAATTTCATTTACATGAAACTCTCTATTTCTTGAATCTGAAAAAAGCGTGAAGTTGAAGCGCGTGTGAAGCTTTTATTTCTTCCAAATAAACTTGATTGTGAAGGTGTCAAGGTAATTATGTAGTAGGTACCTATGGTTGGTAGTATAAAAAAAATAGTGACAATGACAAATCTGTGATTTTTGCAGACGATTGATGTCTACAGGAAAATAATAAACCTTTGTGAAATAATTTGCAGCGTTTTTTGCTTCACTATTGAGGTTAACAAAATAATAAATAAAAATAGGCAAAAGTTAAAAAAACTTAATTTTGGCGGAAGCTGTCACAGGAGTGTGATTTTTTCTTTCCTTAGTGGGAGGTTTGACACGTGAAACCCACTCGGGGGAGCAGGGAACTTTTAATCGACCGTTTGGAGGTGTTGGGGGGAAAACCTGGATAGAGAAAGAATGAGTGAGAGAGGGATGAAAGATAGCGAAAGTGGAAAGGCGATAACATTAACGGGAAAAGGCCCTCGGAAAAGGAAAGGTTTTCCCCCCAAGCTAGGTGGAAGCATCAGAGAAAGGAAAAAGTGAGCCAATAATGGGTAATGAAGCGTGAAGCATAGAGAGAAGATAGTGTGGTTATCTGTTGGAGTCACATACTAACCCCCATCCCTTCTGCCCTTCAAGTTGGACCGCTGCACAACCAGGCTTCCACTTCCATCACTCCGAGACGTGGCAGACCCTCGAGGCCCTGTTTTATGTCTTCATGCTCTCCTAGCATTAAACCCCCGGGAGGCACCTCCTATCACCGGGGAAATTCCCTCTTATGACTGTCGTTTGCAGGCGTCCAGAAAAAACATCTTCTGCTCCACCAACTCGCGGTTTGGAAGAGATGAAGTAAAGGGTAAACCCCCTCGTTTGGGTTGAACGACTCTTACTCTGGAATGCTTACCTAGACTAAACACAGCAGCAATTTCCAGGGAACGGCCAACGCGGGATGAGGCTCATAGAGCTTCGAGTCATAAAAGAGCAAACAGTTTTCGCTTTATGAAAACGTTCCCGGATAAATGAAACCACCTCATAACCATTGTAGCAAGCCGAATCACTAAGTGGAAAACTCATTAGGAACTACAGCTAGTTTCGAAATGTGTTTGTCGTCAACTAAATACATCGGATTCATGAATATCGTGTTACACCATAACATGATTTTTTTTCTCAACTAATATTTCAGATTGAGATTTTTAATAAAAATCGTTAATACCAGTGGTTTATAGACGTTTCACTTGTGTTATGACCCATTTCAATGGGGGCTCTTCGGAAAAAAAACATGCCCAGACTGTCAGCTTTTCGGAAGTAGTCATTTTGTAGGTTTATTATGAGATTTGATGTTGTAAATGGCGTTTGAAAGCAAAACAAGTATTATTTCAGCAAAAATAGAAGGTTTTTTTTCTCAATTTCAAAGTTAAAAAGTTGCATTTTAACCGGGATAAAACGGAGTTTTATGAGGTAAAGGTTGTTGCAAATCAGTTGTAAAATCGATTTCAGAACTATCACTGACTGGTTCTGCGACACTCTGTTTAGCGTTCACCAATACCTAACACATGAAATGTAAAAAGAAAAAAAACCTATAATTTTGTGGAAACAAAACTTTTTCCGCTCTTATACGAGTCACCACCACTCATTGCCAACCTCAAATTTCAAAGTAAAGTTAGAAAAATATAAATTGTTTGGACGCTGAATTTTTTTTTTTTTTTTTCTTTTTTTCGGCAGGCAGGTGAGAAAATCTTCAAGATCCACAGGTGGAGTTGGATCTCATAAGATACCTTGGAAGATCCGCGACTTCAAGGTTATGTGGGATTTAAACCCACTAAAAAAACACCTCCTTTTCTCCCACGTTGGATGCTCAGCCTGGAACTGTTTAACACATTACTTCAGGCTGAGTCCTGGGGCACTTCATCAGTTCTGGATGGCGGGACGGACCAGGTGTTCCCTTCTCTGTCTCTCTCGTTCTAACAATGTCTTCCTTGTCGGGATACTCTCTGCGTACGCTGCCACAAGACTCCAGCTCCTCTCACCTTCCAGCATCTTGCTGACGGCAGCTTCTGGTGTTGCGATTTGGGGAGTTAATCCCAGCTCTACCAGCAGCTGGCTTCTTTCAGCCGCCTATTTGGTGCATTTGAAAAAGGTGTGTAGCGCATCATCATCTTCTCTCTTCTGGCAGTGCGGACATGTTGGGACAGTTACCTTTCCCATTTTATGTAGATAGGCATAATACAGTTCATGTCCTATGAAGAATTGTGTGAGGAAAAAGTTCAATTCTCCATGCTTCCTGTCAGTCCATTTCTGGATGTTTGGCACTAGCCGTGCGGTCCACCGTCCTCTATATTCTCTTGTCCATATCTCTTGCCAGCTTACCATCGTGCAATCTCTTTCTTCCTTGGCTATGCGGGACCTGTCTCCTTCATCCCTTCTGTCGAAAATTCTTTTTCTCTCTGAAGCCATCAGTTGAATGGGTATGACACTGGTGAGGACAAAGATAGCGGGTTCTGACACTGTTCGGTAAGCACACCTGTAAACAGGGGTGTGTCCGTTCTTCTTACGCTTCTATAATCTATATCTCTGGGAGGATGGGTTGGGAAGAGGCCATTTACGATGGACTCCATGACCTCCTCATCCATAAGGCTCGTTCGGTTTTGTGCCTGGAGTTTCCCTGTCACTATTTTGTAGCCGCGACCCCATGTGTCTACATTTATTTCGTCGATGATGTTTTGCCAGCAATCCGCTTTGCTTTTGTTTATTTCATGACGGAGTTTCTTCCTAGCTTCAGCAAATTCTGTGTGTATTGACGACCAATTTTCTTGCCTTCTTGTTCTCTGTGCTCTGAGCCTCAGTTGGTTACATATCCTCCTGAGCCTTGCTATATTTTCGTTCCACCAGTAAACTGGAGGCCTTCCTGTTCGTAGGAATTTTTTGGGCATAGATGCATTGCAGGCTTTGGTCAGACTCTTCATTGTTTTATTCACATTTACCTCAGCATCTAGAGCACTTAAAACAGACATGCCTGGGGTCTGAGATGGGGCACTTGGTTGTTGCCTATGATCATTTGCAGCCATTTGTTTATCTCCATCTAGTAAAACCTGTACCATTTTTTCTCTATCTAGTTTTGCCAAATTCCAACCTTTTATCTAGTCTATGTCTCTGCGTGGGGTGCCTCTTTGTGGTGTTGTGGACGCTGACAATAGTGTGTGCGCCTGGGTAGGAAAAACTGTTTATTGTGTGTAGTGTTATTTTTAACCTAAGGTAGACCTCATTCTGAGAATTTTGGTACCAACCGCGACCTTCTAGCTTGTGTAAATCTTTTCCTATGAATTTTTGAAGTTTCGACCGTTTATGACGTCACAGTGAGCTGGGGGGTCCCGCCCATGCGAGAGGAGTGCGTGACGTCATAAACGGTCAAAACTTTGAAAAATCATAGAAACAGATCTACTCACGCTAGAAGGTCGCGATTGGTGCCACAATTCTCAAGATGTAATCTACTTTCGATTAAAAATCTAAAAAAAAAAAATCAAGGCGCACTCCCTATTGGTCATGTTTCTCCTGAAGAGCGCCTGTCAAAATGAGCAGAAATTCAGCGTAAAAACCTCAATCAAAGAAAGTCAAATCTGGAATAAAATTGTAAACTTTGTCTTTTGACTTGATTTTAAAAAAAAATAATTTATTCCTAAAAGATCTTGTTTTCACACTCTAACGCTACTTCCAATGATGTCCTCAAATTTGAATTCACTTGATAGATAACGGAGTTATGGCAGTTTTAATGACGTGAGGCCGAAAAATCTTGAAATCGAATAAACTTGGGAAAACAAGCGGTTACAGAAAGTTGCTGCGGGAGACTTTTTTTCGAAATAGCATGGAGATTTGATTCTTCAAGTATAGGACATCCGAATGGTAGACACACTGTTTAATCATCATCAATTTATTCTGAAAGCCGTTCGGTAGAATCTACTATCTTAATATTTGGTATGTAAACTATTTTGCATATTATACTTATTAATAATATTATTATTAAAGTCTAAAGCATAGTAACTATACAGACGAGTCCGTGAAAGCAAAGATTTGCTTTCACGGACTCGTCTGTATAGTTACTATGCTTCAGACTCCTTCAATTATTATGATTATTTTACATCTTCGCCGTTACCTAGCTGATCCGACTATCCCAATCACTCTTTGTGTTCTTAGGTGTTTCCATTTCATTAATTATTTAACTATAGTTATGGTGCAGGGAGAAGTTTGCTTTATCATTCTAACAGTTGATATTACTCCCTTTGTAACTCGTCCTTCTTCGAATGCCCTTAATTATTATTTGATGCGCTCAAGAACAAATGAGGAGTTGCTTTTGTCTTTCTCCTGGTCACTTTCAAAGGTCTTCGAGAGACCGACCGTTTGATATTCCTCTGTTTGCGAACGAACATGAGTGGCCTGAGTTCATTTAGATAATTTCCAGCTGCCTTCAAAAGGATGTGAACTAAATGAAGCTGAAGTGAGTGAACTAAACTCTCAGCGACTTTAAGTGGTACCCAAGAAGCAGTCGACTTTCAGCACTATGGAAAATAAAAGGTATAATATACTAAATATTATTATAAACTAAATATTATTTAGTTATAATGTTACTGAAATACATTCATCTCTATTTTGTTTTTCTAAACTTGGAAACATTTGAATTTCCATTCTGATTAATATGGCATTAAAGAGAAAACTTTGAGACACGTACTCCAAACTTCGGATGGGCCTGTTCATGTTTGACTGACATTATTCTCAGTCATTCCATCACACCGATGTCGGCTGTATAAATTATTTTTGCAGTAAAACAAAGGAAAGAGCTGATACTCTATAATGCACGAGAGGTAAGTGGTAATCTGGAACAGTCGGAACATCTGTGTCGCTCCAGAGCTAATCGCACGAGTAGAGAAACGTTCAGACATTATGCAGTAAGTTGGTGGAGGTGTGGAAAGAAGAGGCAGTCACAAGAGGGAGCCATAACCAGGGCAGGCAGGTGTGACGCGGAACAGGACGCTCTGAATTATGTAGCTTGTCGCGGTCTCATTAGCAGCCTCGCCCGGGATTTTCCCCTCCTATTACCGGTTGATTAGCCTTTCTCTCTTTGCTTTCCTGTTCAGGAGTCCTAGTCTGTTTCCCATCCTATCACCATCATGTCCCCTTCCAGGAAAAATACCTACTGGGGCAACCTAACGGTAAAATTTCATTTATTAGTAAACTTAACTTCTTTGACTTAACCTTTTTGGAGTAGGTACCTACATTTTTAACATACAACTGTATGGCTCCAGATCCATTAATTTCCATTGCTAGGCGGGAATTGAACTCGGAACCCTTCAACAGAGACTTTCGGCCAGTGTTCTAGGTTCCTTGGCCAGTTACATCAGAGGTTCTCTTCTCCAACACCTGGACACCTCAGAGTGAATGTTAAAGAGCTGGTGTACTTTTAATATCGGTTGTAGAAGCTCAGGAATTTCTCATAAAATGGGGAGACTTCACTTGTCATGACTGATCATGCTACCACTCATTCTGTCACGTTCGATAAAGAAGTATCTTTGGTTGATGGCGAGTCCAAAACATCAAGAAGTACTTGGTAGACGTCAGCCCGCTTTACAGGGCCGACTTTGACGACGACGAGAACGAGGAATTTATTTACCTACCTCAATGACGACGACATGTATTTCTATCACTGTTCACCAATATAAACGCATTTGCCCAAAACCATAGAACTTTTTGAAGGTTTGCCCAAACTCGAATCCCCCATAAAATCAAAGGGTACCTATCGCACATCAAAATTGATGAGACAATCGTAGGTATTCTTCATAATAATAATAATACTATGATTAAAAACGTTTGTCTATTTTGTGCAAATACAGGGTGGGGCAAAACAAACAGTGCAGTTTTGAAGGGTGACTAAATCCTTGGTGGAAGTGGTAGAAACCTGGGAGGGGTCTCATTGTGTCCGGCCACTCACCCCATTTTCAGTCACTACCATGATTTGGACCGGAGAGCATCGAGGCTTTGCTGTCCGCACGTTTTTCGAAAGCGGCCGTTCTTTCATCGCCACCCAGCGGGCCTTCCGGCTGCATTTCAACATTCCACGTCGAGATCCCGTCCCTCATCGCAATGTTATCGCGGCTTGGGTTCGTGCATTGGAAGAAACTGGATCCACAACAAGGCCTAGGGGTATGGGAAGACCAAAAACGGTTCGAACACCAGAAAATATGGCTACTGTGAGAGCAGCTGTCGAACAGTCGCCTAGGCGCTCTGCCCGTAAGCATGCAACAGCATTGAACATGTCTAACCGCTCGCAAAGGAGAATTTTGCATCAAGATTTAACGTTCCATCCCTACAAGATGATGATTGTTCAGGAGTTAATGCCTCCAGACTTTCAAAACCGTGTTAATCGCGCCCAAGAAATGCTAAACCGTATCCCACCAAGGTCAACTTTTTTCTCTAGTGACGAAGCTCACTTCCATCTGTCTGGAGCCGTGAACAAACAAAATTTTCGCTATTGGAGTGACACTAATCCACGACAACTTCACGAGAGACCTCTCCACTCCCCGAAAGTTACTGTGTGGTGTGCCATTTCGAAATTCGGGGTGATTGGGCCTTACTTTTTTGAGGAGGATGGGCGAACCACAACTGTCAATGCTCAGCGTTATGTTTCCATACTGGAAACGTTTTTTGAGCCAGAATTGGAGCAGTTGGCTGGAGAACAAGATCTGGGGGATATCTGGTTCCAACAAGATGGGGCTACGGCCCACACAGCGATCATTTCGATGACGAAACTGCGGGAGATGTTCCCTGCGCGCCTCGTCTCTCTGAGGGGTGACCTGGGGTGGCCCGCGAGATCACCAGATTTGAGCATCTGCGATTTTTTCCTGTGGGGCTACCTCAAGGAAAAGGTTTTTAAACATCGTCCTCACACTTTGGAAGAGCTGAAGACACGAATTAGAGAGGAAATCGCCACAATTCCCGTCGATATGTGCCAGAAGGCTGTCGAAAGTTTCAGAAATCGCCTCCATCAGTGCATTGCTGCTGAAGGCCATCATCTTGCTGATGTAATCTTTAAAACTTGAATAAACAAATGGGGTGAAATACTGAATCAAATAAAACAAACCGCATTTTTCTAAGTTGCGCCGTTTTTTTTTTTTTTTATAGCCCTTTTTAAACTGCACTGTTTGTTTTGCCCCACCCTGTAGTATCCAAGATGAAAATACCGCGTTATCATTATCCATAATTTTCATTTCTCTCTGCTTTTTCAGAAAACGTTAGCAAATATCATTAATCTTGAGCAGCCATAAAATAGTAAGGAACTCCCTAAGAATGACTGAGGTTTATCTAGTAGAGTTACAACCAACAAAAGGTATAATTTTCTCACTCTCTCCAATATTTATGTATGGCCATCCCTATCAACTACATCGAGCCACTGGGGCCATAGAGGTAGAAAATCTTCTACCTCTTGGACTGGTGCTTCCACTTATGACCTGGAGAATACTCGTGTTCTTTGGGGCCGAGGATCTCTACTTCACAACACCACCTCTCTAATGTTCCTCTTTCGGGGATATCCGAAGACATTTTTCATAAGTCCTGACTTCGTCATGAGTTCACCAATCGAATGATTCAAATCGTTGACACCTGTTTCAGTATCATGGCCCACAAAATACCCAGTTTTTGGGAACTAATAAACATTTTGTACTACTGAATGTCAAGTATGAATGGGAAGGTGCCATGAAACGAGCTTTATCTTAAACTACAGAAGTGCTGGTACCTACCACCAAATTTACACCCGCAAAAGTTCCCCACCCGCCGTTTCCCTCCACAAATAAGCCCAGCCAACCTAAACGGAAGGTCAAAAACTCTCGAGGTCGCCCCGGAAGCGTTCTTAATAAACAAAAGGATGAACTCCCAAGCGAAAGAGAGAAAGGAGAGCACATAAGTCTCGGAACAACTAGAGGGGAGGGGTGGAGGAAAGACCCAAAGGCTAAGGGCATATGCAACCCTGGTTTTCGGGAGTTTGGGCCCCGTCCAAGCCCCTTCTGGCACCCATCTTACAAACAGCTTTCATTAGTATTCCATTCCATTGTTTTCTTCTGACCCCCTCCCAATCCTCCTTCTTTTCCACCAGTTTTTCCCTTTTTCCCGATCATTGCTCTTTATTCCTCTTCATTTTCTATCTCTTTTCATTCCCTATCCCTCCAGCCAACTCCCAATATTTTTCCGTCGCCGCTATATATTTTTTGTCGCATTTTTCGTTTGATATTTTATTTTTAGTCTTGCAAGCACCCCCCCCCCCCCCTTTTTATGTAGAACGTTGCTTCGATGAGGTAATATGATATGGAAATTCAACCTCTAGAGATAAGGGGAAACGCAAAGAACACCAACAAAAAAGCTCGTCGCGAGATAGCAGGGTGAGAAGAAACTTCCTCGAATGAAGGATAAAAAAGAAGGTTGCTTAAAGAGAGCGATTATTCCGAAATTCGTGACCTATATATTTATAAAATCTTTATAATAATTATTATAGCTTCACTTAAGTATTAATATGGGTAAGAATTCAATAAATATTTACTATATACGTATTTTGGATATTGACTGCAAATCTCTGCGGGCATTATGAATTATTTTACAACTATCAGAAACACGTGAAGTAAAAGTGAACCAAAGTCTTTCGTTCTACTTGGTGCTGAAATGTCCACGTCCGCGTACTAAGTTCCATCGTATCAGAGAGAACAGAACTCAACTTGACTGTTCTTACCTTCTGCTAGTCAATACAACTGTCAACATAGTATCTGAGTACCTAGTGGGTCCTAACTAACAGTACTTTAACTCTCATATTTGCTAGAAAAACTAACCTCACACTTGATCATAAACAAGTTTGATACGGCTCATGCAGGTTCTGAGCGAATAACCCACAATAATTTCCCCCTGTCTCCCCCCGCAGCACCTTTTATTTATCGGAACCCCCTTCATATAGCATCTCATTTCAAAGCTTACAATCAGACCTTAAATTTGACTATACACAAATGGTCCTTCTTCGACTCAGTAAGAAGAAACAGGGGAAGTAAAGTGAATACGGACCAATCTTCCCAAAAACGGCAACCACGTTTTTCAACTTCTTTCACGAATTTTCGATACTTTTAACAAAGCGAAATGAAATCTGTTTGAAACGGGACCATTACGAATGCTGGTAGGACACATTTCAAAAAGAATCAGACAGATTGGTACCAGAATGAATAAATGCGAGGTGTTCAGACATACAAAATAAAATTATATATGTAAAGTCGTCCCACGACAACCCGAATTGAGTACCTCCTTTTTCGCGCGCCTTCGGCGCGTTGAAGTCGGTCGACAAAGTGTCTGAGTAGTGGGTCCGATCGATCGAAAAGGCGACCTAATGATAGTGTATGGTGCTTTACAAAATCCAGAGTATTTATTTATTTTATTATTTGTTTTTTTTTGTGAGTAGGATTTATTGATGAAAAGGAGATTCTGTGGCCGATGTTGTGAAAAGTGAAGCCTTTCAGCACTTACCAGTCGACCACATGAAGAGTGCTTCAGATAGATCTGAAGTTGAGACTGGAAGGACACGGGAATTATATAATTACTACTAGAAATTTTTGTTTCTTCGGTTTGAACTATTGTTATTATGAGGCAACCTGTCGCCACTGTTCTCATTTATTTGATTGCCCATTAGGCAGAAAATAACTCTGAAAGAACTCCGACCAACTCCAACCAACCCTTGTTGGAAGCGTTTTTTTTTTCTTCTTTTTTTGCCGAGACGAAACGCTTTTGAGCATTTACCTATTCATGATGATCAGAATCACGAACTCTTGTTTTGATTGTTATTACTTATCCCGTGGGATCTTAAATATTTTATTAGAACTTGAACATTCCGTTAAATCCAAGAATAACTCATTCTATTAAAAGTTGACTCTCGCTGAATCCGCTACGAGAAAATGCCGAGTTTGAAACAAGGACCTCTGGAATTTCCAATTGAAAAAGTTCGATTCATGAACTCGGTCGCTCCCAGACTGCCGTTTTGTGCTTTAAACTTGAACAAGCATAAATAGCTCAGAGAGCCGAATCAGAAAACGGAATTAAAGAGGCGGAAAGTGAGATTTCCTCTTGGGAAATTCGGACCGTTAGCCCTTGTTTCTCCAATGGTCTATTTGTTTGAATAGCACCTTGATCTTCTGTTTGAATTGTTAGTACTCCGAACGAATCTAATAGGTATCTATACATTTGCTTGACTTTTAACCTAGAGATGGGTTGAATTCAATTAATAGGTTGAACTCCAATTAATTGAGACTTGCCTTCTAAAAAAAAGGAATTCTCAATTACTGAAACGACTGTGACTTATACGACTGTACTTCCAAGATATTTACATTCCAAGTATCATTGATTCGATGGATGTTTTTTTGTACCGCAATCACCCTATTTTGGTTCATTCATTTCAATAATGAACCTTAGGAGTCGAACTAGGAAAACTTTACAAGAGCTTGTTAACTAGTGGATTGGACAGGCCATTTGAATGATCAATGGAGTCAACAATTTGGTTTTTACCTTTATAGGTACAAACCTGAATATTGCGTTTTAGAAATTTAATTTATTAATGGACCAACTAGACTTCTCCGACTATTTATGGTGGAGGGGGGCGTTTCGATCATAGCTCTCACTATTCTTTCTCTGTATTTTTTTTAAATCTGTATCTGTAACAAAATCATCGATGGGATCACCATTATAAGGTAGCCTTCGGCAAATTTTGTTGTCTTCCCCATCAACAAGTTGACTGAATGATTTTTTGTACTTACTCTTTTTAAAGTGGAATTTTAAATTAAACAATTGACAGAATTCCTGAAATTTCAACATATTTCCATAATTTTAGGCATCCTCAACGTTGGCAATGTTGTGTTTGTGCTTCCTGAAGTTACAGCTAGTTATAATTATTCGACTCTCTTCAACATCGAATCCAATTTGGTGATTCTTACATCGGTTAAATCTGATTTTTGTTTTTAGAGGTACTGTGCTAACACACACGTTTTAGATAAAGTAATGAGTGGGGAATTCTTGTTTTCTTAAAGGCATTGTTTACTCATAGGCACATTAATCGACTCTTTAATTTCCTTTGAGTTTCTTTGTTGTCTTAAGCTACCACAACAACACAACAATCTACAGGCAATGGCTTACAATACATGATTGATGGAGACTAGGGATAGGTATCGATTATTAGAAGTAGTCGATTAACTAGTCAAATTATCGATGCCCTCTGTTATCATAATTATCTCCTCACGTTATCAGTTAGGTTGTTATGTCCTGATCAGTTTTTACCTATTATTACATACATACGTTACTGTAAAATATATTTTGTAATAAGTAACTTTGTAAAAATCCAACAAAACCTGGCATCATATTGGAAACAGATGGCGGAGACTTTTCCTGAGATTTCTAAAATTTCCTTGAAATACGAGCCTACAGTGGGGCTACCTCTGTTCCTACAGAAAAGGTATTTTCTGAAGCTGGCCAAATTTTAAGGGAACACAGGAATCGACTGACCACCGACTTGGCCATCAAATTCCTTTTCCTGAAGGACATTGGTGAACAACATTGGAGCGAGCAATTAAATCATTGTACTCTTATTAATGTCTTTGCGGTTTTGAATCTTTCAATTGCTTCCGAGTCTACCAAGGTAGCGGAAGCTTTGTTTTCACTTTTCAAGGATGAAAAAAAAAGTTCTCCAAAATCAAAATTTTCACTCGCGTTTTGCGTTTTAGACCTTTCTGAACAATTTTGGTTCCGTGTCTGTGTGTCTGTGTGTCTGTGTGTCTGTCATGAATTCCTTGTAACGCGCATAACTATACGAAGTTATTGTCCGATTTCGATGAAATTTTCAGGGATTGTGCGGGTTGGTGTGTAGACGGTCCCCTATGAAAATCATCATCCCCGGACTGATAGAAGCGACTGCGCATGCGCAAACGTGAATTCCTTGTAACGGCCATAACTTCGACATTTTCCATCCGATTTCAATGAAAATTTCAGAGATGTTACAGATTAGTATTTAGATGGTCCCCTATGAAAATCATCATCCCCGGACTGATAGAAGCGACTGCGCATGCGCAAACGTGAATTTCCTTGTAACGGCCATAACTTCGACATTTTCCATCCGATTTCAATGAAATTTTCAGGGATTATGCGGATTAGATTGTAAATGGTCCCCTATGAAAATCATCACCCCCGGACTGATAGTAGCCGATGCGCATGCGCGAACGTAAAATCCGTGTAACAGCCGTGCGTACGTCAGAATCTCAAATTCTACACAGTCCACTGTCTGGCGCCCGTATCACATTCGTAGCGGATCAAACTATTATCCAAGAGATCGCGGGTACGATTCCCAGCCGTAGGTTAGAAATTTTTTGATTTTTTGAGAGTGACTCACCCACATTTTTCATCCGAATTTGATGAAATTTTCTAGGATTATCCAGAGTAGCGTGTAGATGGTCCCCTATGAGGGTAGTGAAAGGTACTTAGTGATTGGTGTTTTGAGATTAACTACTATGCATCGGATCATCTATATAATCGGGTTATGGATACGAGGAAGCTATGTGCCACACCCACTTGGCAGACGTTTTTTCACTCTTACTTGGGTTGTAATTTTAAATTGTAATAATTTCTACTTTGAGTTTGTTATCTAAATTGTACTTGCCCCATTTTATCCCAATCTTTTCGATATAATAAGAAAAAAAAATCTCTAGGTTAAGGGTTCGATTAATCGGTGAATCGATTAATCCAGATGAAATGATTGTTAATTTCATTAATCGATTATTCGTTGGTCGATACCCTTCCTTATTAAAGACATCATGATAATCTATTCAAAATCAGTTTTCTCTCAGTTGCTCGTCAAACATCAACTGATGAGGTAAAGATTACATTGATGTACCACTAATCTCGTATCGCAATTCTGAAAGCTATATTTTGCACTAGTTAGAACTTGGAACTTTCTCTTTGTTTGTATCAACATTTCATATAGAACCCAATATGCTGAGCACAAGACGATTAGATGCGCAGAGTTCTGTTTCGTCTGGCACATATATCCTTTCCACATGGCAAGGATGTTGGGAATCCCAATTCATTTCTAAAATGATCCCTCGCGACGAATGGGAATGAGCTGCTTTGACCATCAATGTCACATTACAATAACTCATTCTTTCGTTTGAAATATCTATGACGAGTATTATAAATAATGCATAGCGCGAAAGTAAACCATGTGAACATGATTATGGAATAATCGCTCACCACTTCCACGGTTCTATTTGCTCGGGGTTATAAAACCTTCCTCGCGACTCTCCGATAGGGTAAACCAGAATGAAACGCAAACTTTTTAATGACGGTCTAAAGGTAAATATATGCGGTTGGGTTTCAGGTGAAATGGTTTTATCCTTTTCCCCACTACCTAACAAACCCCGGCGTTTAAGTTACTGAACAAACATAGCAATCTGCTGACCGAAGCTCCCACCTATCTCCCAGCCAACGGTTCGGTGTTGTTAAGGGCCAAAGGTAATTGGACCTTCCTCTTCCCATTTAAATTTTTATCTTCTAAATCCTCAGAGGATTTTATTCAGCAAGTAAAGTTCCTTCCAACCATCGAATTGGAGGAATTCTTGGGAAGTACAAGCACTTTTCTACGTGAGTATAACAATAGAAACTCTCTCCCAACAAAATCATTCTAAGAATATATTGTTCAGTAATGCATGCATCCCTGGGGACGGCCATAAACATTATTTCCTAATAGTAATCGATTAAACATAGATTAATAATTTATAACCTCCATACTGCATAAATAAATTCAACCAACGTTATTGGTCTATGGTTTTCAATTACGGAACATTGGAGTCAAGAAATTAAAACATTTTTAACCAAACCTCAACATTGGATGGTTTTGGTTTATTATTTCCAATAATAAACCTTTGTAATCGACTTAGAAAAGAAAAATTTAACCCCCGTCAAAATTTTTTGGTTCACGTTTCAAGGTACGTAGAATCCGAAAATCGAATAAAAATTACTGTACAAGACTCTTTCCTTAGTTACCATTGACCAATTTTGATGAAATTGGTATATGGGCTCTATTTAGAGTCTAGTTGTGCCCTGAAGCTTTTGTTTGATGTCAGTTACTGCTAAGGGTTAAAAAATAAGGTTGAAATCTTCAAAACGCCCTAGCTCAGAAACTTCCAAAACAAAGGTATTTTTTTTCATCAATTTAAAATAGAATCGACTTTTTAGAATCGAATGAGATTATTCAGAGCTCCTCAGCAACCAGTAATCGCATTTCCTAATAATTGAGGCAACCTCAACTCCCTATTTCATAGAATTGAGCGTGAAGCGATTATTTCTTCAAAGTAAACTTAATTGTGAAGTAGGTACGTAGTAAGTAGGTTGCACCTTTGGTTGGTAGGTAGTGACAATGGCAAAGCTGTGTTCTTTGTAGGCTAGTGATCTGTAAAGAAAATAAACCTCTGTATAATAATTTGCAGCGTTTTTGTTTAACCGTTCTCTGAAATCCTAGAATCCAATTAAACAAATCCCGTCTGTCCGCCCTGCCGTACGCTGCACTTTTCTTAGTTACCTCGTACCGATAATCAGGAAATTTGGAATAGGATCACCAGGGTTTAGTTGTGTTCCAATGCTTGTCGATATTGTCAGACACTTTTAACGATTGAAATTTTCAAAACGCCCTAGATCGAAAACTTTCAATCATGCAGGTATTGAGAGCGAATTTTTCTCGAAAAATGAGGCTATTGCAATGGACTCAAAATGCATAGCATGGACTTTTTTGAAATTTGTTTGCACTGAAATCTTATTGGAATGTTCTAAAGCGATTCTTTAAGTTTCTCCAAAAATCAGAGGTATACATTGTATATTCATATACACCGAAATTATACGAGTATGTAAATATGTGTCTCTTCGGATACCACATTATTTGTTTTACTTGGTGCACGAATACAAAGCATACCCGTGTTCGATAGAGGAGGAGCAAGAATTAAATTAGATCATGTTTATTGTAATAAAAATAGTGGTAGTAAGTACCTACTCAGCAATAAACAAGATGTATCGTAGGAGATCGTATTATGAGGTTGTTCGATCCCTTGAACATTCTGGGTTGAAGAGAACTCCATATATAACTACTTTACTACTGGCTCACTCTGCTACTCACAAGTACATTTCCTAAGTTCATGATGTTCAAATTACTCCTTGACATCCATTTATCAATATTTGTTTCGGGACAATTAGACTGCGTTTATAATAGATATTATCTACTTCACTTTCTTTGGAATGAATTCATTATCAACTTGCGGGTGTATTCGACTGCTAGTTTAATTAAACGCATGAGAACAAGAGCACAGAGACGATTTGGCTCCTAATCCCCTTGAATGTGGCTGAAGATTGTATCTAAGTTTGGCTTGTAGGTCTTTCACTCCCTTTAATTAGAAGTACAAGCTACAAGAAAAACAACTGTAGTTAAGAGTCTAACATTTCTAGTGGTAGGTAGGTACCAATTATAGTAGTTGCGTCGGTTTTCTTATCTCATCGAGAAAATAAATCTCTTCTATTCGGAAAAAAAGTGGAAAGACTCAGACCAGGTACTTTATTGCTTGTCTACGTACTGTAACATAGTAGGTAGTAGTTTGTGCTAAAATGTCCATAATAAAAATCAAGAAGATATGTTTGTTCGACCAGATATTTTGGACAACAATTAAACAACAAAGGAATCAAAAATTCAAATAAAGAATTCACAATTCATGAATAAGGGTCAAAAGAACATATTTTAAGGTTCTAAAATTGATAATCATTTAAATAAAGGTGTATTCAGTATCAGCACATTTCTGATAAAGAAACAATTCAGAAATAAAAAATTGTTTTTATACGAGTATAATGAGAAACTGCGTACTTTTATTCTTTGTATCCGTAAACGTAACAGCCGAGCACTCCATGAGTTCTTAGAAACGAGTAGAACATGAATATGGATTACTAACATTTTAAAAACGAATGCAAAACGCGCATGCTGCACGAATGGGATTTGTGTTTGGTGTGGGGTAGCAATTTATTATGTTCCTGGAACTGGATTCCTCATGTGCAATTTTGTCAATTATCACCTACCTCTTTCCACGAAAACTCTTTCTCGTAACATGAATGACAAATAGAGGATAAGGAACCAATATTATATGGGTTTCACGCGAGTGAAAACACAATTCTCCGTCCATCGAGCGGTTTCCATGAGGCTAAGAGGTCCAAGGAAACAAGTCCGAGGACTCGGACTGGAGGACGGAGCAGTAATTTTAGCAATTTATCCCACAAGATTAGCCTCACACATTCTAGGGATGGGTATCGATTCTCGATATTTCAAAATATCGATACTTTATACCGATACTCGATATTTTAGTATCGATACTGCACTATCCGATATTTTTGGGTATCGATACTTTGGATCCGATATTTCTAAATATCGAATATCGATACCGTTCTCGCGTAAAATTCAACATAATGGCTCAAAACTAATGAAGGTAGAGAGGCTTTCAGGTCATTAATTTTAATAGTGAAAAATTAATAAAAGTTGTTGAAAAAATCATTTTTCTTGAGAAAATTGGATAATATTGATAGTTTGGGACACTAAAGTATCGATACTCGATATTTTACAATATCGATACTCATGGCCAACGATACTTGGAGTATCGATACTCACATACGGTACGGTATCGATACTCACATACGATACGGTATCGATACAAAATATCGATACTTTTATAACGATACCCATCCCTAACACATACACGCTCGCAAAAAAAAAAATATATATATATATATTATATGACTTTGTTGTTTTCTTTTAACTCCATCGAAATCACCAAAATACTTGAAATCGTTCTGAAATATTTATTGTGAAATTGAGACCTTTACTTTATTTACTTACGAGGGTCCTCGCATTTGAGGGACGTATAGGATCGGGGTACCTCAGGCAATTTATCAGGATCCAACAACGATTACTCTCTCATTATGCAAAAATTTACTAAGTATGATGGAATTGATTATGTGGAGTTACAATGCTTCACGCTGATACATTGTGACATGAATTGAGTAGGCATTTGCAGCATCGTCACATAGAATAAAACAGCAGTTGATAATTGGTCGGATTTCGGCTATTCCCATTTCTGTCATATCATTGGATAACACCAAAAATGTCCACATGTTGAGGTACTTTCGGTTTGAGCTCAAGAAATTCAATTATTCAGAGAAAAAGATTAATGTAAAACTCTCGCATATGAACCTGCAAGATATTGAGAAATTTTATGTATTTACTTTACTCTATCTTTCTTTAACACTTGTCAATGTTATGCGCTACAGTAGAAATGATCCAAAGTAACGCTTATCGGCAACGGTAACGTTTTTCGATTCTATGTGCCAAAGACATAAAATATCTAAATCTTTTCAAAATTTGTATCTAATATTTTCTAAAAAAAAAAGTTAATTTCATCACACTTTGGGTCACATAGTTTGATTTGAAACGCCGGAAGTGGGTCAAGCCTCTTAGGCAGCAGAGGGATTGAAGATGAATGGGTAGATAGAAGGGGAATCTCCAATGGACAACACCATTGCAGGCTGGATTCGAATGCAAAGTAGCCACTCGAACTCTGGAGAGATCCTTTATCTCCCTTCGAAATTGAATTTATACTATCCGGCAATCACTCCTTGTAACTTGAACGAGAAACCGTCTTAGTACAGAATGGTCTCTTCATAAATAAGGAACGAGTTTTCATCATTCACTCTGTCCTTCTCTACTTTTTCAGTATTTCTTACACACAAGAAGCACTTCCGAAATGCAGTTCAGTTCATTGTTGCTTCAAAGTCTACTAAGGTAGCGGAAGGAATGTTTTCATTTTTCAAAGTTAAAAAGTTCCTCAAGTTAAAAGTTTGCACTCACGTTTCACGTTTAAGAGCTTCCTGAACAATTTTACTTTCGTGAGTGTCTGTGAGTCCGTAAGTAGGTGTGTTTGTCCGCAAGTTCTGGAAAAACCTAGGCTTAACTAAATACGGCGGTGGTTTTGAGTTTTAAAAAGCAAATTCTATCGAAACTTTTATGTTTAAAAACAGGACCAAAGCAATTTTCTTATAGAGTACTAGGATTCTTTTTCCCAGTATAATAGTACCGTTCTCTCATTCTTATGGTGTAGTAAGAGATTGAATGATGCCCCAAAAATGAAAGAAGTAGGCTAATACAGGGAAGACAATCTTTTTCTTTGAAAATTCTCTACGCCCCAACTTACAACTTATTAGCAACATAATAATTTTGATATATCGGGATCTTGTTGTTACAAAACCACTTTACAGTACTTAACTAATTCTCTGTTAACTGTTTTCTTGTAGTCCTTGAGAAGTTAACAGTAATCTCACTGAAAGTTTAGAGACAAATGATGTCCCCTTAGCTAGGCACATTTTATTCATACTTCAGGAAGAGTTATTCCGATTAATTTCACAATAAACGCTCATTTAGTTGATTGTGTGGGTGGTCTCGTTCGTTTCAAAAAGGAATATCTTTTTTCTTAAATTGATGGAAAAAGTCGTGGAACATTCACTTATACAGAGCTCCGGGTTGTGTCATTCGATTCTAAAAATTCGTCTGTATTTTTAATTGATGAAAAACAACGCCTTTATATTGAATGTATTCAAGCAGAGACGTTTTGAAAATTTTCAACCCCCACTTTTCACCCCTTGAAAGTGACATGAATCAACTAAAAGCTTATAGCTTGGGTAAGCTATACCTCAAATGGAGCCGATATTCCGAATTTCATCAAAATCAGTCCATGGTAACTGGGCAAAGAAAAAATGTTATTCCATTTTTGGATTCTACATACCTGGAATTGTAAATCAGAAATTCAAATTTGGGTTAAATTGTAATTCTTGCTCGATTCCAAATGTTTATCCTTGGAAATAATAAACCAAAATGCCTGTTTACTTATCCGAAATCAATCCTCTTGTTCGAAAACTTGATGTACGAAGAATCTCCCCTTTTATTTCAATGAAGTAGTAGTTGCTATGTCCAATGAATATGATGCCAGGGTCGAAAGGGACCACCGAGACAATGAAAGGAAGAAATGATAAGAGAGCAAAAATAGGTTTGTGAATCGTAGAGGTACCGATCAGCAATCAAACAGTTGGTTCCATGAACAATTTTTAAAGTTCACAGAGGAATCATACATTCAACCAACCAAAAAACTCCCTCAATGGGATTTTTTTCTTTCTAGATGAGAATTTACGAGAAACAAAAGAATCCGCTGCCGATCAAATGAAAGCCTAGGGGGCTTGTTTTGAGTGAAGAGCGATGGCGTGGTGTATGGGAACCTCATCACATGTCCTGCCATAGGGGCTGTTGAATTTGCACTGGAACGGTAACGTACGCAAGGCGTATGGACGGTTTAGCAAACATTCCTTCGAACCCACGAACTATTTCGCATCCCTCGACGGGGTTCCTCATGAATAACTCAAAACGCAATTATGCACGTCTGCGATGGATGGTGGCTGAACCAAAAGGACGGGAAGAGGGGAGCGGAGGGAACTCGAATGGAGAGAGGAGGAATCAGCTATTTGAGAGTTGAACTTCGAAATGGATTGGCGGTCGATTAATTATCCCATGTAACTGTAAACGGTTTAAATATTAAACCATCTGGTCAGAAGTGGCCTATGACGAAAGATCATATTATGAGATACATAATATGTAATATTTTTGGATCTTTCGTCATAGGCCACTTCTGACCTGATGGTTTAATATTTAAACCGTTTACAGTTTAATATTTTTATAATGTATATATGTAATATATTATATTACATATATACATTATAAAAATATTGAGTTCATTATTGTTAGTACTGTGGCTTTTGTTAGTATATTGATAAAGAGCTGATAGAGTAGAATATCAACAACTTCCTATATAGACCACAATTTGTGCATACCTCAAAGACTCCATGGTTACATTACTCTACAAGGAACTTGATGAAAATTTCATTCCACTTGTATTCATAACTTTACTTTACTTTTAGGGGGGGGGGGGGGGACGTTTCAACCCAACAGAGTTAGACTCACCCAGTTGGGCATACCTTCTAAAATCCCACTTCTGCTTACGACACAGACTGGAACCACTTGTACAGTATTTCTTGAGGGAGACACCTTATTTTTGCCTAAAGGCCGCTTCTACTTCTGTTCTAGAGTCAAAAATCCAATCTCTCCATAAATTCTATTCCTCTTCTTCTTCCTCCCATCTTCCATCCAGTTTTTTTTCCATTAAAGACCGCTGTGACAAATTCCGCCACTGCGCCCCGGCTCTACTTGTTCCTGTTCATCTCCTGTTTAATTGTGTGTGTGGACACAATAGACACAATGTTAAGGTTGCCTCTTCTGCACTCCTTCTCATATCCTTCTCATTTCACTCCTTGTGGGCATATGAAAAAGGTGTGGCAGACATCATCCTCTTCTATCCAACATAATGTATCCAACAATAATGTCAGTATCAGGGTCGGTAGCCTTCCCAATCTTTTCTTAGAAAGAACAAAACTATCCATGCGTCGAAAGGAATTGAGTCAGGTTATTCAGTCAGTTATTGAGTCAGTTATTCACCTCACAGTGTTTTCTCTTCAGCCAAGCCCTTACATCGTCTATTATGAGGGCTGTCCACCGTCCACGGTTTCACCATCTAGGTTGCCATCTACGAATGGTCGCCTTCTGCTCTTTCTTCTTTACAACGGAAAATGCCTCTGCTTTCCTCATAAGTATCCTTTTACGTTCCAGTTGATGGAGGTACGAGTATACCATAATAGCTCCTACTGTCAGTTGTGCTGCTGGATCTGAGACAGTTATAAAAGCACTACAGATTCTCGAACCTCCTCTGCGCAGCTTCCATACGTGCCCTGTACTTTTGGTACCTAATGGAGTCCACCCTCGCTTCTGCTCCATACAGTATAATTGCCTTCACAGTTTTCATAAGGAGTTTCCTCTTAGCCGGTGATGGGCCCCCTACATTTACCATCAGGCGGCTCATCTTATCTAAAATTTCCGCTCCCTTATCTGCCGCTCTATCGATGTGCCTCTGTGCCTCCAGAAGCTCAGTTCCCCCCCCCCCCCCAGCATCACACCGAGGCAACTAATGTCTGGAGGGGTTATCACCATAAATATTGTATGATAAATTGGCTAAAATTCGAGAAAAACCAGTAAGAGTAGAGGATGAATATCTATGGTTCATAAATGTAATGAACTGACGTTGAATTGTATTATTATTTCTAAATGTAGGAAATAAGATTCCCATCGTCCATTCCAAATTCGGCCAGTCTGTTCGATTGGGGGAAATAGGGGCTACCTGTAATATTATTACTAAAACGCTGCAGATTATTCCACAAAGGTTTATTATTTTCCTGTGTGGATCACTCATCTGCAAAGATCACAACTTTGCCATTGTCACTATTTATTTATTTTTTGTTTTTACCTACCAACCAGAGGTACCTACTACCTACCACACCATACTGCTTTCATCCCTTCACAATCAAGTTTATCGAAAAGAACTAAACGTTTCACACTCGATTCGAAGAAATTTCGAGCTTCATATGGAAATTTGATTACTGGTTGCCAAGGAAGCATAACTGAACTAGGGGTGTGTCGGTCCAGGTATTTCCCTGGAACGGTTCCAACGGTTACGGTGACAAAGATGTAACCGTTCCAAATTACCGGTACAGTTCCATTACCGGTACAGGCGATCAAATCCCCATCACACAGCATGGATGAAGCAGACAGTCAAATCCCTATCGTCCTTCTTCCATGCTTATGATCTCAACTTGCAATACAATAGCATCATTTTCCTTGACAATTCGCTAAAAGGAAGGAATTTGAACAAGTGTTACAAAAGAGGCAATTTATTATAAATAATAGTTACCAAACAATTCAAGGAAAGAATAATGACGTTGCAGTTTAAGAACTTAACATGACAATAATAAATTAATAATACTGGAGACAACTTCCATGCTAACCAGTCCAGAATATAACTTCCCGCTCAAGAGCCATCCATTCTCAGTCCATGGAAGTAGTAAGGGCGCTTCCAGGCACAACATGGAACAGAACTGAGAACAAGATCCATGCTTACCAGTCCAGAGCCATTGAACCATTCTCTATGATATCTTATCGGTCCGGTTCCATTCTTACCGGTCCAGTTCCATCCTCACCAATCAGAATGATCAGATTGATGAGATGATTGATCAGATCATTGTGATTGGTGAGGATGGAACTGGACCGATAGAAAAGATTCTCTTCCCGGTCCAGAGCCATTTCAAGATATCTTATCAGTCCGTGGAACTGTACCGGTAAGGGTCGAGTTTTTGTCACTGCGTGGAACCGTTCCAACCTGATACTCGGTTCCACAGTCCCGGTACAGCTGTACCGACACACCTCTAAAATAAACACAGCTCGAAGAAACGAACAGCAAATTTTGAGTACCTAGCTAAAATTTCAATGGAGATTATAGATCTTTAGTGATTCACACCCGTCATTCTGTTTTATTGAAAGAAAACCTTCAAGTACTCGTAGGGAGCGAACGGTTTGTCCGACAGAGCTCCGGGTGGTCTCAATATTTTTTTAAAAATTCAGTTCTATTTTAAATTGGTAAAAAACAATAGGTACCTTCATTTCGAGAGTTTTCGAGCTAGGGCACTCTTGAAAATTTCAACCCTTAATGTTCACCCCCTAGAAGTGACTGACATCAACCAAAAGCTTCGCGGCACAACTAGACCCCAAATGGAACCAATATACCAAATTTGAACCAAATCGGTCCAGGGTTGCTAAGATAAGTGCCGCGAACGGCGGACGGCGTACGACGGACGGACGGAAAATTTTTTATTCGATTTTCGGATTCTACGTACCTTGAAGCGTAAACCAACAAATTTTGGGGGGGGTGGGGGTTACATTTTTTTTTTTTTTTTTTTTTTTGGTCGATTCATTAAGGTAAAATCCCCAATGGCGGACACGCTAAGCCTAAAACTCCCAACTTCGTGCTTCCGTATATTATTAATTTTGTTCCATTTGCAATTTATGAGGGCGTCATTGGGTCCACAAATTATTTCTCTTTCCCCCTTAATTGTTGAAAATTTATTAAACATAATTAAAATATCGAATAATTGACAATTTTCGATAAGAGGTCTAAGCTCCAATGGCGGACATGCCAAAAATCCGTGACCTCCTAATGCGGACGTTTGAAATCCTATGGCGGACAGGTGCCAAAAGTATAACTTTCCTATTACTAGTTTCACTTCTAAAACAATAAAAATGTGCATTTTACAGGGGTTGATGGGTACTTCAAGTAGTTACTCACATTCTAGTAACAAAAATAATAATTTATTGATAAAATTTCTTACATTTCAGTTCATCTTTCACAATATTACTAGATTTCATATCACAGTGCATAATGTATTAGGTATACTTGAATAAATACGGATACAGACCTAAATTAAATCAACTGAGAACTGTTCAAAAACTTGTACTCATTTATTAATGTACATTCATCTTAAAGATTAAGTAATGGAAACACCAAAATAATTTAAACGAAATTATGAAAGTGATGGGGCATCCTGAAATTGAATTTGGTTTGTACAACCAGTGACCAAGTAAAATGGCTGTGGTAAAATATCCACTATTTGGTCAGTAGCAATTTCAATATTTCCAGTTACTTTAAAAACAGTTCCTATCCTAGATGCAGGAATAAATTTTTGCACGGTTGTGCAGTCCTTTCCAAATCTTAAAATTTTACACACCATTTTCTTTTTCTTCATCAATGCTATTATGAAGGAACCTTCCTTCGCCTGTTGCCTAAAAAAGACAATGGGTAAGTAAGTATGTAAGCCCATAGGTAAAATATCACTTAGTAACTACTGATTTAAGGAAAAGTTGTATAATACTAGGTAAGTAAGTAAGTACCTAATGTTGATGATTCGCGAACAAGAATACCCCTTTAATACATGAAGTAGGTACCTAGGTACTTATCTCTAACTACACAATCAGAACCTATTGTAGCGTGGAGTGACCTAGCATGGATTAAAGGCAACTTTAGCGTTCAAGTTGATATTATTAATATAAAATAGGTAACCTAGTATCATAGTAAAATTACTGGGTATATCGGTGACCGCCTCTCTCTTTGTATGAAAGGATTTTCCCTCTGGATTTCGCCTAAAAGGCGTTGTACGCTATCCAGAAGTTCCACTCTCGTGGTTGGGAATCCTGCTTTTGATATTGATAGGACCCAGTTTTCAATAAACTTTTCCTCGTGTGATGTTAAAATTGTTTTGGGGCCCATCTTCTTCTCCAAGGGCCGGAGCCCTTTAGCTTTGTAAAGGAGAGAAGTTCTAGGGACACAGTTGTCACGAGCAGCAGCAGCCATAGGTTTTCCCTCCAACACCTGTTGGACTGCTGCTCTCATCTGTTCCTCGGTGTAAGGGGGCGATGGTGAGGGTTTCGTACGACACTTCATATCCTTTTTGGCATTAGTTTTCTTTCTGAAAATGACATTAGAAAATGCTGCTAATCGATGGGAAAATTGTGGTATCGTAATGCTGAAAGATGTACTTATTATGATGCTGCTAAGTACGTATAGTAATATTATTAGACCACGCGAATAATGACACACTCTGATTTAAAATTAAGTTGTTAACCCATATTAAGTAAAGGAATTTGCCCAATAAGAGCAAAAATACGCACTCTCAGGCTCTTTTTTTGTCAAGGAACCAATCGTGAACATCAACCTAATCCAATCCCGGACACCTCTCTCCAATGGTGGACATCCATAAAGTCCAGTCCCGGACACCCCTGTCCGACTTTGGACTGACATAATATAACTTATTGAAACGAATTCCTCCCTTTTCCGCAGCCCAGAATGAGCTGATTTACGTGAAAAAATCTTCTTAACAAAAAAATCGTGTTTGATCCAAAGGCGGACAGGGGTGTCCGGGATTGGGGTTTACTGCAAATTCTGTAACCTAATAGCGGACACCCTTTTATTTCCGCAAAAACGTGATGTTTCTCGAAAAATTTCAATATAAACACACTCTACAAATGTTCAAGAATACAATGAACACCATTGTTAAGAAAAATAATGAAAAATAACGTGTACATACCTTAATCTGGACGGCATCTTCCTTAAGCAAACTGCTAACTTCGGTCTCCTCAAGAACTATAAAATCACATGTTCACTTCACCGAGTAACCAGACGCTTTTGTTCGGCTTATTACCGGCTGGCATTCCGATCACATGTTGGAAATATACTGTAGTTGGCTCATAACGAACGAGAGCTGCATGAAAACGATAGAAGTCTTATTATTCAATAAAATAAAGGCACCTGTCCGCCATTGGGTACCTGTCCGCCATTGGGGGTTTTACCTTAGGTACCTATTGAAAATAATAAACCAAAAATGTAGAAAATAAGCAAGCAAAATAAAGAAGCAAGCAACAAAATGGCTATTAGAGAGGAGAATTTTATTCATACTTCTCTTTATAAAGATCTTTTTTAAGATACTTACATATCATTGAACTGTACAAACCGATTGCTTACTCCATTCCACTTAAACATAATACTTTTCGTCCTTTGATAATAGGAAAGGAGCCTCATCTTACTGATGAGAACAACTCCCATTGAATAAGGGAGTAAAAACAGCCTCAAATCAGCTTAACCGCGGAAGAACAAAGAGGCAAAGGTAACACTTAAATATACGTCTTCTCTACGCCATTTTAATTCTAATCCAACTCCCTACTTCCAGGGTCAGTTCACGTTATGAACCGGAATGAAAAGAAACAATTTCAGAGCCAGTCGACCCCAAGTTAGTAACCGCTGTCGTGCGGGGCTTAGTATTCATAAAGGGCTTCGTTAATAAACTGCAGCTTGCGGATTATCTCTTACATTTATACTTTTAACCCTATCGTAGAGGATGCGGTGTTTATGGGACCATCACCCTTCCCTGGATGGTTTTTGTGCAGGGGAAGAGAGCGGGCGAGAAAACACTAATTAAACTCTCAGGAAAGATATTATCCGGGCGCTATTAAACTCGAGGAAATGATCGTGAAACTCTAATTGACAGCATTGCGGTGAAAACTTTTTTCCTTTTGTCATTCATTGTTGATGACCCAAGCTGCAAAGAGAGAGTTTGATGTCGCTATTAGAGGCCCGTCAAACATTCATTAAAACTCAACTTGCGGGTCGTTCAAGATTTTATTGATGTTTGGGTGGAAGGTTTTACCATATTAATCGTTTTAATTCTATTCCTTTTACGTAAAACACGCAAAAATACCAGTTCCACATTTTTGGGAGTACCTATACGTACGCATCTGCATAATTACGTTATTAAACATTTTAATCTACCTGGATAATTTGAATTAGAAATAAACCTATAAAACAACGATTTTGGGGAGTGACTGGAGCCCATCAAAGATTCAGGAGAACTGGAAATATCGCTCGGTGTAAACAGGAATGCAGACAACACTGCTTCAATTAACTCAAAAACCAACTGGAAGGGGTATTGGCCCTACCACAGTTCAACTACAAAATATCATGTCCACATTGGAAAAGGTTTAGATTGAAAAAGCAAACATCG
The DNA here is from genome assembly GCA_009739505.2 of Apolygus lucorum. Classification (NCBI taxonomy): domain Eukaryota; kingdom Metazoa; phylum Arthropoda; class Insecta; order Hemiptera; family Miridae; genus Apolygus; species Apolygus lucorum. The sequence continues at coordinate 42,954,551 of CM019183.2, read as the reverse complement.
ACCCATCTCCATCAATGTTCGAATTTGTCTCTCAACCAATTCGTAATGTTGTAGACGTTCAATTTACCAAAGTAAAAAAAAACATATTTTTTCTGGGTTTTCCAATGTAATTTTCAGTTGGTTTGAATCGGGAGAACTAAGAGAGGAACGTGACAAAAAACAGTTATGCTCAGAGCATAATATTTAATTGAATTTGAGGTATCTAATGAGGTACTTTCACATTTTAATTACGTCACATTATTGTGGTTCTGATTTTTCTACGTTTGAGTTCCATGAATATCATCGGTTTCGGTTTGGTTGCGGGCAATTGCATCATTAATCTTGACCAGGTAATGAGAAACTTGGATAAATTTTCTATCTTTCTATCTTCATTACCTAATTGACAAATTCTTTAAATTAAATAAAATTCACAAATTAAAATAAAATCTCGCCAATATTCAAATAAACGGAGTTGAGTAGAACGTTGTCTAATTCCACGAAAATAATGAGTTGCGAATTAAATCGATTTCGACGGATAGATCATCATCAGTAACAAACAATAACTGAAGGTACATCACAAAGAGCATAGCTTAGGTATATAGTCACAAGTGAAAGGGAGCTTGAATCCCATTGGTGGAGAAAGTGAAAGTCATACCCAATCAGATAAGTGAAAGGAGAATCCTATTGGCTCAGAGAAGTGAAGGGACCTGGGAGGAACATCAAATGCCAATCAAGGCAGACAAAGTGAAAGGGAGCTCAAACATTGGTGAGGGTAACATTGTGAAGAATATTCGTATTGCCAATATTCAATTTTTCTGTATTACGAAAGTCTTAATGTGTGATTTACGATGTTGTAATAATCTGTAAGAAACATTCTCAAGGTTGATGCAAATAAATGTATTATGGAAACAGATAGATTTTCAAGAATTCATCGATATACTAACGTAGTATGTTTTAACATTCGAAGATAATGTTGTACATACCTATATTCTCCGGGAGCTGGATTTGAATTTATAGTTGAAATAAACTAGGGATCGAATAGATGTTCAGTAATAAGGAACTGATTTATATTGAACAGTAGACAGCGTAGTATTAGTATTAAATGAATAAATACTCGTAATACATAACAATAATAAACCATTTTTATGATCATCACATTATCAGTTAACGTAGTACGTTAGATGAATGTGTATATTGATACAGTTTACATAATAATACTTAATATACTACACATGAAAATGAAGTTTCTTTTTCCAAGGTATTAATTACCTAATCGCCAAATTTTTCGCAGTTTGGGGTGTGGTTGGAAGATGGTTCCAGAATGAACCAACATGTTTGGTGTGCAAATTTGGCAACTGTGCAAATTGTGTGTGAGCATCATGAAGTGCAAATTCCAGGACAATAAGAACTAAGTGAAGTATCTTAGTTTTCTTAACTTACAACAGTATTAGAAAATGTTGCTTATAAGTTGTAACATGATGTAATAGAAGAAGTCAAAACAATACGATATACTAAAGCATCCAAAGAAAATTATTTAATAACAGGCCCCCTTGACGGAATATGAGAGGCTGTACCTACGCTTGTCATCTCAAAACCCCTGCAAGTTCCTCCACTAAGCATCCAAACCCACTATTTGGTGGCACATATACCATCGCAGTTCACTACATCGAACTTCTGGAACATTTTTCGCTGGCACGTGCTCTCAAACCGTTGAAGTTCGCCATTAAATTAGAGAGGCAAAAACGTAGTTGATTCCCTCCAACTCAAACAACATAAACTCGGATGTATTCAAGGGTAGTCAACGAGAAAGCGCGGGAGGCCGGAAGGGCTTGAAAAGTTAGGACCCTGAAATCCGATTCCTGACCATTCGTGAGCAAAGCGTGTGATTTACAAAACGCAGGTAGAAACTGAAAACCACCACTTCAGCACAGGTAGAGAGACGGCGTCAAGTTAGTTACCCTCCGTCGACTTCTCCCCAGCGCCCTATTCCCGGTTAAATTGTTACAAATTCCCTGAGCCCCAAATTGCATTAGAGACTTCCTCTTTTCCCGACCATTAGTCCGCCGGACCACGGCCGCGAGATTCCACTAATGAACACAAATCCAGTCGCTCGCTTTCGCCATCAGTTTCCCCTCTTTTACGGTGCCTTCCGCGCACAATATTTCCACCCACGTCCGCTTGCAGCGCCACACTCGCTCAAGATAACATCCCTTAATGAATAGCCGTTCATCAGTCCTCCTCTCCCTGGAGTGGATTTTGCTTTCGCGATGAAAAATGTAACCGAGTTATGGGAACCTCCGTACGCTTTTATTTCAATCACGTTTTTTCTGCCCTTTTTTTTTATACTTTCAGTTGAGTTTTTCGAGTTGGAGGCTACAAAAAAGGAATAAACTCCTCGTCCCATAGAACCCATTGAATTGATATTCATCTGATTTCGCTCAAAACCTCTTGATGAAGAGAATTTTTTTCCTTATTCTTCTTTTCAGAAGCCTTATCTCCAAGTTGTTAACTAATCCGAATCCTCTTATTTTCTTCCACGTAATTTTAATGGGAATATCTTGATAAAACCATGTAATCCGAAGAATACTGAAGAGCCTTACTCCTTTCCGAGTTACAGAGAGAAGGAAGTTCGAGAAAACTGAAAATTTTCAAAAGGAAATCGTTGATTGCTTTTATAAGTTTGTATTCACAGACGGAAACAAGATTATTACACGAACGTTGAATATATTATGGACCTTAGATTGTATTCATTTGCTCGACTCGTCTCCCGATACCAAACCATTCATTATGACCTAATATTTTCGCACGTATGATTGTGTATGGTGTGAATCGTCAATTATACTGATTGGCTTCTTTTCGCTTCGACAGATCGTTATCATTACTAATGATATTATCAACTACCCTAAACTAATATTTTTTCATATTAATGTCATATTTTGAGAATGTCGTCCATAGAATGAGGAGGAAGTTGGTTGAATGATGAACAGACCTATATCAGACCGTTACAATAAGATGGAAAGAACGAAGAAAATACAATGTACCAAGCGATGTCACCATCTGAAACTCGTAATTGGCTCGCAACATGAATGTTGAGGCCTACACTGAAGATGTGAACAACTTAAATCTAGGGGTACACATTAATAGCACAGATTGAAAGTGGTCGCTAACTTTGGTCTTGCAAACCTGTTTAAATCAAAGCTTCTGACCAGGAAAAAAAAATCAAAAAAGTGGAGAGTACTGGTACGACCAATCGCTTCATGTGGTGTCGAAACCTGGCTACGACACGAGGTAAGAATGGATAAGAAGATGCCAAATAAAGTTTCCAGAGAAGAGGTCCAAGAAACCCGGTGGCCTGGCAGACCGAGGAAGAGTTGGTTATAGACATCCAGTCGTCGGGGTGAAGAGATGGAGGACAGTCCTGGACCAGTCAGCTTGGATTTGATTGACACATGAGGCCGAAGTTCAAGTTGGTCTATAACGCCGAATAAACAAATGATAATCATTATTCAAAGTAGGCTGAAAATAAAGAACACCAAGTGTTTCTTCCACGTGCACCTGTGCCTCCCTTCCAACTAGAGCCTTCATTTCGGATGTCACTCGCGGAACTCGGAACTCTTCCCCTGATCAACCTTGAACTTGTAAATCCTACATTGCCGACCCAAAGCACGTATTTTCCACCCACCAACGAATCGAACATTAATATATTCCTTGTTAAAAAAACCTGAGGAAAAAAGTGAAAACGAAGGTTATTTTTCAATTCCCCTCACGTATTGTCACACTCCCTCTGACAAGGGAAAAGCTTACACTATTACCGGCAGAACCCCACAGAAAGCTCTTCGAGGCTTTGATGGTTAAATTTAATTTTCAGGAATTATTAGGGGGGGCCGCACTGTACAAAGGAAACTGTGAAACGGGGGTGAGTTAGAAACTCATTGGAGGGCAAACAGTCGTCGAATCAAATAATGACTTTATAATCACTCGGCCACTGTTGTTGCTTCCACTTCCCTCAATCCAACCCCTTTTCATTGTTTTCGGTTTCCCAGGCCTTCTCCCTCGGATTCCCCCAAAACCTGGTGGAGAGTTAATACCCTCAACGATCGGGATGAATATTTCAGTAGACGCGTCTACAAAGGAGAGACCTTCGGCGGTAAACGCAATTATAAAGATTGGAACTGGGGGATGGTTTGAGAGGGCGCCACCAAAGTAATCTCACAATGAAAAACGTAATAATAGTTTGAGGGAATTGCGTGGGATGTATTGGAATGAGCGGAATACAATCATAGGGTGACGGATCCTTTGAAATGTATCATTCTGCTAATTGATCATTGACGATACTATGCGGTATTAATTTTTAGAGAGCCACACAGTGAATGACAAGTGTATCATCAAAGGACCGTCAAAACTGTCTCTCACATCCAGTGAAACCGCTGAGAGTTATATGGTTGGAAACAACGTGTTAAATTAGTGATAATGGGAGTGGCACGTTGTACGCAAACTTGATCCTTTGGTAATCCCTAACTATTTTGTATGTATAGCTCGTTAAACAAATTGGTAGCAGCAGACTCTGCTACACTCTGATCTGATCCAGACTTCAGCTCAACAGGTCATCAAAGGTCAAGGTTCTCTTATTAATTGTGATGAATTCTGTTCAAACATTAAAAAAGGCGATTCATATTCAAAACAAAGTAAGTGTCTCAACACCTGGAATGATTATTCAATTACGAGAGATTAGATTTTAAAAATGAATGTGAAGGCCACTAAATGAACTACCAATATGAGAGTGAGAAAAAATATTGTTTATGATTATATTCGGATCCCCGAATTTCAACATTTATTTGGTAATGTTTATCATTATTAAATTCACTACCTTTCGCACTGAAGTAGTCTGTGATAACTTCGAGTTACTGATTTGATTGAGTGAAATAAATTCATGAAAAGCTTATGCGGCTTGAAGCAAGCAACTCGGAATTAAAATTTACAGAAAAATAATAAACCGTTGTGTAAATAGACAATGATGTTGATTCGTGTGTATTTATTAAAAATACGGATTCTATCGATCATAAATCATTTTCTTGAATGCCTGCAGATGAAATTGATTATCATCTTAGATTCGAAATTTGAGAAAGGAAGAAGGCTCAGTTTTCAACTCAAACTATGCCAGAAGGATTATAACAAAGTTTAATCCGGAATAAGGAGTTCCTGATGATATTCCTATTGAATAAAATCAAGTCTCGACTTGTATTAGTGTAGAAACAGTGAAGGCTTCTTTCAGAGAAGCAATTGGAAGTCTGATGTATTCGGCAATTGGCAGTAAACCTGATATTTGTTTTGTTGTGAATACGTTAAGCCAGCATTGTCAAAACCTCAATAAATCACACTTCGATGCAGTGAAAAGTATTCTTTGATACATGAGAGGTATTGAAATATATGGTATCTGATACAAAAACCAATTACCAGGGAATTGATAGTGTATGCTCACTCTTGCTTCCACACTTTTTCCAGTATTAGGATTGTAATAGAGCAGGTTGAGGAATAATGAAGAATCTCAACATATAACAACAATAGGTGGTGAAATATCGGGCCCCACACATCAGAGACCCCAAAAGTAACATCAAGTAAGTCGGAAGAGTCCTCCAAGCAACCCAGCATGGAAGGGAATCGAGCTACCAGCCTATAATTTACCATTAACACCTGGGAATGTACTACATTAGGTGGCTGGACCAGCCTAATTGGAGGAGTTGGTCAATCTGAGCCGGAGAGTGGGGAGGAAACCAAAAGAGATCTCTCCAGAGATCTCTGATAAGGCTGATATTACTCAAAGTTTTCGACCTTATTGAATCCCTTTCCCCCTTATAAAGCTCAAGTATATTCGATAGTGGTGTCATAGAATAAGTGTACCATTATACATGGTGGTGTGTAGAGTTACCTAAAACGTTTCTCCCTATAACTTAAGTTCATATCGAGGATACCCTATGCAGCTGATGACCAATAACTGTGAAGCCATGATTCCCCTATCTTTGCCGAAACCGAGAAAGAAGCCGGTATGGTGTGCAGCTCTTCCAGTTCCATTGGAACTTCGCTACTTATCATCGAAGGAATCCTCTAGAGCTTTAAAAATGTGAGTGAAATATCACCTTCCTTATTATTGGCAATATTTGGCAAGCAATGTTAGGCCCTTAGTCCTGAACAGTGAAACAGGTCAACTATGTGCCGTAACGTTTGTGAAACGTGTCAACAATGTCAACGTGTCAACTATGTAACAGTGAAACGTTTTGAGAAAATACTCATTAAAACCATCCATATAACGTGGTAGCTTGCAAATAAGAACTAGTTGAATTGATGTGTGTAACTACTATTGAAAGTCCAACAAATGGCGGCTTTTTGTACAACAATGGACAGATGACGAGTTAAACCCTTAAACTGTCCAAATATTCTGTCTTGAGAAACTGTCATTAAATTCACCTAGTGAAACCTATGACTTTGATAATGTTTAAACTGCCACTATTTGAGCAATGCTAGAACGAAATTTCATCCACTATTAACATTAATAAGTCCGTCAGACGTCATTTTGAGTGAAAAGGCCGCTTGGCCATTTTGGTTTATTATTTTCAATAATGAACCTTTAAAATCGACCAAGAAAAAAAATTTTATTTATTTTTTTTTTGATCACTTTTAAAGATTCAAAAATAAATTTTGAAATTTTGAAAACGCCCTATATCAAAAAATTTTGACCTATAGGTATTGCTTTTCCTCTAATTTAAGATAGTATTTAAGATAGAATTTTTTGAGCCCACGCGGACACTTGTAGGACAAACCGTTCGCTCCCTATGTGAATTTAAGGGTTGGACGTTCGATAAATCAGAAACACGAGTGTGAATCGCAAAAGAGGCCTAATCTCCGTTCAAATTATAGCTGGCCGAAATACGATCGATGTTTTTCTTCATTTTGGATGGTTGGTGGCTTTGCAGACGAATGATCTATGTAGAAAAATAATAAACCATTGTGTAATAATTTGCAGCGTTTTTCAATCCTTGTTCATCTTAACTGATTTAGAAATCTACTGCGTAATTCTGGAGTACAACTATATACAACGTTTCAACTTTCACATCTTTCAATTTCTAAACTGCCCAATAAAACCAATCTGAAAGTTTCCATTTTTTAAAAATTACTCCTGGTTCCCTCAATATCAATCTGACACTGAGATTAGATCGTGACGTCATAGTAATGGCACGTAGGTAATAACGAAGCTTGACTTGCAAGTATAATGTCCATCAGGCTTTAAATTTTCAATAACTAAGAAGCCTCATTTTCCAACGCAACGCTTACAACACTTCCAGGTAATACTATACCCTTAAACGTAGTTTATTGCAAGTATCCCCCCTCCCTCTCCTTTGGTAACATTATACCTCGAAAGGGCTTACGGTGGGACACAATTATCCATTATGCAGGATTTCTAGGATTTATTGTGTATTTCTACTTGGAACTGGATAATTGCATGATGTTCCATTAAACAGAGACCTTTCGGTAGGTTCCATTAAACAGAGACATTGCGTGCTCTGATGCTGTACAGGCTTCTAATATTTAAGCCGATAATCAAACCTTTTTTCGATTATCTTATACAGTACCAACCTACAACGTACCTGAGCTCTTGTAGTTAATATATAGAGGATATAGAGGCTCACTTAATCAGAAGAAGGGTTCTCTAAGTTATTGAATAACTACTACATCTCTCTCTTAACTAACTACAACGTTCATTAAAATTATTGAAGAAAGGTAATATTTGCTCAAAGTGATCTCCAATAATCAAACTGATGTCCCCCTACTAGTTTCCTTGGAAGTCCTAGTGGGTAATTTCCTTGATTGAAAAACCAACTCCAGATTCCTTGATCACAAGGATGGTGTAAATATAAACAGAAAAAAACTCTCCGGCAAATGGAAAAACTTTTCTTGTTACAGCTAGCATGGCAAAACAGCTAAACACTGCGATAAGATCTGATACACGACTCAATGATTTCAGAGTAAAATGTTTACACCCACTACAAAGTTTAAAAAAATGTTCATAGTGAATTAGCTAACGGGGACGAGGTGAAAAAGTAATTTAAGAGTATTCATTTCTCGTATTGAGGCTGAAGGAGGTAATAAAAGTGGCGTGAAAGCCTGGAAGAGATGAAACGGTTGGAGTGGACCTTGGGGATTAAAAGTGTCATGTCATCCATATAAACTTATAGCTCGTGCTCTAAATAAAGATTATCTTGTCGCGCAGTAATAGCCCATTTACCCGTATTTTTTGCCCGTGTTTCTCCCACTCTTGCCACTGAGCGGCAATCGTTCTTGCTAATTTACGCGTGTCAAGGGTCCCAAATCCCTTTTATTTCGGTACGCCAGAGAAACCTTCTACTTGGTGGATTTTAGTCAGTTCCTGACCGACACGGTGGAGGCAATTATACCAAAGAATACGAGTGAAAAAAAAGGTTTTTCCATTGTTCCTCCCATTTCGAACAATCATGGCTCCGGTCGAGGGTCCGTTTGTTTTCGGTAATCCGACCATTAAGGGATCAGTTGTTTATCGAATATAAGCCCGATAATTCTTAATCTGGATTAAAGATTTAAACGGGAAAGCCCAAAACGGAAAGTTTCGGAGTGAAACCGCCATTTATTGTTGTGTTCACAGTCAGAACCGTTCATTGAGGGCTATACAATGAAACGTAGGTCAGCCGGTATAACGTAATATAATTCTAACAAAACTGACGGACTTTAAATGAACTCACTCAGATAAATATGTTTTTCGTAACAACAATAGGTTGAACAATAAACTGTATTACTTTTTATAATATTTTAAACACACAAGCGTTGTGGTGAGTTGAACGAATGTTCGAATGAATTTTTCAACCAATTTTTCAACCAATTTTCAAACCTGGTTTTACTTCTTATAGAGACTAATAATAATTAATGAATAAGAAATAATACGCTTATTCTTTCTATACCATACATTAGCATGTTTGAGGTGGTAGTTTCTAGTGAACCTCTATGGACCCCCCCCCCCCCCCCATCATGTGAATCTGATCGTTCATTACAACAATGAACCTTCGAAATCTAGGAGGAAATAATTATTCTTTAACCTCTCAGAATTTGATTTTTCACGTTTCAATGTATGTTGAACCCGAAACCAAAATGAAATCTATTTATTTATCTATAAACTCCTAGATAGTCATTCTATTTTCGTCAGTGTTTTCTAATACTGTGTTTTCTGTTCTATCTACCTCCTTATTCTATTTGAAGCGACCTACCTACCATCAATCATTCAATATTCAAATTGATTTGGAAGATTATTCAATCGGCCTTTTGAGGAAATCAGGATTCCTTTTGCTCTCCCTGAAACCTGTGGAAATTTAGTTACAATGTAACTATCGTTCGTATGTCATATGACTCGATAGTTTTTAAGCTACGTTACATTTATTAAGTGCAAAAAAGCTATTCACAATCGTTGGGTCTCGTTGGGGCAATTTGGCTGTTTTCTCATTTTATTCACTCTAATCTGCGCTTGTAAATATCAGCAAATTTCAGCGGAATCAAATATTTAGAACATTAATAAATAACGAATTTATACATTTGCTCGGCATTTTGATTTTGGGGGATTTTTCTGAAATACTTCAATAAAAGTTGATAATTGAAAGTAGTTTTCCGCTATAAACGATGGTATTGCACATAAATATTTAGGGTAGGCGGGAGCAAGTTCCATGACGGGGAAAGTTCCCGCACCTTTCGTAATAAAATAAAATGAAATACTTCGATGGTAGGTAGGTACTTGCACAGAAGTTAGGAATTGTCAGGAATTATAACCAAGGTTTTAACAAAAAAATTGGAAGGTTCTAACAATTAATCAATACAATTTTAAATGGAATACATTTTGATCTGCGGAAACTCGCCCCCACCTACCCTCCATCAAAGTAATACAATCAGCACTTGGGGCACTCGCCAGCCATATCCTTCTGGCAGCTTGGTTTCACGGTTAGTCGGGACAGGACTGATTGTCCCCGAGTTGAAGGAGGATTGAGCCTCTTCTGGTTATGCCATCCGCAAAAACTTATCTTTTTCATGGGGTTGAGTTCAGCTCCAAGTTGCACGGGTCAACTGAAGCTGTGGCTTTGAGTAGCAAGTAGCCTCGAATGAAGACCGGATAAATATTCCTCCTGTCAGGACACCGAGTTTGGATAAGCTCTTCATTTTTGTGTGAGTACATTTCCATTTTGGCAGAATGAGAGCAGAAAAAATTGTCTTTGGAAAAAAAGGACCCACAGAAGAATGAACCTTGAGACGGGTGTATCACGGACGTCAGAATAATAAAAGAGTCTCTCTCCCACCACCATATTTTCGACAGCAGTTTTTGATAGAAAAGGTCTTTTTTCCTCCAACTTCCTACCCCTCACTTCGCCACGGAGGTTTTCGCTCCCCGTCGTTCCTTTTACAAAAGTTGGATTGATTCCGCCACGTATGTAAGGGGAAAGGGGCCTTTTTGGTGCCCTGTGCCTTGAAAAGGTCTCTCGATCACGAAGACCGTCCGAGATAAGCTCGGTAAATCATAGGCAGTTGACACTAACTCAGCGAGATAACCAACTTTTTTCTCCTTCTTCTTTATTCCCTTTTAGTTCGAGCAACCACTTTTCTCGAACGGCTTCAGCAAGCACTTCGTGAAAATAGGTTGGAGCGGGAAAAATATGGGAGACAAATCCCTGAGTCAACACAAGCAGTCGGATGTAATATTGTTTGTTTTCCGGTATACTGGTGATGATGATGAATGCCAACTCATGGAAAAAAATAAAGGTCTTTGATTATGAAAGTGTGTTGCTTTTCGTTTCGTTCAGTGTTAAAATTACTTTCATCACATATAATGAAAATCTGAACCTTCTCTCACCAACTGATAAAATGATAGTGTAACAAGAAACAATGAGTTTGATGAGCTCAAATAATTTTTTTAACCCTGAAACACTAACAAGGCGCCTAGATAGCGTGTTTGTTGATATGAATGAGTGGCAAATCACGTCAAATTGTCCTGCCCCCGCCAACACCGGAAGTATTCCTCAGAAAAATGGCCCCCTTTTCAGTATCTCCTTGGCCTTGGCACTGTCGTCCATCAGTTAGTTATACACGTTTTTCTGAAAGTTACTACGCCTGACTGGCTGCTAAATAGCATTAAATGCAAAATAATTCGAGTTTTTGAAATCATCACCGTTCACGAATGATGAAATTGACTTGATCATTCCCAACATGATAGAGGATACTGTAATTGTGGGATAAACTGAAATTTTGAACGGGTTTTGGAAAATTGTACGCTTCAGAGGCGCATCTTTAGTGCTGGTGAAGTAGTGGACCTTGTTAGTATTTCAGGTTTAAAGAGAGATACTGAATCCAAGTTGCTCAGGAATCTATAACACCTAAATTATTGCGAGTGAAAATTTTGCTTTTGGAGGATTCATTTTTCTACCTGCTGATATCACTAGTTTTCTTCCTTCCAAACACTTGGAGTTGTCACGATAAATTAAACTATGGTTTAAGATACTAAGGGCCCTGTCCCATAAAAGGAAAACAAAAACACTAAGATTAGCTGTACTTATTTTGAGGGTAAGAATCGGTGGGGGAGTAACGGTCCTTGATTGATCTGTCAACTGTTGATAGCCCGTAGGAACTAACAAGACCCGTATGATGGCATGTTCGCCCACATCAATCAGAAAAGAAGAGAGATGAAGGGAAAACAAGAGGTAAGATCAGATACAGCCACTTTTGAATGCCCTCTGCACAGTAAGTGTTTCTATGGAGAAAGTAATCTCATCAACATGGCAAAATGAAAAATAATAATAATAGGATTATTGGAAGGAATTCTTATTACCGAGTACACGGTAGAGTAAGTAAACAAAGTAAATAGCAAATCTTTAGATAAATAAAGTAACAAAGCGTATGTATATACAATAAGAACAAAAGAAGTGTGCCCTTAAAAATCTAAGTTTTTACTCACCATTTGCATTTTGAAGCTTTCTGAACAACTTTTGATTTAGAGTTTTTCGCCAACCCTTGTATTATGTTCATAGTGCAATTTTAAGTGTTTGAACGGTTTTTCGGGACGGTACAATACGAACTTTATTGTTGTCAGATATACAGCATCATGAACGTTACGCGAACACATGCTCATCACGATCCATTTGTCCTATGTTTCTGGAATTTGAAGTGTAGTAAGGATCTGGGCAAAGAATGCACAGTTTAATTATTTCATTACGCTAGAATCAGTAGGAACCACAGGCGGAAAACATTTAAAATATCAAGAATAAAATTGAGGAAGACTTTTCAATTGTGTTATTGTCTGACTACACAAAAAACAATTCACATGATCGTGAAAATTTGGTATCGTTGTCGGTAAAACTCTCTGGAGAACTAGGCAAACGGGTTTTATTCCAAATTATTCCTCAGCCTTCTACTTGAATTTTCAGTTTTCAGCAGATCTCGTTGAACGAATGCAGTGACTTAAGCCAAGGAAATCGACCCTCTCGGCTCCGATTTCATCTCAGAGGCGTGGAGATTCCCCCACCCAGACTCCGAGTTGACAAAGATCGGAAGTTTATCTCATTAGAGTCGTAACAATTAGCAGCGAGAGTCTCCCTCCCTTGAAAACCCGTCCCATCAGCTACTCCACCATTCCTCCCCCATCAGCCGCTGCTTTTAAATGAAACTAATTGTGAGCACCCCGGAGATGAGTTCGCGTTTCCAGACAATCCCGACTCCTCTGGCTGACTTACTCGATATGCCTTGAGGCTTCTCTTGTGGTTCTCTTTCTGTCCGCCCTTTTGTCGTAGAACTTCCTTCTCTAACGTGCCTTGAAAAAGCTCCAACACTGTTTACCATCCACATTCCAATCTCCACATACTGTACTGGATACACTTTGCTGTATTTATATGGCACCCTGTAGTGGTGGGGCTTCGAGTAAAAAGCGGATAATTGTAATGGAAGCAAGAGAGTTTGCGAAATTGCACCTTGGAACTTTGATAAGTTTTGACGCCTATGAAAATGTTTATGGTTTGAGTGGTGAGGAGGGAGAGATGGTGAGGTACCTTCAAAAACTTCATCAGCATTTGCATGAAAATCATTAACACTATGGCTCTTTAAGAACTTTAGCAATTCGTGGTTATAGAATCCGAATAAGTATTGTATAGGTTGATATAATTTTAACCCTAAGGGGAAGAATAGTAGAATTAGAAAGATAATACGATAACCCTTAATGTTTGGTGTCGAATTCTACTTCATTTGGACGTAGAATCCATTGGTAACATTTTATGTAACCAAATAACTATCCATATACAATTTATGGTCAAATTAACGCGTGCATAGGGCCAATTTTGGTTTATTTAATTTAGTTATTTTTTTCCATTTGCTTGATTGCACTTTTGGAATCGAGCTAGAAAGTATAGTGACACCCCTCTCTCAAAATTTCATGGTTGACGAGGACAACTAGACCCCAAATGGAGCCCACATTCCAAATTTCATCAAAATCGGTCAATGCTAACTAAGGAAATTGCCACGTATGGACGGCAACATTTTCATTCGATTTTTTGGATTCTACGTAGGTACTTTGAAACGTAAGCCAAAAAATTTTGAGAGGGGGTTTAATAATGTCTTGGTCAATTTCGGAAGTTTATTGCAGGAAATAATTAACCAAATTCAAAATATTTGTGAATCAAATATATTTTTATTCTGGGTTATTGAGCTCATACATCAGAAGGATCAATATATGACAACCGATTTGCTCAGTTTGTTGCAACTCGTTTCTCGTAAAGTGCGCACTTACTTTTTTTCCTTTTTCATTTGAGGCTCGACACCCATAACTTTGGTCTCTCCTGGCGATATGGTAAGAGACGGGTCCCCAGAGCACTCTGGAGAAGACTGGTAAAAACTCCGGAGAGGGAGGAGAGCAGCAGTTTGCATATCTTTAGCCCCCGTCGCGGCGGCCTCCTATTACATTTTTCATTTCCACGTCCGCGTGCCGACCGTATGTTATGCCGTTTCGAGTATACGAGAACGTCGGGGGTCCGAGAACCCTTTCGAATGGCTTCCCCGCTCGAAGAGACAGTGTCAAGATGTTCGCTATTTTTGCAGCCTCCAGACATGTAGTACGATGGCGAGTTGGCAGACGTTTACTACCCAGAAAAGCGACGAGTGAACGGTTTGTCAATCAGATTTTCTGAGCTCTAATTACAGACGTCAGACAGGAACACTATGTTTTTGTCACGTTAACAATCACAACTTGGTGGCCTGGTCTATCAAACAAGAAGTAATTACACTCCGACCTCGGTGAATGTGACCGAGTATGACGAAAAAATGTAAATTATCGTAAATATCCATGAAGTGGAGCAGAATAACACGTACCGCAGTCCTAGCTAAATCCGTTGCCTAGATATTATGATTTGTCAATTTGTTTCTTGGACCCCAAATTTCTTTTCTATAAAACATCCTTCCTTAACTATCGACCACTATTTTGAAATCAACTTAAAATTTTCTGTCACAGAAGTGAACATTCACTGTTGAAGAGTGCTTATTAGGTAAGAAGTACAATAGCAGCTTAGACAACGACAATTAAAAAAAACCAAAGTTTCGAAAAATGTTGATATTTTACCACTTCTCCTAAAGAAATCCCGCAGGTTGTCAAATCACCCAAAATGAGTGTGATGTAGTCAGCTTTCCTATGGTGCACCCACAGCTGCTATTATTTTTATGTTTGATGTAATTATTTCAAATGTTAAAAAACGTGACCTGCTACAAATAAATACGGCTGACGAAGATTAGTGATCAGGAGCGCTTAACTATAACGACAGGCACCTTGGAATGGATGGCACCGCCCTTCATCAGCCGTATTTACTTTTGACATTTTTTATTTTACATTTTATTAAAGATGCTGTGACCCCAAATAAGTTCTTGGTCAACTTTAATACACGAACTTAAAGACAAATGAAAAGTTATTCAGTTGTTCCGTGCTTCGAAACTGAATCCATGAGTTCATCTTTTACAAATGAGTTCATCCTCAGAACTTTCGGACCCGTCGTGAGTTTCATGAGGTGAAAGCAAGATCTAAGAATTTTTGGAAGTAGCAGGGGCCTAAAAAAAAAAGGCGACATTTTCAGTATAAATATAATAAGTACTTATGAGAATTTGTTTCGTTTTGGGAACAGGAGCAAAAATGTTGGGGTGACTGGGGTGACATTAACGTGATGTGTTGTACCCAGGTACTTAATAAACAAAACATCGAAAATTATCACACTACGGTTTATTACCTTTCGGTGTAGATCACCCGCCAGCATAAACACGACTTTCCATTATTAATAGGTACCTGCTAACATTACATTTGCAAGGTCTACTATCAACTTTATTTTGACAGTCAACATGGTTATCCGAGAGTTGTGGATCCCCTCATACTCATAACTGAATGGAGAATAGGTTGCAAGGGAATCACAACTAAGGAATCCAGTCAAAAAAACGTTCTAAGCTCGAGATTTAGCCCGATTCCCGTCAGCGAAAATTCATTTTGCGATTCACTCTCGTGTTTAGGAGTTATTGCATATCCAACCCTCATGTTCTTCTAGTGAGCGAACGATTTGTCATGTAGAGCTCTGGGTGGTCTCATTTGATCCTAAAAATACAATTCTATTGTAATTGAGACAAGACATTTCTTTTACTGTATTTTATTGCAATTCAATTGTGTACTTTATAGCAAGAGTTTTCGAGGTTGGGCGTTTTGGACCAGTGACTGACAGTACGGATTTTTCGAATATATTGTATTCGATGAGGTGGGGGGCAGGGTAAACTTTTTTTTTCTGTTTTTATCTTGCTCGATTTATTATTGAACAAAAACTGTTAAAATGACACTCCAGAGAGTTAGAACGTTTTTACTACCGCATTTAAACTTTTTAATCTATTAGATTTAGATTACATTCTTAAAACAATTCATTAGGTCTCAACGGATCAACTCGTAAAAATCCTTCATACTGATGTATCGATATAGGAAATCTTAACTTTTATTTCTAATCGATGGTTATCATGACCTCCAAATTTGTCGTGATAAGAATTTAAACATCACAAGATGGAATGGAAGAATGGTACCATACCATTCCCTTTTCCATGGAATGAAGTGCACAAAAGTCTTGGATACCCTACAACCATACCAGAAACAAACCGAGTTCTCATGGGGAGTATGAGCTCCGTAGGTTGAGCCGATAAGAACACACGACAGACAGACCGACATCCTTACTGACAGGTAAGTAAGTAGGTATATCATGTTAGTGATATCTGGTCTCGGTCAAGATAATAATTATGTTTAAAAATAATACCCATTCGTAAAAACAGAGTAAAATTGTATGTAGAATAATATTTTTGTAAAATATCTGTTCAGCTATGGTTAACCTCAACCAAGTTGAAAAATCATATCATACGATCATGTCCTTGCGTGTTTCTTCTTCTGGCAGAGACCCTTTTCTTGTAGTATTGCAAGACATCCATTTGCAATGGACACAAGTAAAAGAAGTACAGTCCTTTTTCCCCAAAGCTTTGATGTGAGAAAGAATACGTATCATGTGAAAAGCAATGTTTAAATCCGTCATATGACTGTAATGGAAGCCCTAGAAAATTTGAATTACAAATGTGTCGACCGGAGCATAAGATTGGGTCTGAAGCTTGGAGATTTCCCATGGTAACATTAATAAGGGTTGGCAATAGGAGCCTTCCCATGATGAACTCCAGCTGAATTGAAGGGGATGTTAGACGAATTGAACTTTGCAATTTCACGCTGTTCACTCAATTACATCACCGACTGTTTGCTCAGTAATCATGGGAGCTGGAAATTGCAGCAATAAACCAAGGCAATTATTTTTCTTATTGTTACTACTTAATACTTATTGTTTTGAAGTTGTTGATTCCAACATAAACACTAGAATAAATTCCATATAAATTCAACCAATTATTGGACATCAAACAGTATTTTTTCTCTTCAAACTAAACTTTCTAAGGACATGGACGTGTAAAAAAAAACCTAGAGCTCTTGTTTGATCAAACTCGTACCTCATATCACATTTTTCATCTAGAGAGAACAATTTGGGTGCCTTCATGACGGAATTTGGTTCTTGGTTCCGAAGGAAGCTCAACTGTGTTACGTGTAATTTTTGTCAGTGAACTTGCAATTCACACTCGTGTTTCAGCTTCATCGATCCTCCCAACTTCAAGACCTTATAGAGAGTGAACTGTTGGTCCTACAGAACTCAGGGTGGTTTCATTATATTCAAAAAACGCTACAAGTCATTACTCAAAGGTTCTATTTTTATATAGATCACTCGTCTGCAATGAACATGGCTTTGCCATTGTTACGACCAACCAACATGAAGAAAAATATCTATCGCATTTCGGTCAGCTAAAATTTGAACGGAGATTAGGCCTCTTTAGCGATTCACAATCGTGTTTCTGATGTACCTATCGTAAGTACGACCCTTATATTCTTGTAGGGAGCGAACGGTTTGTCCGACAGGGCTTCACGTGGTTCCTAAAATTCTAAAAATTAGATACTATCTTAAATTGATGGAAAAACAATACCTGTTACAGAATACAATACCTGTTAAAAATTTTGAAATACAGTATTTCAAAATTTTTATATCTACGGCGTTTTCAAAATTTCAAACCTTATGCTTCAACCCTGGGAAGTGACTGACATCAACCAGAATCTTAGTAGCACAACTAGGTGACTCCAAATGGAGCCCATTTATCAAATTGCATCAAAATCGGTCAATGGTAACTGAGGAAAGTGCTGCTTACGGCGGACGGACGGCCAAATTTTTATTCGATTTTTGGATTCTACCTTTTCTTTCCTACCTTGAAACGTAAACCAACACATTTTGAGAGGGGTTGAATTTTTTTATCCTAAGTATTTTTTTTTTTCAAATATGTTAGAAGTCCCAAATGTAGAAAAAATGGTCAACAATAATAGGTAAATAGGTATAGGTTTCTTTGAAAACTTTTTTTATACTTTTTTATACTTTTGTTTTATAATGCCATTGGAATTGCTTAATTTTAAATTTGCCTTTGAAGTGGTCGTTTCTCTCTAGTAAACCAACATGTTTCGATGATTTCAACGTTTATTCTCGACTTTTTCGAACAATCGAAAGTGAAAACAAGCCTTTGAAGTGGTCGATCTTCTCGAGTAAATCAACGAATTCCAATGATTTCAACATTCATTCTCGACTTTTTCAAACAATCGAAGGTGAAAACAAGCCTTTGAATTAGTCATTTCCCTCGAGTAAACCATCAATTTTCGATGATTTCAACGCTCATTCTCGACTTTTTCGAACAATCGGAAGATAATACAAGCCTTTGAAGGTGAGAGTCTAACCCCCAACAATCCTTTTCCTGTTCGAGCGCTACCTCCCGCCACTTCAACGAACTACCATTCCTGATTAACATAACTACCATTCTAAAGTCTTGTTGTCCCGTTATCGTCTTCCTTTCACATATTTCTATAACATGAACCAGTGACAATTTTGGAGATCAGCTTTGTAATTGAATGACTTTGGGCACGATTTTGCGATTCACACTCGTGTTTTTGATTTATTAAGTCCAACTTTCAAGTCCTCATAGAGAATAAACAGTTGGACCTAAAGCCACCAGAGCTCTGGGTAGTCTCATTCAATTCAAGGAATCCAATACGATATTAAATTGATGAACCAGAATACCTCCATATCAAAATGTTTTGACCTAGGGCAATTTTAGAATTGCAACCCCTATTTTTCACTCCTTAGAAGTAAGTGACACTAACCAGAAGTTCGGGGCACAACTAGACCCTGAATGGAACCGAAATACCGAATTTCATCAAAATCGGTTCATTGTAACTAAGGGAAGTACCCAGTACTGCGAACAGCGGGAAAATTTGTATTCGGATTGACATACTTATAAACCAAAATGGATCATCTGTAAAATGAGTGTATAAAACGAACGTACCCCGAATTTTTCGGAACACAATGGTGTTTTGTCCAGAAAAAAAACCACACCATTTCCATTTAAAAGGTTGTCGAATTAATCGATACCAAGCCCTCAATCGATATATTGATAGACATAGCACCATTGTGAACTAAGGAATCGAATACGTATGAGTTAATTATATAATGTGTGAGGAAGCTGTGATTCCCACCCATCTTGGCATAAGTATTTTTCCAGAATCATTATCTACGTTTTTTTTAATCATGATGCATTGAGCTTGTTTGTGATATAATACATGAATACAAAACTGTTTTTCATCTCAGATGCTCTTCGTCAGTTGAAACGAAACCTACAAGTATACGTTTCTCCTCCTTATTGAAACTTTCATATCCTCATTTCCAATTCGATGGGATTGTTCATTCAATTATGGATAATTATCTAAAATAAAAGAATGGCGTTTAACCATTCAATATGGAAAATAGGAAAATACATCATGAGTAAAGGAGCAAAGGAGAAGGATCGGTGGGGCAAGGCCGATTAAAAACACGGATATTTTCCTTAGGTGTTCAGGACACCGGCAAAGGTAATTACCCGAAAAGCGAGCGATATCGGAAGGTATCGACAGCCCAACCGGGGACGTTCGACCTATTCACCCTAATCCCCGGGCTTTTTTTCTTGTTAAAAAGAAGCGGGGAAAGAGAAAATGTGAGTAAATGGTTTGGGCGATAATAGCGTCGGCTGTTTGGTAATCTGCGAGGAAGCTCCTTTTTTGGAGATCCCATCACATTATCCAACGTACCTCGGGAGGCCTTCCCGAAAAACGCTGAAGGAGTGAAGAGATATAGGCGAATTTAGCCTCTTCAAGCTCCGCCGCTTCCTGATTTTCACATCAGTATTCTCTCGCGGTTTTTGGCGAAAACGTCGTTCATCTCCATCATTCTTGTTTTCTCCCTGATACGGGAAATTTGGGGTACGGTCATTCCATACCAAAATCTTATAGGTGACCTCATACTTATAATACATAGGCTTCGGTCATAAAAAGAGAGAGCCTCGGAAAAGGAAATATTCAGTTATGAAACTGCCTCAGAACAGCCAATGATTGTCGATTTGTAAATCACTTATCATGTCACTTTGCACCTAATGTCCAAATTATGAACTGGAGAGTCAACAATATGGGAGAGAATATCGTAAGATGTGGTATTACGTAAGACCTTAATAACAGAACCCTTCGGATTTGTCACGTCAAATATCAGAGAGGTCACTCCAGGTAGTGAACGTTTTTGATGATTCTGGAATTTCGAGTTATGTGATTCTCCACTTGAGTCCTAGAAGAGCCTTGAATGACACTACAAAACTACTACTACTATTTTTTCTTCTTTTGGGAGAAAATAAAAAAGTAATGAACCTTTTCTCCTTAAATCCTTACTGAACACCCCGGAGAGACATACATTACACGCCTCACGTCTAGATACTGGTCTTGTTTTTTTATCACCTCATATTTGCTCTTTTACATAATACAATAGGTAGAATAGAATAGAAATTTGTTTAATTGACAGTCAATATTCAATTGAAATGATTACATCCAGGGCCCGGAGAGTTAAACACCCTTTAATCAAACACGCCGTACACAATAATTTCGGTCATGGTTACAAAACTCTTTATTATTTATAATTAGATAACCATTTTTTTCATTATTTAACATCAATGGAAACCTATACAAGTTAGAGGATACCAATTAACTGGTAATAATTATGACAGCAACGATAAAAGATGAAACAGACTACAACCAGCCCAATAGCTCTCTCCATGGCTCACCCAACAATATTGAAATTTTGTACCAAAAACGCACGGTATCCCAAAGCCTCCCTGAGAAACCCGTAAAATTTGAGCCAATCAGCTCCGTCTTATGATTCTAGGTAATTTTTACCGGAATGTCTAAACTCCGCAATTATGGGGCATCTACAGAAAAAAAGATGGCTCGTCTCTTTCTCGACCTGGTTCTCTTTTAAATAATGGTATTTATGTACTGATGATCACACTGTGATTCAGAAATGTTTCCTCGAAGACTAAACTTAAGTAGGTATTTTACAGTTACTGGTCTACAAAACAGTTTATTTTTTTAAATAAATTGACTGGTCACAAAAATACATTATTCTCACCTCGGGGCACTTTATCTCGGGATGAGTCATCGTATTACGTTTGGTCAACTGAAATAAACAAGAGCGCCACACCACACTCAAAACGACTCTTTGGAAGTCGATGAACAAAAAATTAGTGGAATAAAAATATGGAATTAGTCACTTTTGTCAGTAAAAAATTTGAAGCTGGCAGATGGAAGGAGAATAAGAATATTTTAGGAGAGGAATGAGAATAAATTCAAGTGAGGAGAGAAGCGAAGCTGCCTACTAGTTATTTTGAGTTTCAGGTAGCCAGTCAGTGACTGTGAACGAGTGAGTGAAAGAATTGAAGGGAATAAGAAAGTGAAGGGAAGAAGAAAGTGGAGGGAATGAGTGTAAAAATTAGAAAAAGAAAAGGAGTAGGGTTATTGTTAGTGGAGAAGCAACTATGCATGCTTCTCTTACCCCTTCTAGAAACCACTCCACGGATTGAAGGGTTGTAAAAGGAAAAGAGAAGTAGGACAAAAAGCGAAAGTAAGAGTCATACTACCTGCTAATACCTGCATATACTACTAACCCTTCCAAGTTTCAGTTAGCTCGTCCACTTTCGGAGTGATTTAGTCTGAGGACGAATGAGTGAAGGATTTTTTCAAAGGAGTTTAAATGAATGGAGGAGTCGTACTGTCTTATCACTCCTTACCTCTTCTGATAGCCATCCGTTGTCTCAGGACACCTGAGAGTCAGGCCTCCCATTCCTGAATTTGTGACAGAGTGAAAGAATGCCTTTGGTCCGTGAATGAAAAAGTGAGTGAACAGGAGACAACTTACTTTGAAGACTTGGTCGTCTCATCAATAGGACCTTGGAGACCCCTTCAAAATCATATCAATTGAATGTGAAATCATCGCTCCCCCTCACATTAAAGTCCAACTGAATGCAGATCTCTAAGGTCGAGAAAGTCAGAACGTTAATTTCCATATTAATAAAGCATGCTTCTATCCCAGAGAACCACTTAAACGTACTGACTAGCTAAATAAGTTGAAGAAATTCAAAAGTTCCAACGCAGGACCCCACCCCCGCGACCCAGTGGTTGTACTCGTATTTTAGGGCAGGAGTGGCTGTATCAATATTATGAACGCTCTTGGAGGGGCTTTTCGTTTTAAAAGCGAGAAAGTTGTTGATTTAACAGATGAAGGGGCTCCAAAGCCGTTAAGAGGCGAAACTGCGAATAGGGCGAAGGGAGAGGTGGGGGAAGTTCCTTTCGCCTTCAAATTAGTCAGAAACTTTTGGGTTTCTCTTCAACCGAGAACCTCTTTTCAGGGCCGGAGGAAAAGCGCTTAAACAGAGCGAGGGAAAATTCGCAACAGCCGCTTCACTGTAGTGAGTTAGCGCATAGTTGGATCGCGCAAGATGGTCCAGAAATTCGCTATCGTCGAGGCGACGGTTGTGGCATTACAAATCAACAGGACGGCAGACTTCATGGAAACCAGAATCGCAAAGTTATTCTTAATGCAGTGTTCTTTGAGTCTGACCATTCACCATTTCTCAAGTACGAATTTACTAAACTACGAAATGGAGAATTAACTTGAAGTTACTTATAAGAATTATAACTCATGTATATCTTCAATGATATTTCAATCCCAACAACAACAATCAACAATCCCATTAAATTAATATTATATACTGATGTACAATTCTCATCAAAACTTTCCATAGTAGGAAAAATATTGAGGGAATGAATGAAGGTGATGATAAAACGGGTGAAATTTGCAGGTACGAGTATAGTGAAAAAATATCGATTATGATAATGAAAATTGTTCGATAATTGTTTCGATGGCTGTGATTATTGTAGTGGATTTCTTGTCATCACTTCATTGAAGTAAAAAGAGAAATTCTGGAAAGCGGAGTTCGGGACAACGTTGCGTTCCAATGAAACATTTTGGTAGTGAAGATAAGGAATAAAGGAAAATACTCATCCAGGGTATTCTACGTGAATTATTATTCATTTTAAAAGTAGTAGAGGTAAAGTAAACAACCATTTCAGGTTGGATTTTCGTCCGACTGGCGTCGCGGACGTCGTTAGCTGCTGTATTTCAAAGGGAAGATCAGGATTTGTTCTGATGATTTCGCTCACAGCTTCCTAATGCCTCACCGCCCTTGGTTATAACGACGGAGCGGTAAGCCCCGGACGCACGAATTCGGCGGCGAGACTCGCACCCGCTACCCCCGCTGAAGTCGGTCCGAATCCCACCACCAAAGAACACGCACCCCAGCGCCCACGGCCACACCGGACCCCCAATGTATAATAATAATAATAATAATAATACAATACGAATAATAATTCAGGGCCATAATGAGCGGGGGAGGAAGAGATTCAGAGTGAATTAGCATGTTTTCCACAATTGTATGAGCTGCGTTTCGAGGTCCCCATGGAAGCACACTAGTAGATTTCCGGACCTGCAATGTTTTGTACTCTCTCATGCACTTCGATACTTTCGTTTGCTCTAATAGTGGAGAAATAAGCTTGATGGGGTTTAAACTTGAATCTTCATTTATAGGCGGTGCTCTCTCTTTCTTCATTGTTGTTTTGGATATGACCCACCCAGGAACGCCCTTACGGAAGCAACAAAAGAACGTATCGAGGTATTGGATGTATCCCAGCTAGAGAATTGATTGGACAATAAATGTGTTCGTGAGCTTCTGCTTTTAGCTAAGTCCATCAGTGTAAAGCAGCTATTATTCAGGCATAGCTAAGCTGAAAAAGTAGGGAAGCTATACTAATTTTGCATCAAAACCAACTGAGTTTAGGGCAGCAGGTATTTTGATAATTCCATCCCAATATGAACTTTCTGGGTTTCGCTCTTCAACCGAAAACTAACTTATTGGGTAGTACAAAAATTTCAATTACAAACAATTTGCTGGAACCAAGTTTTGGAATCATGTAATGTACGTTTGAAAGTTTTTCACAGAATGTTTTTGATATTCGAGAACTACTATTTTTAAACCTTATCGTTGCCAAGAAAGGCATTGATAGTGGTTAGAAATATCACTTGGAATTGGAATCTATATTTATTTGGAACATGGTTTGAAACACGGTGAAACACAGGGAGAATAATTAATCTATCATTTTTCCTACCAACCTCAGATGGCTTCGGCGTCTCTTGAAAATAAATACTGTATTACGAGTATTCTGAGGGTTTAATGAATTTATCAACCATAATTTCAATATTTCTTTATCAATACTTGGTAGGTCCATACCTAAAATAATGTCATTGATGGAATACTAATGGCGAAGTGATTAAGAACCTGCTAACCATAGTCTGATTTGTTAAAATTTAACAAAATTTTCCACGAAAAATACAAATAAATTGTATTAAGTACAAATCAGTTATTGTTTGTTACTGATGATGACCTAACCGTCGAAATCGATTCAACTTCTAACTCAGTATTTTCGTGGAAATAGACTACGTTCTACTCAACTCCGTTTTCAATAAAGAATTCTAGATTGTGTTAAATAATTAATCTGTTCCAAGAAACAAAACACAACGACCAGAATTTCTTAATGAGTTTATTGTACAAGTTACAGTCACACCCTCACTAGCCCTGCCCATTTCAACGTAATTATTCAAATGAAGTTCCAAGTGCATTCTAAACAACCAAGATGCAAATCCATTTAGTCCCCGGAATTTCTCATTAAGATCACACGGTCTCGTAAGCCTACTACTGATTCACACCTTCCCCTTTGTGAATGCATAATTTTCGAATGGCTTATTATCAAGCGTAAATTACAATAGCTACGGAGGTTGAGTTGTTGGGGGGTGGTTATCTCCTTACCATAAATAGCGGACACAATAGGATTGAGCTCGGGAGTTCCAAATAACTAGGAGGTTTGGTTCTAATTGCAACTTATTGTGCAAATCACTTTATTTTTGAACGGTAGACGGCTGTCAGTAATTGAATTGAGCTTGTATAGTTTGGAACAAGCAGTGAGATTTTCATTTGATTAGAAGGAAAAGGAGATTTGCGTATGAGCGTGATCACACGTGCGTGTTGATTCAATCAATGATGAAGTCCCATACTTACTTTGGAGGGGAAATGAAACGGAAAATATGTTTCTCATAATAGAAGCAGCCCGTTTAGTACTTTGTGGGAAAAATCAATTTTGACAACAAAGGGGGGGGGGGTCCAAGGAATTTTCCGCGACACTTGCTTTTTGCCAAAAAAATGAAAACGCGATACCAGTGAACAAAATCATAGCTACATATCAGTTGCTATGAACCAAGGTTCTCTAGAATACAACCAGACAATACAGTCATTGAAGATGCTGTATTCACACGATATGTAGACCATATGGAAACAAGATATTATGTTATGTAATTTCATACTTTACGTACTATAAACCATTATTGAGCATTACTTACGCTAGCGCTAATATTTCATAATTTTGACGATTCTTTCTAACTTCATGCTAATAAATTATTCATAAAACATCTTATGTGTATTTTATTTCATCATTTTAATTTTCAAATTTTACCTACAACAATGGAAATTCCCATGAACCATTGTTTTTCCCTCTAAGGGAGAAATTGATAGCCTCTTAAGAATTTTGTTTCTAACCTTGAAAAGTGAAAACAATGCTTCACCTTGGTAAAGTTGGAAGCAAAAAGTCTGAACGTGATGGTCAAAGAGGACGAGAAGCTTTCGCTTGCAGATCTTGTCGTTTGATTGCTGGTGTTTGATTTGGTTACTTTATTTGGTTCCCTTTACCTGTCAGTCTATCCGAGGCAAAACCAGTTGGGAAAACTAGAAGAAAATATTAAACGATTTTGTTGTAGGTGTTAGTCTTTAGACAGTCATTTTAGATTTTCTTTACTGTTTGACTGACGGTTAGTTTTGACAAATGTGGCTGAAAACCCCTCGACCAAAAAAATAAATAAAAAAATTGGATGGGTGTCTAAGGACGGTATAATAACAAAAGACCTGTTGATTAGGAGGCGAGTAAGAAGCTAGGAGAATCAAGAAGGTCAAAATCATACCATTTTTTATACCTCACTGGAAAATTCCGATTTTGATTTGGTTTATCGATGATATGTCTAGAAATACCTGGGAAATAACTTAAATAGGTTATAAAAAAGTTCTAGAGCTTTATATTTTGCGTCTAGGAAGTATCAAAAGTTGATATTCCTGTCCAGCAATTCCGGTGCGAGCTCTCAGCTTGGCTTTTTTCATTTCTGTAACAACAACCACCCATGTCCATCGCATGGGACCAGTCGGAGATGTCACAATTTCCAGTTACTAAATATTATCATCAGTCAATGCCATCAACAGAGATAACAATCATGCTATCATCATCCTAGGAGAACTTGCGTCTCCGAGCAACCCCTCCCCAACCCCCCGCAAAAACCGAGGATTCCAAATGCAATCTGACGGTAGTTTTCTGAATTGGGACTATTGAGATAGATAGTGTACATACTTAATGAAGTTTTTAGCTGCTACGGTAGGAGTTGAAAAAATTATCAAGAAATTTATTTCCACAGATGGCAAACTCAATGACTGGCTATCTGACTATTCTCGAAGTATATCAATCTATATGGTTATAACTGGTTACAATATCTGGTTATAACTACTTAAAACATGTAACAATGATTTTGTATGCTTGTGTTGTTGCAGAATGAGTTGTATCTCAAGTACCTACCCACCTGTTTGGCTTAATCCAATTAAACCATCTATAAAGGTATAGATATAATCTTTAAATTAATAGCGAATTAATTACTGATTACAATACTGATAACAATATGGATTAAAATTGTATATTAATGATATTATTATTGTGAATAAATTATTACAAACAGTAAACAGTAGGTAGGGTCAGTAACAGTAGGTAGTTATTGGAAATTGCGTATATTTCATTCATATAATTTTGTAATTTTATAGTCAAGACAACTTCTTATATTCTGAGAACACGAAGGCGTGAAAATGCGAATTAAGAACTATTGGCTCTGAATACTAAATTTCGGTCCTCAAAAAGAGAGGTGGTTGAGAGCGAAGTTGAATAAGTAAATTGAAGCTGAATGGATTGCCCACAGAAATTCATTCAAACGGTTGAACTCATACAAAGCATCTTCGTGGAACACCAAAGCCAGCTTTACCGCATACAATCGAGGTGCGATAGAACCCCAACAATGATAAAGGAACTCAGAGTCGGTATTTGGTTGTAATATGTGCGACTGCGACTATGCTCCAGCGCGCCTGTACTATGAGTTTGCGTGCGTACTTGCGAGAACAAGAGGAACTCAAGTGGGATTCCTCGGTCTTCAGCCATCCACCACCCGTTTTATTGCTTGCTAAGTGCTTCAGGAACCCAGATACGTCTCAAATGTTCAAGGAATTCCAATATCTGAAGAGCCAGGGGAGCGACCCGCTTTCCTATCCACCTCCACATCTCAACTAGAGAAACGTCAAGATTTGAATCGCTTCGACATCCTCTCACGACAATTCCCGTAAAGTTCGGCATCAAACCACCGCCTGTTCTAAATCAAATAATGTGTCAATCTGCTTAGATGTATGCAAACAGCATTTCAACATTATTTGACATGTATTTTTTCATATGATATTTTGACATGTTCCTGTATTGTCATGTCTTATTGGCGTGAGGGGGCTGCCAAGAGAGTGGACAGTAAAAAGCCTACTAAGAGGCAATATTGTTCACCAAGTAAGTGGTAGTATGAAAATTTCCAAGATAGCCAGTAACTACGAGTTAGTAGGCTCCCAAAAATATTTGGCAGTATAAAGGCTGTCATGAATTCTCAGGTCCTCCAGATACAATATGTTCTACTGATTCTTCCAGAGAGGTTAAAAATTTGCCTTTTTTCCAGGTATTTAAATCGTGTTTTTTCCGTTTTCATAATGTATGCCAATACTAGAGAAGGGTATCAGTTAATTAATTAATCGAAATAATCGAATTATTGGTCAAATAATCGATGCTTATTTTAATCGATACTCATTGTATTCGATTAATTAGGTAATTAATTAATTTTTAACGATTATTCAACGAGTATTCTCTCCTCATGTTATCAATTATCACTGATTAGTTAGGTTGTTATTGTTAGTACTTACTTACGTTACTTACATTACTTGTAACGTTATTTTTTAACTATTATTACCTACTTACGTTACTGTAAAATGCATTTTGTAATAACTTTGTACAAATCCAACAAAACCTGGTATCATATTGGAAACAGATGGCGGAGACTTCCTAAGATTTCTAAAATTGCCTTGATATAGGTACGAGGCTGCAGTGGCTACCTCTGTTCCTTCAGAAAAATGTTTTCTAAAGCTGGTCAAATGGAAACAGAATAATCGGCCGATCACTTAACTGACCATCAAACTCCTTTTTCTGAAGGAGATTGATGAAAAATATTGGAACGAGTAATTAAATCATTGTACTCGTATTATTTATTTTCGTTTTTAATCTTTTCTTTTTTCGCTCTTACTTGGGATGCAATTTTAAATTTTGGTATTTTTTTTCGTTGAGTTCGTTGTTTTAATTTATTGTACCTTCCCAATTTTATCCCAATCTTTTTGATATAATCGATTAATCGACGTTTAAGGGTTTTATCAATCAGTGAGTCGATTAATCCAGATGAAACAATCGTTGATTTCACTAATCGATTATTCGTTGATCGATACCCATCCCTAGACAATACCTACTCCAAATATTGTAATATTTTTTTTTTAATTCTCGGTAAGATTTTTTTTCGATAACCAAAATGCTGTCCACAAAACCCACGGTTCAACTTGAACAAAACTAAATCTCTGCTGTAATCTAAAATGATATCAAAAAAATTTTGAGTGATTATGCCACTTGTCAACTTGATGATGCCTCATGAATCAAGGTACATAAGAATAGCTTAGTAGAGGGAATCACAATTCGATCACGCGAAGCTCTGTGTGGTTCATACAAAACCACAATGGCCTCGATTACTGTTTTCTCCCTCCTGTTCGTTAATTTTTCATTCTAACATTTTACTAACAACAAAATTCTTCTCCAAGCTAAAGTACCTATCTAAGTCATTTTGGGAGGAACTCATAAGCGGTTTAGTGCTCCCAGTGCGGGTCTGCTCGCTCAAAATTTATGATGACGGCGGCTGACTAAATAACGACTGTATTCTCGGATCTTCATAAATCTCTCCAACTCCACGGTGAGTGCCGTTTTATCTAAGTCAGTGGGAGAGAAGGCGAAACGTCTCGAATTAAAGGAATTAAAGGCGAGGGATTCACCAAATAATTTTCAGTTCGGGACGAGCGTTTTGGGAAAGAGGGGGTTCCGAACACGGAGAAAAGAACGGCGGGGGCGGTGCCCCCTCTAGTTCTCCAAGAAGAATGAAGACAAAGTGGCGAAAAGGAGAGAGAGACGCTAACAGAAAGAGAAAGGGGGTTAAAGCCAACAAGAGACAAATGGTTCCCTGGTAATGGGTAAAAATGAGGGAGTCCGCCTCCTGAATACCAAATCACGTGGAGGGAAGGGTAGCAGATCTTATTGACGTCATTCCGAGAGGCTCACGTGCATGTGCTTTTCCTCCGAAGCTAAACAACCAAAGAAAAAGGGAGGGAAAGCTCCTGGCAAAGTAATTTCGGTTTTATACGACGTCGTTCGTCTTGTCTTAACGTTTTGACGGCGAGACCGCAACGGTCCGGGACGGAATTGGGAATAGAAAGACATTTGTGGATGAATTTTTTAACGAACTTATCTCATGGATGTCAAATTTTGTGCCAATTTTCTTTGTCATGAAGTAAATATATATATATATATATATACATGTATCTAAAGAATACAAACCCCGACAAACCACTGAGGGACCAAGTGAGATCAATTACCAGCTGCAATTGGCAATGCAATAAACTGTGCACAACTGGCTAGCTTATCAACTCCTCCTAACTCTTCAACTTCGACTAGGTGATTTTAGATTCTACTCAATCCTTGAACAAAAAAGTCTGCCAAGTGGGTGTGGCATATAGCTTCCTCATATCCATAACCCGATTGTATTGATGATCCGATGCATAGTAGTTAATCTCAAAACATCAATCTCTAAATACCTTGCACTACCCTCATAGGGGACTCTACACGTCAACCGGCACAATCTCTGAATATTGTTGGAAAATGTAGAAGTTATGGCTGTGGCAAGGATTTGACGTTTGGGCATGCGCAGCGGCTACTAGTTCGGGGGTAATAATTTTCATAAAGGACCATCTATACGCTAACCCGCACAATTCCTGAAAATTTCATCAACATCGGACGAGAATTGCAGAAGTTATGGCTGTAGCAAGGATTTCATGACAGACACACAGGCAGACACACACGGAACCAAAATTGTTCAGGAAGGTCAGAAACGTAAAACGCGACTAGAATATTTAATTTTGGAGAACTTTTTTTTTTTCAAGTGAAACCAAAGCTTCCGCTACCTTGGTGGACTCAGAAGCAAAATGTAAAAAGTATGCGCGGCCAGAGGGATCTGACTGTCGGACCACCTTCTTTTGGCGATCACTTTTTCATTTTTTAATATTTCAGCCTTGAGGTATTGAGTACATTTTATTGTGAAATCTACATTGCTTCTTCCTCATCAGTTGATCAGATTCGCAGGAATCTAGCTAATATTGATCAATAGGAAAACTTTGTTAACTGATTGGGCATCTATACCGAAAAATAAATAAACCGTTGTGTGATAATTTGCATAATTTTTCATATTGAAACTAAACCTATCCACACTACTATAAGTATATCTGTTTTCAGTAGCAATTATTAATTACTAATATCAAAAATTGCTGATACCACAAATGGAAAAATGAAATAAAACATTATAATGAGAAGTTTCGTAAATTATAAAACCGGGGGAGTAAGATGTAAAGAGATGTTGTTTACAGAACTCAACTTTTCGATCATCTTCTTCGAACTCTTCCTTGTGAAGCCAAAAGTTAAGATGGGAATGGTAGTCAATCTCTGAGAAGTCAAAGTGGGGCCAATATTTCTTTACCGTCGCTTCCGCTGCTGAAACTTCGGAGGCGGAAGATTCGAATAGAAGGACTCGGGATATGAAAATGTAAATAAAGAAAAGGGTTAGCGTTTAGTAGAAAGTAGAACGTCAAAGCTGGATCTCGATGTGGGATTTGAGTAAGAAAATATTGAAGTTGGAAGGAAGTTGACGATTTTGAATAGAAGAAACTTCAACGCCGGTGATTGAAATGCCGTGAGCTTTTGAAAGTTGATACCGCTTCGAGCGGAGCCGGGTTGGCATTACCAAAGGCGAACCGGATTGGCATCAGTAGAGGGAAGGGTCAAAGCAAGTGGAAACCACACAACGTTTCAGCTAGCCTGTACAACTTCTTAACCTTGAATGGAATTCATGATTAGTTTGAGGCCTCCCGACTCGGAATTGTAGTTGGGGCTCGCACGCATCACAGTGTAAACGGTTATTATAGTTTTTAGCAATGACCTTCCACAATTGGAAACAAACGGGTAAGAGAACATTTTCCTCGAATCATCTTTGGAACTTGAAACCTACACACAGGAATTATACTAGTTCAGGCGATTTTGGAGTGCTAAGAGCACAGATGTCGGAGTTCAAAGGATATCATGTTTACGCAAGCACTCAAGCCACCATAATTCTATTAACAACAAAACTCATAGGAGACTGTTTAAGAAATAACCCTCACTTTTACAGAAAATTCTGTTGAGTGACGATATGTCGTGTGTTTTGGCCCCCAAAAATATTTTGCGTTACACCAACCAAAATTATATAGAACGCGAAGTGCGAGTGAACATTTGATTTCGTAGGACTCCTTTTTTTCGATCTATTGAAACAAAGCTTTGTTTATACAGGCTGGATTCGACCGAGTGTGACACAAGAAAATTTAGGTGTCAGTTCATGGTTTTTTTTGTGTCTAGAATTTGGAAAAAACTTGACATATTTCAAGCAAATACCTAATACGGCTGATGAGGAATAGTGACCAGAGCGAAAGAATATTGCGATAGCCACCCTAAAATGGACCACAACCCTTCATCAGCCGTTTTACTTGAAGCAAGGCACATTTTTTCATGTTCTGGACTCAATAACTCCACTAAAATTTTAGGATAATCACGATGTTGGGTCCACCATTGGAAAGCTGATTCAATTTCACAGTTTTTGGGTGCATTAACAGCTTCCAGGATTTATTTCTAAAATGTGGTAAGATTTTAAAGTTTTCCGAAACATTATGTTTTGAAATGCTCATTGTCAGAGGTAATATTGTTCTTCTCACTCTTACACGAACAAATTTGATGCTGATTTTGAAAATGTGGATGGTAGTTCAGAAGTGTAGCGAAAACGCTGCAAATCATTGCCCCAAGGTTTATTATTTTCTGTATAGATTACCTACCCTTCTGTATAGATCCCTCCCTACCATCCGTAGGGTAAGTGCACCAGTGTTCGACGTCTTAACGATTTTTTCCTAGCTTTTTAATCACAGCACCTTTAGTATCCAACCAATTTGATGATTTCACCACTTTTCCAATAGGCCAACATCCCAGGAATCGGAAACTAATTACATTTTCATTAATAAACAAGAATTTAAGCTTTAAAACCTTCAAAACTGAATGTGGTTTTTTGTACCAGTTGTCGACATGCGATGCCCAGTTTCCGACAGGGGTTAGATTCTGTATTCGACACCCACCATTTTTCCATGGTCTATGAGGTAGTACCTATCAGGTACATGCAAATAGGTAGTACCTATCAAGTACATGCAAATAGGTAGTACCTATCAGGTACATACAAATAATAGTCCAAGGCAACAACTTTAAAAACATTTTTAATCATTTAAGAAACTCAACAGTTATAAAAATTGAAATTACACTATTAGAGATCATTTTTCATAATGGAAATATTGAACTTAAAACTACTCACATAAAAAGACCTCATTTTCATACATTTTTTTAAAAACCCATACACAATATATCAGCTAACAGTCTTTCAAGTATTACGCATTAGTCTTAGAATCAGACTAGAAATTTGTGTGAATAAAATCACTCGCGATGAGATTGTGGAAAACCATTTTAATCAAAACGGAGTTGAGTAGAACGTTGTCTATTTCCACGAAAATAATGAGTTAAAAGTTAAATCGATTTCAACGGTTAGGTCATCATCAGTAACAAACAATAACTGAAGGTACATCACAGAGAGCATAGCTCCCAGGTCCCTTCACTTCTCTGAGCCAATAGGATTCTCCTTTCACTTATCTGATTGGGTATGACTTTCACTTTCTCGACCAATGCGATTCAAGCTCCCTTTCACTTGTGACTATATAGAATCCTATTGGCTCAGAGAAGCGAAGGGACCTGGGAGGATCATCAAATGTCGATCAAGGCAGACAAAGTGAAAGGGAGCTCAAACATTGGTGAGGGCAACATTGTGAAGGGGAAGGAACCCATCAACGGGACCACCTCATTCAGACATTTCCCAGACCTATCACTCTTAAGAATCTCAAACTTTTCAAGCACATCCAACATACCTCCCTTCGGGCAAAAATGAGGAAATTTTATGTACTGTCCGTTTGTTAGATCAAAACTAAAGTTATGATTGGATTCTCTTAGGTGATTCGCAAAAGCAGAATCACCTTT
Source organism: Apolygus lucorum (assembly GCA_009739505.2). NCBI lineage: Eukaryota > Metazoa > Arthropoda > Insecta > Hemiptera > Miridae > Apolygus > Apolygus lucorum. The sequence goes on along the minus strand of CM019183.2, from coordinate 42,920,815 downwards.
GTTATCCCTGAAATCCTTCTCATGCTCTTTTATTCTTTCCCTACCAGTTTGACCACAATACTCAAGCCCACAAGAACATTTCAGCTTATAAACCCCACTTTTATCTTGAACGCTAATTTTATCTTTAACAGAACCCAACGAAGCTTTAAGATTATTTTTATTTTTAAACCCTAATTTGAAACCTCTAGATGATAACATTTTGCCAATTTTGTCAGAAATCTTAAGATTTCCATAATATGGAAATTTCCACGGGTTTCTTCTTTTTCGCCTTGCAGTTTCCTAAAGCCTCGCTCCTTCGTTTGACTGCCATTCTTATTAATCACTGGAACAAACAAAACTGTCATTCTAAAGTAAATTTATGAAGCCTGTCGGTCACTGGATCATCAAGGTGTCGATTACTGGATAATTCATTTCTCAGTTTTCGACATCAGTTAAACCAGTTTCAAACACCCCCTGTCGAACACTGGATCCAGTTATTATAAAGTATAATCTCGAACACCATTGGAATCACCGTTCATCAACGGTTCACGCTGCAATCAGAACTAAAAATTACTCTGAACCCCAGTATTCGACACTTGCGTCGATAACTGGTAAACAACGATTTTCGAGTACCCAGTTTCCGACACCCCATATTTTGCTCTATAAAACCCATTTGAAAGCATGCAAAGAAAGGAACACATTCCTTCAAGTATAACTAACTAGAATAATATTAGAAAACAATGATATTTTCAAGAATACAGGAGAGAGACAGCAAAATGTTCACTTACCTCCTTACGAGAAACAATAGCACAGGTGGAAGTCTGGAACACACTAACTTTAACACGTTTTCGCACAGTGAACCTCCCAAGTAACTCCTTCAAATTGGTGGGATTCGGCTTAGAAATGTTCCAAGCTGTTGAAGACGCCAAGTTTAAATGGGTAAATAGCACCAAACGCTTATTTTTCCAAATTAAGTTCGTGACTGTCGAATACTGGTTCACTGTCGGAAACAGGAGCATTTACCCTAAGTTCCTACTACCTACTAGGGCATTTTTGAAAATTTCAAACCCAACCACCAACCAAATGGAAATGAAGGATTGAAATTTTCAAAAATGCCCTAGTAGGTGGTAGGTACCTATGGTTGGTGGGGAGGGATCTATATAGAAGGGTGATCTATACAGAAAATGATAAACCATTGGGCAATGATTTGCAGCGTTTTTTTTTTTGTTTTTACCAACATTTTCCACCAATTTTTTTACTTACCAGCCATTGGTAGGTACTACCTACCTCACCATAATACCTTCACTCCTTCACAATCAAGTTTATTAGAAAGAACTAAACGCTTCACACTCGATTCGAAAAATAGACAGCTTCATATGGAAATTTGATTACTGGTTGCTCAGAAAGCAAAACTCTATACAAATCGAAGAAATGAACAGCGATCGCTCTTTACTCAGAAAAAATGTGAACGGAGATTAGACCTCTTTTGTGATTCACACTCGTGATTCTGTTTTATCGAAGGAAAACCTTAAATACTCGTAGGGAGCGAACGGTATGTCCTGCAGAGCTCCGGGTGGTCTCAAAAAGTTGTTTAAATGCGATGCTATTCAAAATTGGCTAAACAACGGTACCTTTATTTTGAGATTTTTCGAGCTACGGCACTCTTGAAAATTTCAACCCTCAATTTTCACCCCTTAGAAGTGACTGACATCAATCAAAAGCTTCGCGGCACAACTAGACCCCAATGAGCCCATATACCAAATTTGAACCAAATCGGTCCAGTGTTGCTAAGAAAAGTGCTTCTTACGGCGGACGGACGGAAAATTTTTTATTGGATTTTCAGATTCTACGTACTTCGAAACGTAAAACATCAAATGTTCAAATTTTGAGGGGGGGGGGGGGTTAAACTTTTTTTCTTGCTCGATTCCAAAGGCTTATCATTGAAAATAATTAACCAAAATTGGAGAAATTTGAGTTTTCATGGGGAAAAGGTACTTTAAAAATTAATTAAACATCATATCTCGGCAACGGATTGTACTAGGACGGTGCGATTATTGGCATTCAGCTCCACTTCATGAATATGTATTTTCACCTAATTTTTTTCTTCACACTTGGTCACATCCAGCCATTTATTTTAGAGCGAGAAGAGATATATTTATAAAATCAATACATACAATATTTTTAGCTGAACAGAACCCCTGGAATCTGCATTAATTATTGACTCTCTTTTGACTTGTTGTGAGTTTTAGACCACTGTGCAGATGATGGTCAGAATTTTGATGTAGGTACTATTCCCGGAATCTTCATATTTTGAAGCGTTACAATAAACGTTTGATTAAAAACGATTATTATCAAAAATACTTAAATAAATGTACCATATTCAACACAGCCTGCAAAAGCGTTTACCACAAAAAGCCTGCATGACGCGGATCCGCATCATGTCCATTTTTCTTTCAATGTTGCATTTTGATAAACAGAGTGGTTAGATTGCCCTGTAAATTTCCAAGAACCTTCGAAAGATGATGGAGTTCCAGAGGGCCCATTTCGAAAGAGTTTCATTCCCACTTCCCGCTCATACTCAACATGAGGGAAAATCCACTCTGTGTTGAATGTGTTACTAATGCTAGTAGGTAGGGTCTCGTTTGGTCAATAAGTTGATGTACCCGTGAACGTCCTGGTACCAAATCCCTGTACATAAGCCCTAACAGGGATCCCTCGATTCTGAAACGGCCTTGAATTACCTTACAAAATTACTCATATATCCGTATCTTCATGATACGAATATCTTGTAGCATTCCCTGGGGCACTTTCAAACGTTATGGTTTCTGTATTCCCAAACCGACGTTTCATCAATGACGTCACACCGACAGTCATAACTGCCACACCACAAAAACCCTTCTGTTCACTCAACGAGGAGCTCCACCCTCCGTGCCATATGACGCTCATAACCAGCCACTCCAAAGACCCCTTAGTAGTAGGTACGTAATCTTGATCACTTCCCTACCCGACAATCATATCTAGTAGAAATAAGAGGGTCTCCGGATCATTTCAACGCTTCCTGTGACGACAGTAGCCATCGCCCTACCTTCTGTCACCTAAAACGCCCTTTATCGCCACTTCCACCCCAGTGAGGTTACAAGGAGGTGTAATCAACGGGTCAGAGGAATCTCAACTCCCTTTTCATTCGCAAGGTATCCAGTTTCAAGGAGATTGAAACTAAACCCCAGTTCACAAAATTAAAACGCATCATTTTTATACGGGTTCTATTCACTTGCATGTCTACTCTCTTCGCTTACTCTCTAATCACTCGACTTGCTCATTCAAGTTGTTCATACTCATTGGTTGGGATCTATCAGGTCTTGCGACGGTCTCTCAACATGCAAGTATCCGTGTATATTACAGGTCGTACTCTTCCATATTTATACAGTTCTCATACTAGCCAGTCTTAGCAATCACCGTGTAACCTAGGAAACCAGAATTATTGATATTTACCAACAACAAAATGGACATCCCCTGCTCTCATGGCACTTTTCCTTTTCGCTGTTGTAGCGTCCTCTGCACCACTCATCTTCCAAAATGTGTGGTGAAATGAGAGGAAGGCTATCATACTACCATCAACCAGCCACAGGATGAGCTTTCAAAACCGTAATCATTTCCTGACCAATGATGACCATAGACTCTGACTTTAATGAGGATACTAAAAACAAGTCACAAAATCTCCATAAAAGATCTGTCAATTACTATCGCCAGGTAAAGGAACAATTCTATGATCCTTTGAATTAAATAATTTGTATTACTCTCATTTACACTATTTTGACTGTCTCTCAAATATTTTGGTTTATTATTTTCAATAATGCACCTTTGGAATTGACCAAGAAAAAAAATTGTTAAGCCCCCCTCAAAATTTGTTGGTTTACGTTTCGAGGTACGTAGAATCCAAAAATCGAATAAAAATTTGGCCGTCCGTACGCCGTCCGCGGCACTTACCTCAGTTAGCATTGACCGATTTTGATGAAATTTGGTATGTGGGCTCCATTTGGGGTCTAGTTGTGCCCCGAAGATTTTAGTTGATGTCGGTCACTTCTAAGGGTTGAAAAATAAAGGTTGAAATTTTGGACGCGCCCTAACTCAAAAAATTTTGATATAAAGGTATAGTTTTTCACTCATTTTAAATGGTAGGTATTGCATTTGTAGAATTTTTTGAGACCACCCGGAGTTCTGTAGGACAAACTGTTCGCTCCCAACGGGAACTTAAGGGTCGGACTTACGATAAATCAAAAACTTGAGTGTGAATCGCGAAAGAGGCCTAATCTCCGTTCAAATTTTAGCTGACCTAAATGCGATTGATGTTATTCTTCATGTTAATTGGTGGTAACAATGGCACAGCCGTATTTTTTGCAGACGAGTGATCTATCTAGAAAAATAATAAACCTTTGTATCACATTTTGCAGCGTTTTTTACTGTAAATTAAATTAATTTACTGTGTTTTATTCTCATTTGTACCTACAATATAATTTTTGAAGAAAATTAACTCGTGAAAACTTTATTCACCTTATCAATTTGAATCAGTGTTGAATTGTTAGGGACAAACCGTTCGCTCCTTACGAGAAATTGAGGGTCGGACTAGCGATACATCAGAAACACGAGTGCGAATCGCAAAAGAGGCCTTATCTCCGTTAAAATGTTAGATGACCAAAGTGCGATCGTTGTTCGTTTCTTTGAGTTGTACTAAATTTTTCGTCCTTAGCAACCATTAGTCAAATTTCCATATATGAAGGAACTCCCGATTTCTTCGAATTTCAGCGTGAAACGTTAAACGTTTCACAGAAATAAACTTTATTTCTTCCAAAAAAACTTCATTGTGAAGTAGGTAGGAAGTGACAATGGCAAAGCCGTGTTCTTTGCGGACGAGTAATCTACATAGAAATGATAAACTTTTGTATAATTTGCAGCGTTTATAAATAAAAGCGTGTGATAGCAAGAGGAAAAAGAAGATGCCTAATGTAACTCGCTCTGATTTTTAAAATTGTGATTGTAATGAAGTGTTAGCTTTATAAAGTGTTATATTTCTTCTAAAAGGTAATGCATTTTTAACTTTTTAGCTCATTTTATTAATAAAAAATAGAAGCTTGTTATTGAAAAAGTTTTTTTTTTTATTTTATCTTTGACTTTTTAGTATTTTGGTTTATTTTTTCCAATAATGAACCTTTGGAATCGACCAAGAAAAAAAATATGTTTAAGCCCCCTCAAATTTTGTTGGTTTACTACGTTTCAAGGTACGTAGAATCCAAAAATCGAATAAAAAAATGTCCGTCCGTCCGCCGTACGCGGCATTTTTCTTAGCAACCCTGGACCGATTTGGTTCAAATTTGGTATATGGGCTCCATTTCCATTGGTATATGAGGTCTGGTTGAGCCGCGAAGCTTTTGGTTGATGTCAGTCACTTCTAAGGGGTGAAAATTAAGGGTTGAAAAGTTCAAAAGTGCCCTAGCTCGAAAACTCTCGAAATAAAAGTATTGTTTTTTCACAAATTTAAGATAGTATGGAATTTTTAGAAATTTTAGAGACCACGCGGAGCTCTGTACGACGATCACTTACGAGATCTTAGGGATTTTTCTTCGATAAAACAGAATCACGAGTGTGAATCTCCAAATAGGTCTAATCTCCGTTGAAATTTTAGCTAACCAAAATGCGATCGCTGTTGGTTTCTTTGAGTTGTATCCAGTTTTGATTCCTTCTTTGTTTCCTTAGGAAACAGTAATCAAATTTCCATGTGAAGCTCCCTATTTTTTTCGAGTCGAGTGTGAAGTGTTTAGTTTCTCCTAATAAACTTCATTGTGAAGGTGTGAAGGCAGAATGGTGTTGTAGGTAGTACCTTCCAATCGTTGGTAGGTAAAAAAGAACGCTGCAAATTATTGCCCAAAGGTTTATTATATTCTGTATAGACCACCCTTATGTATAGATCCCTCCCTACCAAATAAGGGTACCTACTACCTACTAAGGCATTTTTGAGAATTTCAACCCCTACCACGAACCAAATGGAAATGAAGGGTTGAAATTTCAAAAATGCCCTAGTAGGTAGTAGGTACCTATGGCTGGTAGGGAGGGATCTATACAGAAGGGTGATCTATACAGAAAATAATAAATCTTTGGGCAATAATTTGCAGCGTTTTTAATTAGAGATTTTACTACGACGTACCTAGTTTGTAGTGATAGGGTAAAATAATGTTTAAATTAGTTATGTAATCACTAGTTAGTGATCTACGACTAAAAAGATGATGTTCAGTGATATGAAATTGAGGGATTCATGAATTGGAAGATGGCGAATTGAAGTATGTCCATTATAAAATGGAGGATGGTCCACTATGGATTTGAAGAAAATCCTTAGAAAGTGAATAATATTTTCATTGTCGTCCGATTTATACCTTCATGTAAAATTTCAGCTCAATCGCAAACCGGGAAGAGGTTCAAAATTAACTTGCAAGATTTTATTACAGAAAACGGGACGGATGAAAGTAGAAAAAAAAAGCCTGTAAAAAGGTTTAATTCATCAAAACGGAAACGGTTTAACTAAAACGTAAAATAGGTAGTATAACCCGTAAAATGAACAAAAATCAATAAGCGCATTGGCGTAGTAGTTTGACAGTTTAGTAAGCACTTTTAAATTTATTTCCAGGGCAACTTGATTCTGACATTAGATAGGTACAACATAAGCTGTTTGTTGGATTTTGGAAGCAGCATATATTCGCCATCATGATGTAAGAATTCATGTCCAACTCGTACTTCATCGGTTTTATCTAAATTCTTTTCCCGCACCTCTGTTCGTAATTTTTAGACAAATTGAAGCAGCAGGTATGGTTCCTCGTCAGGTAGGTAACGGGAGTTATTCCTCTTGTTTCGCTCAATATCTATTCCTATTGTATCTGGATAGCTAAAAAAAACTTTCTTTTGATAAGATTTTTCTTGAATTATCATTCCATGGGAGTAGGTGGAATAATTTTAAATATTCGTATGTATTTGATAGGTATCATGATGTGAAAAAACTGTACCATCGGTACTAATTTCGTGATGGGAAATTCATAATGAAAGTTCAATGTGATATTTTACTAACGAATCAACATAGATCATGTAGCAAAACCATTTATTGGTAGACGGTCGGAAACGTCTAGCAGATGGTCCTTGTTTGCCTTGAGCATCGCGTTGGGCTTGAATTCCGTTAGGGATGTTTGTAAACGCTTCATGTTACAACAAAGGGATTTATAAGGATTACCACTGCCACCCTACAGTAAGCCCCAGTTTGATACAAGTGTTCATAAAAGTGACGGATCATGAAGAATGTAGATTTAGGATCCTGAGGGAAATGGCGGTAGTGCGGATAAAACAAATATCGTCAACTCCCTGTCGGCCGCTCCTGTTGAACGACGAAAGAGGGTTGAACCCCAGTACGAACAAATAAACAGTAATTTATCCTGAAGGAAGCCGAGAACCGTAATTGCGAAAAACCTGGTACATTTGGGACAGGATGCTACGTCAAAGACGTGGCAAATTGATGACGTCACCATGGAGCATCCAATTTACTGAGGGATTCTTCCCCAACATTTGGGCCTCGACCGTAAGTGGACCCCGGGGAACGTCCTCGGGCTGTCAGCTATCTTTGAGCTCCCTCTTTCCAGCATTTCCTATATTGAAGCAACAGCAACAGTTTGCTCAGAGGGTGCATAAGATTCGGGGTCGGCTAGAACGCGCAATAATGAATCTTGTATGAATATTCAGGGAGTTGCAGGCATAGCTAATACCTTGAGGAGGGCGGAACGCACCTAACACAAAGGGAGTCGACTGTTTCAATTGCGTTCAAGCCCCACGTTACTTCTGCAAACAACAATCTCATTACTTCTTAGAGGATAATTTGGCTTCAAGGTTTCGCTCAGAAGACTCCGAAGAGGTCAAAGTTGGGAGAAAATTGACCTTGAGCGTATAAAGGAAATCGCATAATATACTCTTAGTCAGTATCCATATAACAGTCCTTTGGTCATGTAAATAATACAGAAATCGTTATTTCGTTTCTCCTTCAAGACCAGAATTGTGCCTCCAGTGCTTTCAGTGGCACTTTTCAGGAAGTATCATGATAGGTATCAAAATCTACATAGGCACACAAATAAATTTTGGAACATTTGCTAACTCTATCACAACTTTCTGTATCATCTTCTTCTTCTTAAACCCTCCCAATAGATGATTCAAACGAGTAAGAATCTTCTTGGAATCTTACCTCACACATTTATTACGAAATCTTAGTTTATCAATGCTATTTTAAGGTTATCATCATTTGCAATAAACTTGGGTAATATTTCCGGAAAACCCCTATATAGGTAATTATTAGTTTTACTAGTTCTACGAGAGGGTAACGACTGCCATGATTAGCTTGGCCATGACTGCTATTCTATGCAATGACTGCCTCAAGTCGATAGTATCTTCAGATCAATATGAAAAGGACTTGTGTGAGAGAGAGAGAGAGAGAGAGAGAGAGAGAGAGAGAGAGAGAGAGAGAGAGAGAGAGAGAGAGAGAGAGAGAGAGAGAGAGAGAGAGAGAGAGAGAGTGGTTTGCCGACCAATTGAACGAAAAATGTTGAAAGTAATCCCTTGTTCACTCCTTACGAGAAATCTGACTTCACGGGGTCTACCAAATCAGCACCTTCTTCCACATTATTTACTGTCAGAAGGTTAGATGTCTTCATCGTTGTTAGATTATGTTACCTACCTAATTATTGATATGAAGGTTTGAACCATTATAGCCGTGAATTAATTTATCATTCAGATGCATTTTATTAAAGTTAACATAAAAACCCTTTGTCTGTTAATTCCAAAACTTACCTTCTAGATTTATTCATTTATCGTTTATTAGCATATTTTATCATATTTTATCATTTATTAGCTCTTTAATCATTATGATAGTCGATCTGTAAGAGAAAACTTATAGAAACAATGTGAGGTTGCTTCCATAATGTTGACGTTGTACTTCAAATTTTGAAGTTAATGATTAAAGCGAAGGAGGAGTCGGCTTACAGCGGCTTTTGGTTTCATTTGCTTACGTCACTTTAAAAAATTAATCTGTAACCTTATTTCTGCAAATGCAATCTCAAGTGGAACAGAAGAAAGCGTTGAATGGGCTCTCAACTGGAAATTGCGGTGCCTTCTTGATTTGTTTGACGTGAAATCTTCCCTGCAGTTTACTTTTATTGCTGCCGCCCATTGTAAAGACATTAATAACAACGAGCGTTTATTACGAGTTATATAAGGGTAACCACATTAAAAGCTGGAGAAGAATGGTGGCAGAGGGATGTGAATGGGAGATGAGGGTATTCATGGGTAGGCCGTAAAAAATATAGCCGTGATAACAGGAAACGTAATGGGGACCAGCCAGTGTTTATATAAGGGTAAAAGCGTGAGGGTGAGGAGCGGGAGATGACTGATTCCAGCTACCTACCTCTCAACAGTTCTGCAGATAGCTTACGTGTGAATTTTCAACCACTAGGTAGTTTTTTTCTATTTTGAAGATTATACAACTTTTAATTTCACCACCATGGTACAAACCAAAGGCTAAACCCCAACTTTCCTTTATAGTCTTGACTACAACATAACTATGGAGATCCAGATTCAATTTGTTGGCTTACATACCCATTTACCAGGCCTCATCTTAAATTTAAGGTACATCCCAACTTCCCTATTGTAAAGTAAGTAAAGTAAAGTGAGCAACCATTTCAGGTTGGATTTTCATCCGACTGCCATTCCTGGCGTCGCGGACGCCATCAGCTGTCTTCTAAAGGGAAGATCAGAAATTTGTTCTGATGATTTCGCTCATGGCTTCCCATTGGCCTCACCGCCCTGGTTAAGGACGAGAGGGGGCGATGAGAGCACCGGCCGCCGAATATCGAACGCAGCCAGCGATGTTCCTTGAACCCACGATACCCGCAGGGGTCGGTCCAAAGTCCATCGCCAAACAACAACGCCCCAAGTAACTTACCTATATGTATGGTCTGTAGCACAGATTCTATACCTGTAATTTATGTACGTGGTCTAGACCCTATACAGGGTGTTTCACGAAAAGGTTTCAGCCCCCTTTATTTCCCCAAAATACAACATAAAAAATTGGGACCAACGCTATTCTTCATGACTTTTTGTGAGGAAATCAGGAAAAATACTTTAGCGCAAAGTACTTTACGAGTACTTGATACTTTTACGCAATTGCGCAAATTTGACACTAACTTCATTTTTTCAAATAGAATCCCCCTTTTTTATTACAGATTCAGATTCTACGTAAAATTTCATGAAAAAATCATACCCGAACCAACTTTTTTATCGCGCGCAATCTGGCTTTTTGAACGCTCTAAGTTGCGCAACTCCACAATTGCACAAAAATCAGGTTTTGGAGATCCCTTAGTGTGGCACATGATTTTTCATCATTTTTTGAAGCTAAATCATGACATTTAAAGTAGAATCCGTATTTTTCCCAAATTCCTCACAAAAAATAATGAAGAATAGCGTTGGTCCCGTTTTGTTAAGCTGTACTTTTGGAAATGAAGGGGGTGTAACCTTTTCATAAAACACCCTGTATACGAGGATTATGATCTATATCTTATTCCGCGTGTGTGATCCCATTCGTTTCCTAAAACGTACTTTCGATTATCTAGAATCCGAAAACTTGTAAAGTTCATTTAAATATTTACTACCTAAATAGAGGATTCTACTTTGAAAATTTTTATTTTCAAATTTTAATTCACTGAAAAATTTACAATTTGGAGAATGCAAAGCACCTATTTTCACCTTAATCTGGAATAAATAACGATAATTATACTATATTGGAATTGAATGTATTGTATCAGTAATCAATTCTCTCGAATTGAACACAATTGAAGATCAGACCATTATTTAATGTAGTTTTGCCCGGAATAAGGTGTGTGTTTTCTGCTTTTTCGAGAATGCCTAGACACCTGCTGAAACAATGGATATCTTATAAGGAACTTCTTGGCTCTAACCTAATGGGTACCATCTGTACTCAAAGGGCTTGAGAAACTTTAGTTTTAACGATTCCATGCTTGTTCTAGCACACACCTAAGTTTTAGTTATAACGTGGAAACGGAACCAAAATCGAATAAAACTCCGAAGAGATGTGAGGAAAACTTTGATTATGGAGGACTACTTTTTAGGACGTCCCACAGTAAGACTTGGGCGTCCTTATGCGATCGATCTGGGGTGAAGTTGGACAACATTCAACAGAAAAAAAATAACCACAGTAATCCGTTTTAGACCATTCTGAATCCAAATCCGCGAAAAAAAACCATAGGTGTATGTCTGTGTGTGTGTGTATGTGTGTGTGTGTGTGTGTGTGACAAAATCTTGTGTCGTCTGCACAGCCCTTAGTTCTCAACCGATTTTCGTGGTTCTTTTCTTCTTCGACGCGAAAAACTATCTGGTTGTGCACTACGGCGTCGGAGTTTTGAATTTTGCTTTTTAAGGGGAGGAAAGGGGGGGTTAATGCTAAAAAAACTTTCGTTTGCGGGGGTAATCTTGTAAAATCTGCCCAGGCCTCAATTTCAACCGATTTGCGTGTTTCTTTTTTTGTTTCACTCAAATAACTTCCGAGTAGTACATGATTTCACCAGAGTACCAGAATTTGCAAGGGGAGGGGATGGGTGTGGGTATAATATTCACAAAATATCCGATTTTTCAATATTTCGGTTCCTTTACTGCTTACTAATTGTACCCAACCTTTGAAATTGAGGAAAAATTCTCATTATACCTCTGGATTTTCATGAATTATTCTCTGTGCCACCATGGAACTAATAGTGGTGCCACCATGGTGCCAGGACACTATAAACCGCATATATCAAGGTTTTTTTTTGTGTGTTTCACCTTGAACATGGACGTTAGCCTCGACGGACTGCCTATTAAAACTAATAGATGAAACTTCAATGTTACGACGTATTTCCGCCAGACTGGCACCATTGGTGAGTGGAAGAGGGGGGGGGGGGAAGGTGAACTCGAATTCGCATGTTGGGTATCGTAGATCATGGATTTTAAAATGCTCTTCAGATTCGAGGCTCCCACGCCGCTAGAAATGTTATGGTGGATAAGGGTGAGGTGGGGGGGGGGTCACTATTTCTTGTCCAAAGTATTAAATAAATTATATCGAGTGAAACAGTTTCATCGCTTACCAACTGGTTTTGTTTCACCTTGAATACAGATGTGAACTTCGACGAAACTGCATACTAAAACTATTAGTTGAAAGTTCAATGTTATGACGTATTTCCGCTTTGGTGCCAGCCCGGCACCATTGGTGTGGCGGGGGGGGGGGTGAACTCGAATTCGCATGTTGGGTATCGTAGATCATGGATTTCAAAATGCTCTTCAGATTCGAGGCTCCCATGTCGCTAGAAATGTTTTAGTGGATAATGGTGAGGGGGAGGGGGGGTCACTATTTCTTATCTAAAATAATAAATAAATTACATCGAGTGAAACAGTTTTATCGCTTACCAGCTGGTTAAACTTATCTGATGCTTATCCAATGGGACGTCCCCTGGAATGCATGCATTACTAAACAATATGTTTTTTACTTGTAGGTAAGCAGGGAATGGTTTCCTTCATTCGGTAGTGAGGGAGAGAAAATGTCAAACTTTAGATCCCTAAGGAATCAAGATTGTGTATTCGTGAGAAGGTGCACCACCTTTCACTACCAGGTCTTGAGAAAATACTACGAAATCAAACGATCCTGCTGTTCATGTTTCACTGAAAATCCTTCATGAGGTTCGGGTGACTATGAAAGAAGCTCACAACTTGAATAAGCCTCGGGAAAATCGGCTCAAAGGATCTCCTCGGTTATTTATTGAGAAAAAGATTATCTTTCCTGAATATATTCTTACAGTTCACGACGGTTCCCCTCAACCAAATGAAACTAACACGGGAAAGAAATTCGATCAAATCCTTTCCCTAGTTGGAGGAAAAGGTACGGTAATCTTCTTATTCCTCTCAAACGATGAATGGAATGAAAACGGCGGACGAAAAGGGAGAGACGCATTTATGTAACATCGTCAGTACCAATATACGTTCTCTCCAATAAACCACTTGTGAAATAACTTCTCCGTGAATATAAAGTGGGGAGTAAAGTACCTTTGACACAGGAACCCTATCAATCCCAACAATTGCAACTTGAATGGGGGAAAAGGGCGTTGAATAAAGAGAATTCCCCGGAAGAGAGAGACTTGGAGGTATTTCACTTATTCTTTTCATGGAAGATGCTCAGTGCGTGGAAAAATTAAATGCGGAAAAGAAAGAGGCGGTTGGATTGGTGGTGGCATTGGGAGATAAAGGCGTGGAGTTGCAGGTAATCAAAGGCGAAAGCCAAGTCTCGACAATCTTCTATGTCAATGGAGGTTTTGCGCGATTCTCCTTCGGAAATCTCATTATCCAGAGTGCTCCTCCCGTCTTTTTCGCCTGATGGGTCCGTGGTAAGTTGAAGACGTTTGCTTTTGGACAACCAATGAGTCTAGGAGACAGTTCCGTTGTTGATTGAGCACGCGAGATCACGGCTCTGCTGGTAAAGTAGTGATTTCAGCCTTCCTAGCCTTCGCTCAGCGGTCTGTATGATGAAGGATAATTTTCATAAAATCTTTAGCGACCACCTAACACCGTTTATGCTATCCATGGGAAACAAATCCGTTTTAAGTAGGTACATAATATTCTGTGTTCAAAGAAACTCAGAACATGAGAAAAATATGGACATTGAGGAACTTGAACTTTCATTGAGCTACGGATACGTATTTCACCAACAAGTAAGTACAATTGTAGATACTTGCGAGGAATTTCCCAGTTCAGAATAGCCTTACTTAGAGTACATGTATAAATTTAGTAGAAAGTATGGATATCAAGGTGTGATATACTAGACGCTTCTATGAGTGTCCCCTATGAATGTAAATTTCCCAATGTAATCAACCAATTTGGTGTCAAATGAGACGTTTGTCCATTTAACACATTTCGGCCAAAGGGTTATACACGACCCTTTCTTCTAAAATTAATGTAATTTAATTTTGAATGTCCTTTCTCGTCGCTATTGGTTTTAGCTTAACCCAAGAATTAGTTACGCTTTTTTAACAAGCTAAAAGGAATTCTTTTGGGTAAAATAAAACTACAAAATTGGTCAATTTCACTTTTTAGAAGTTGAGAAATGATTACCTAATTTAGGCACAAAACTGAGAAAATATTTAATTTGTACCTGTTGGATATTATTTTAGTTGGACATGGCTCGGTTGGTGGTGGTGCAGGCTGTGCAGCAGGTTTTGGAGGCTTCGGACATGGTTCGGTCTCTTTTGCCTTTGTGCCTTTCACTGTGCCAGAGGGTGCTTGTTTTGGTTTCACTGCTGCTGATTCGAAGACCTTGATTTCGCAAGCATCCGGTTTCCCTTTATCCTGTTTCTTGTTATCTTCCTTGCTGGCGGACTCAAAAACTGGCGGCGGTTCCGGCGGATATGGACCATTCCCGAACGCCTTGTAGCGTACCTTATGGGTTGACTGTTTTGAACTGGAATCAAACGAGGAAGAGCTCAGCTCCTACATCACGGATATTGTTGACCTCGACTTCTTGAATTAGGGTCGTGAGCAACCCTTTGCCCAAAATAGCTACCAGTCGACCTCGCCCTCACCTTGTGAGTTGTCAATGATTAGCTTATTCCCTGTAATTTTTAGTCTCGTTATTCTTTGTTTTGTCACTCCCCTTTCCTCAGTTTTTCATTCGGTTTTATAATTTATCTTATAATGGAGTTGTACAATTTTCAAATTTATGAAGTGTGAATCACTGAAGAACTCCCATCAACACTCGAAAACAGCGAAGATAAAGATGAAGTCAACTCCCTAGATAGACTTTTTATCTTCTATAGGTATATATTAGGTACGGGAAGTCATGTAATTTAAATCGGGCGATAGCGTTTCTATGGCTGAAATGGGTCCACCAGCATCATTCCGGAACTCGTTAAGCACGAGGTTTGATAATGTCCAGTCGATGAATGAGTTGTTTATTTAAAATCATCTAAAGACCATTGGAAACTTGATCGACATTGAGTATTTTATTTTATTTATTATTATTTTTTTGGACCGAATATAATCAGCGTAACTAATTGTGACTGTTATTTAGGACAGAATATTTGTTGAGACAGAGGCTTTCGTTCGTCTTACAATACTACTACATAATTATTCAACACGGTAAATACACTGTAATTTACTTAAACCAGTGCGATTGAAATTCGTTCGACTTCGTGTCAAACTTTTTGAGAGAATCCCTTTGAGACGGGAGAAATAAAACTTCTCCAGACATCTGTAAAGCTGACCCGGTCCCGAGAAGGTCCGGAGGGAACCGCACAAACGGAAAGGTTAGTGGGTAGTTATCTCTCCAAGACTTCACCTACAAACTGCCCGAGAGAGAAAAGGCTTCTCACGAACCAATTTGCGGAGCTGAGTCATTCAACTTAGCTTAGAACTTGGGGATTTGTTGTGTCGGTGGTGGGGAGGATTGGGGAAGGCAGTAAAACCGTAGGAAGTGGGTATTGCGGGCCCCTCGGGGACCACCGCACCAACTATGTCTAGGTGATTACACGCCGACTTTATTAGCTTTTTATTGTTCCTTCGAACGATGGGGGTTTTTTCTCTATAGCCTACTACGCTTCCGCACCTTCTATTCATTCGGTTCCTTTTCAGCGTCAATATATGTGGTGAATCGATTAGTTTTCATTTTACGAGTATGGAAGTCTCAATCAGTTTTCATGGTGGCTGCTGGACGGTGTGTACTATGCGATTGAATTTGTTCATCTCCATCTGATATTTATCTCCATCGAAATGTATGAAATTTTGATTAGATTTTGGTTCGTACTTTCGATCACTATCCTTTGGAATTGAACAAGAAAGAGAATGTACCCCCCCCCCCCCCCCGATTAAAATTTCTAGGATAACGTTTCAAAAACAAAAATTCAAAAATTAAATGAAGAAAAAAAGAAACGGACGGCGGACGAACAGATTTTTTTTAAATTCAATTTTCGATTTCTTCATACTTTGAAACGTGGAACATTTTGTGGCGGCGTTACAATGTTGTTCTTGCTCGATTCAAATGGTTCATTATTGAAAATAATAAACCAAAATCGCAAACACATTGTTCAGTAATGCATGCATACCAGGGGACGTCCCATTGGATAAGAATTAGATCAGTTTAAATCAGTTGGTAAACGATAAAACTGTTTCACTCTATTTAAATTGATTTAGTACTTTAAGCAAGAAATAGTGCCCCACCCCCTCCCTCACCATTATCCACCAGAGCATTTCTAGCGGCATGGGAGCATCGAATTTGAAGAGCATGCTAAAATCCATGATCCGACATATTGGAAAATCGAATATTTTGTGAATATTTTCCCTCCACTCACCCCCTTCCCTTGCGAATTTTGATTCTCTGGTGAAATAATGTGCAACCTGGAAGATTTTTGAGTCGAACAAAAAAGAAACACGCAAATCGGTAGAAAATTGAGGCCTGGGCAGAGTTTACAAGAGTATAAGCACGTTTTTTAAGAATTAGCCCCCCCTTTTCCCCCGCTAAAGACAAAATTTGAAATTCCGATGACTTAGTGCACAACTAGATAGTTTTCCGCGTCGAACACAAAAAAGAACCACGAAAATCGGTTGAGAACTATGGCCTGGGCAGACGACATAAGATTTTGTCACACACACACACAAACAGACAAACACCTATGGGTTTTTTTCCGCGGATTTGGATTCAGAATGATGTAAAACGGATTAGCGTGTGGTTATTTTTTTTTTCTGTTGAGTGTTGTCCAACTTGACTCCAGATCAATTGCATAAGGACGCCCAAGTCTTAATATGGGACGTCCTAAAACTGTGTACGGTGTACGGCGTACGGCGGACGGACTGAAAAATTTTATTCGATTTTTGGATTCTACGTGCCTTGAAACGTAAAACATCCAATTTTGAGGGGGGGGGGGGTTGAAATTTTTTTCTTGCTCGATCCCAAAGGCTTATTATTGAAAATAATAAACCAAAATTGAGATGCAGGTAAGTACTCCTACATGTCAATTCAGACATTTACATGAAATTCACACATCTTACGATTTGTTTAAGAAACGCTCCACACGTAGTTCTAGCGTTGTTGTAAATAACACTGTAGACAATATAATATATTGTCTGTATAAGGCATATTATGTCTTGGTTGACAGAGTAATGATTACTTTTAATAACTAATTTTTCCAGTTTTTTGCAGTTTTGCTTAAAACTCCGATGTTCGATATTTTTACACGGTATTTTTCATGCCTATTTTATATACGTTCTTTAGAGATTCTTCACATTTACCGACTCTTAAGTGGTAATCTCAATTACAAATATTCGAATCTCATTAGTAAAAAAAAAGAAGTAAAGTGATCAACCATTTCAGGTTGGATATTCGTCCGACTGCCATTCGTCATTAGCTGTCTTCCAAAGGGGAGATCAGAATTCGTTCTGATGATTTTGATCATGGCTTCCCATTGCCTCACTGTTCTGGGTTGTGACGAGGGTGATGATGACCCCCGGATACACGAAAACACCGCCCCCCAGAGTAGCCGGTCCGAGAATCGCCACGGAAGGATGGTCACTCGCTCCCCCGAATCTCAATAGTTCTTCGGACTTTCACCATCGCGGCTGGTAAATGCTGGAATTAACCAGGAAGTCTTGAGATTTGCCACTCATCGGGATTTTACGATAGCATATGCACACTTTGAATAGAGATGTTGGCAAGAACGGGATACAGAACGAAAACATAGAAGGAACATCTTGCACTACTGAGTGTCCGCAAATTCCTTATCATACAGACTCCGTATAAATCTGATGAATAGGTGTTCTCCAAGCAAGAGTTCCAGCAGTTCCTCATGAAAGTAAACATCTCAACTTGTCGTTGGGTCCCTTGTTGCCAGAGTACTCAAGGCATTCCAGTAGTATAATAAGATGAATGATGAGCACGTCTAAAATGTATGCTGAGCGAGGAACTGTACAACTACCCACCCGGTGTAAGTTCATGATAGCGAAATGCTCTGTTTACCATGTAGAACATACGCTCCTTTTACATACGCTACCACCCACGAGAAAAATTCGCGGTTAGCTTTTTTCACATCCTCTCGAATGGTCTCGACTGAGGATCATATTAATATAATAAAAATATAATAACGATATTGTCCCTGGCTTATTCTCGCACCACGATACCTCAGATAGTATTGCAAAATATATCAGATTATCAGTTGAGACATACGTGAGTTCTTTAATCATATTCTTGGATTCGAGAACGGTAAGAGCCACACCCAAAAAGTTGTCCCTACTTTTCTTTCCTGACCAGCTCACTGTATTGGTTAATTAATGTGAACATAGGTAGTTGGTTGATTGTGGAACCTAAATTGCAACGTGATTCAAAGATTGGTTAACAAGTTCGAGCTGTAATCAAATGACACTAGTTCTGAAGGTTTAATTTGACATATTCACAAGCCGAACTTACATTATAATAATGTTGTTCCAACACCAACTGGGGGGTGGGCCGAGTGGGTTGCTTGAGGGTGAGTTCATAATGGGAAGGCTTTCCCAATGGGACCTCACTAATAATCTCCACATTAGCACACGTTCTCTCCTAAATTAGATTAGTGTAATCAACTGGAGTGAGGGAGGCTAAGGTTCAGATAGCTTCCGGAGTATTGTAGACCCTCAAGCGGCACGTACGTTCATCTATACGACGGGACAGTCCCGTGTGTCCATTTTGTTACGTTATATCCTCGTTAATGCTATATCAGCATTAGCATAGCAAATGTTTGGCCAAATTCACGTACTTACCTAATACTGTTATATAAAGAAAATGTGAACATTTAATTGGTTAGAACACCCTACATGATCGTGTGAAAGAGTTGGCTGAATGCAATGGGGTACTTCTTTAAAAAACTTTTTTTCTTGATCTATTCCGTTTGGATTTCAAGTAATTCTGACAATTTCGTGTTCGAAATTCCGTCTACCTTTTTCAATGATTGGATATTAAGAACTGTAGTCTTCGCGAATGTTGTTACACCTTTACAAAATATAGAAGTTATTTACCTTTTGTAGCTATAGGTATATGGGACTGATCCACCAACTGATATTCGTTAAATCTACACAAATTTCGTTATGGAACACATTTCCACTATCTCCAGTGAAAAATTCACTTTTCAAGGTTGAAAATAAAAAGTTCTCCAGAATTGAAATGTCCACTCGCGTTTTACGTTTCAGACCTTGTTGAACAATTTTGGTTCCGTGTCTGTCTGTCTGTGTGTCTGTCATGAAATCCTTGTAACCGGCATAACTATACGAATTTATTGTCAGATTTCGATGAAATTTTCAGTGACTATGCGAATTACGTTATAGATAGTCCCCTATGAAAATCGTCAGTCTCGAAATGACAGTGACCGATGCGCATGCGTGAACGTGAATTCCTTGTAACAGCCATTACTTCCCCATTTTGCATCCGATTTCGATGAAATTTTCAGGGATTATGCGGATAAAGTTTTAGATGGTCCCCAAAGAATATCATCACCCCCGGACTGATAGTAGCCGCTGCGCATGCGCAAACGTGAATTCCTATTAACAGCCATAACTTCTACATTTCCTACCCGATTTCGATGACATTTTCAGGGATTACGCGGATTAGGTTGTAAATTGTCCCCAATGAAAATCAAGGCCTTAAAATTTACAGTAGTCTCTGCGCATCCGCAAACGTAAAATCCTTGTATCAGCCATAACACTTACATTTTCCATCCGATTTCGACGAAATTTCCCAGGATTGTTCAGATTAGCGTTTAGATGGTCCCCTATGAGGGTAGTGAAAGGTACTTAGAGATTGGTGTTTTGAGATTAACTGCTATGCATCGGATCTTCAATATATTTTTGGTGATCTAGGTAAGAAAATGCGGTGTGTATTCATAGAGAAAATGTTCTAAGGTGGAGTTAGCGTTTTTTTTTTCTCCCAGCTGATGAGGAGTGAAGTTGTTTCTCACGGGGTAAAGTAGGGCAAGGAAGAAGGTTGTAGGTTGGCCATATGAATAATTGATATGCCAAAGTACAAGGGAAAAGGTGCGGAGCGGAATGGGGGCGAAAGGGTTAAAATGAGATGAGAAAGAAGGAGTCCCTGCGGTAGGACGGAGGGAAGGTGTGCCATGATGTTTGGAGAGGAGAAAAAATGAGGTCTCCATTTATGTCAAGAGAAGGACATCCATCAAGGGATGATGAGATTCAAGGCACCGCAGCTGTGGAATAACGTGTCAGCATGCAGACGCTGGAATCTGGGATTCCGTCTAAAAAGATGCGTGGACTTGGGATCAGAGAGGAGACCATTTTGGTCGCTAGTTCCACTTCTTGACGTCAAGAAAATCGTTTCTCACACACTTGGAATTATAATTAGCTTGTTCGCATTTAAGAGATTAGATAGGTACACATATTCTCCTACATACTGGTATGAATAATATGAACAATAATTTCATCTACTTAGTCTAAGTATATCCATGATGATGACATGGTAAGAGTCATGGTAGTGGGAGCATATATCAGAAATGATAAATTGAATGATTTCAAAATATTGTGTCTGGTTTAAATTGAAACCTTGGCAACTAGAACAATCATAATCTGCATTGAGTTTGGAAGAAAAGTGAACTCCACGAGAAATTCAAAGGTGTTATACAATAATATTGTATATATTCAATATATTATATTGTTATTCAATATATTATATTGAACTAATCAAGAAACGGATAGTAATATATAAGCACGAAAATAAGTTTTAAAAAAACAGCATTGATGTGTGCGACTCTATACAATGAGAAAATTCAATGCTAACGCCAGGCAGTGGAAATGGTCATATTGATTTAATATGACTGTGTTCCAGCTTGACATATCACGAATTCGATACTGGTAAAATTTGGCTTGATTTCCAAGAACCAACTGAAGTGAAAAGGATGGTGAAGAAATTAAGAAAGGAAACTATCAAGCTGGCCCAAAACCGCAAATAATGATGATTGAAGGTTGAGGGTGTGTACTTTATCTAATCCAGTCCTTATAGATGGGGACAGCAGTAGATAAAACTTCCTGAAAGGTAAGGAAAGTATGTATAAGTCCGCAAAGTATCGAGAGAGAGTGATGTCGAATGAACCAAGTCGGTCGTTCAAATCAGAAAGGAAAGGAGTAGGTTCTCGAGTTGAGTATTTTTCATAGTATGGGATTTCAGGTCACTTCTCCTTCCCTCTTTCTACCTGGGATCGTCTCGAGAATCTGCCTCTCCAGTTTATTTACTTATGTACACAATTGTTTCATTTATTCAATTTCAGGTATAAATATAAAGCATATATCGATACCTTAAAGCACTAAGGCGCTATGTCCAAAACTTTTGAGATAAATGGGTCAGTGACATCGTTGGACTTTACTCTTTCATAGGAATACATTATTGTAGCGCCAAAAACGTTGAAAATTGCACAAAAACGGAAGAATTGACAGGGTTTGATGTCCCCTCTTGTAAAATCATTAATAGCATTCGGTGCTTTGTCCACAAGCTCAATGGTCCTATGTCCCAATAAGATATCTATAAAATTCAATCGTGTTGTGGGCACTGGAGCTTTGTCCAGACCTCCTTTGTGCACTAAGTTTATGGAACGTGGATGCAGTTACTTTAGAGGATAATAGCATGCATGCCACCGTAGAGCGTCGAAAAGAAAAACAAGTGGGTGTGGCACATAGCTTCCTCGTATCCATAACCCGATTAAATAGATGATCAGATGCATAGTTGTTAATCTCAAAACACCAATCTCTAAGTACCTTCCACTACCCTCATAGGGGACCATCTACACGCTAATCTGGACAATCCTAGAAAATTTCATCAAATTCGGATGAAAAATTAAGTGAGTAGATGTATGTGATTGGATCAAAAAAAAAATACTTAGCCTCGGCTGGGATTCGAACCCGCGACCCCGGGGGACAGTTGAAGTTACGGCTGTTACAAGGAATTCACGTTTGCGCATGCGCAGTCGCTTCTATCAGTCCGAAGGTGATGATTTTCATAGGGGACTATCTACAACCTAATCCACATAATCCCTGAAAATTTCATCGAAATCGGGTGGAAAATGTGGAAGTTATGGCCGTTACAAGGAATTCACGTTTGCGCATGCGCAGTGGCTACTATCAGTCCGAAGGTGATGATTTTCATAGGAGACCATCTAAATATCATTCTGTAACATCCCTGAAAATTTCATTGAAATCGGATGGAAAATGTAGAAGTTATGGCCGTTACAAGGAATTCACGTTTGCGCATGCGCAGTCGCTTCTATTAGTCCGGGGATGATGATTTTCATAGGGGACCGTCTACACACCAACCCGCACAATCCCTGAAAATTTCATCGAAATCGGACAATTACTTCGTATAGTTATGCGCGTTACAAGGAATTCATGACAGACACACAGACAGACAGACAGACAGACAGACAGACAGACAGACACACAGACAGACAGACAGACAGACACGGAACCAAAATTGTTCAGAAAGGTCTAAAACGCAAAACGCGAGTGGAAATTTTGATTTTGGAGAACTTTTTTTTTTTCGTCCTTGAAAAGTGAAAACAAAGCTTCCGCTACCTTGGTAGACTCGGAAGCAAAACCGTCATCTCCCTTCAAGAACTCAAGGGTTGAACTTACAATAAATCAGAAAACCAAAACTGAGTTCAGAATGATAATTGTTCACTATAGGAAATAAGTCTAATTTCCGTTCAAATTTCAGATGATTAAATTCGAGCATTAATCGTTTCATTGAAATGAGTTTTGTTTTGTACTCAGTTGTGCATCCTCTGCAACCAATGATCAAATTACCTACGATTTTATTATTTATTTCGGTTTGTTCAGGATAACAATTGTATTGCAGAGGATGTAAGTCCCTAACCTTACTTTGCCAAAAGGCGAAGTCCCACAGGCACAGGCACAGTCCATCCATCTTCCACATTTTTTAAATTTCAGATACACTCAAATTCAACAAAACAATTGTTGGAAGACCTTCTCGAAGATTATATCTTATAAGAAATTGAAGAGTTTAGTGGAATAAGTCATTATTTTAGGAATTGTGCACTGGTGAAAACTTATTTTTCGTTTTTCTCAAAACTCCGTTTTTGGACATAGCGCCTTTGCGCTTTAAGGTATCGATATAATATATCGATAAATAGAGAATATTATTCTCTATCATGAAATATAGATTTATTACATTTGATTTGATACTGAAAACTCAGGAAAAATTTATTCAACTTTATTAATATACTGGTAGGTACAACCAGAATAAAATTTGTATCTTCACTTTCCCTACAGATTAGTGTATACCTGGTATATACATATATATGCCTGGTTGATGTGGATACATTACGTCTCTTACTTTCTAAAGATGTCGGATCCAATACGTCTAAAGGATGTTTATGAAAGTGACAATGAAATGCAGTATTTCCACTTCTAATTCTCATCGTTCTGTTGGAGATATTCACATTTCACGGAAATCTGTATAATCCTATTGGATATGGGAGTCTGCTGCAAAATTCAAAAAATTCTGTTTAGAAATCATGTGCCCAACATATTTATATCATTAATGATATAAGCTTTGTTTTACAAAGAAAATAATCTTCTTTTCTAATTATTTTATCTCAAAGACCTATTTGTGGGTTGGCAGACTGCGTACCATGTGCAACTCCTTTTGCTATGTACATTTTCAACTTTTTTATGGAACGTGTAACGAAGTGAATCGAACATTCCCCCACCGTGAAGGGTTGGTGTCTCTTCGAAACCAATCAAACGAGTTGAGAGATGCGCGTCGGTAGGAGTTTATCATTGTAAAGGAGTAGAGTAGGTAACGCCCTAGTGACAACGCGCTTGCTGATATATCGGGTGGTTCCGGGAAACAAATTGAATCAATGTCATCAGAGAATATATTGACGTCGCGTATCCTTGAGCTGTAGTGCAGAAAATGTCTACCAACCGAGTAATTCCTGTTGAAGTATACATGCAGAAGGATGAACCTTATTGACAACGATGTTAAGTATTTCATGAATAAACGCTTGTCGAGTTGGGCAGTATAACTTCATCTCGCTGAATAACTATGACGCATGGAGTAAGTTGACTTAAAAATGTTTCGTAACCATCATCAAGTAGTGAAAATATACCAGTACCAAACTTCAATTTCACTATCACGTTGCTGGTTTTCTTGGTCAATAAACAGCTCCAAGGTGACAATTCGGAGTTACTCAAACTGATCGGATCTTGGAGATATTAATGTGCTTCCTGTTAGTGGTCTTTCCCAAACCACTTACAGAATTTGAACGAAATCGAGAGAAATTTATATTTGAGCAAACACAACTTTGAGTGTTAATTTAACGCTACACTACATAAACCCCAGAAATTTGATTTCGATTTAAACTAGGTATGTATTATTACTATCACTTATGTATTTACATGATAGAATTGAATTTGTCAACCCAACTACAAGAAGGCACTCCCCGCATCTCTCCTGAAGGGAGAAGTAAGTTAACTGTAGTTTCATTATGCCGTTTATGTTCGTATGCTGTTTACTCAAAACTATTTAATTTATTCTTTTCTCAGAATAATTATTGGAAGTCGTTCAATAATCACCCTTCTGGAAATTATTTTCCTTCTACGATAAATATTCAATGATTAATCTGACGTGTATAGGCTAATAGATTTATGTTTGATTGGTGGACTTCAAACTAGTAAGGAAAAGGTGGAAGGATGTGACACTCTTGGAGCTGACCGCAACACTGTCCTTTCCAGGAGATTCCAGTTCTTCTGGTTTTTCTTTCACTTATTCAATAAATAGGGACCTTTTATTTTTTTAAATTATAGATCACTAAGTTATCACTGTTTGGGGATTATTTTCAATTTGTGTTTGTCAATTCGCGACCCAGCTTATATTAGAATTACCTCGAAACGCTCAACACAACCTCCTAATGGCCCAAATCCAAATGGGTTACATGCATGAACGTAATTCTTTCGAATGGTGTTGTGGAAATAAGAACAACCGTAAGTAAATTTAATATCTCATTTTTATTGTAGAGGTACAGCTGAAGGGACGTTGCTGACGCTTCCACAAAACTATTATATACATTCACACTATATTTTTAAAAGTTGTCATTGGGGATGTTTAGTCGCCAGTGGTATTTGATCATGATGGCACATTTATTGTAGAATGAAAAGACACCCCCCCGACCTCCTATTCGTAATGTTATGATCAAGGATCAAACCTATGAAACTCAGAACGTGTTCCAACACTGAATGTGTTTTTATGGAGGTTATTTCGTTTCTAACTGTCTCGTAAGAACAACTTAAGATCCTTTGGTGATGAGAATAATGTATCCAATATAGTGATACAAAAGTACTTACTACAGCTGAAAACTATGACTAACGAAACCGAGGTATAAATTATTGTCATCAGGGGATCTTATGACGCTCTTACGTGACAGGTATTTTCAAACCAAATAACCTCCCTGAAAACACCTAACCTGTGTTAAAACTGTTCGAACATTGATGGTTTAATGGAGTTTTCGAGAAGCAAAGCAAGAAAACACGCA